>CM019180.2:37451549-37643057 GCA_009739505.2 Apolygus lucorum
GAAAGCTACATTGATTTAAAGCTACATTGCCAAGATAATAGCTAAAAGTACCAAATTAGGTAATTAGAGGTTTTAGCTTATCAACCAAATAGATTAAGATCACATCCTGTGTTCTCTTCCGTAGAAATCCTCAAGACGCTTCCAACTAAAAACCTGCGCTCGTAACTGTTTCTGTCTTTATCCGGATCGCTCTCAGAGTTCTCGAAGAGTCAGTTCACCCAATTCCACCTCCCTACGACGATCGGTAGAGAAGTGGGTCTTATCGTTCAAGTAACTGATCTGACTTATCTCTAAACATATTGTTTAGTAATGCATGCATTCCAGGGGACGTCCCATTGGATAAGCATTAGATCAGTTTAACCAGTTGGTAAGCGATAAAACTGTTTCACTCGATGTAATTTGGTTTATTACTTTAGGCAAGAAATACTGACCCCCCCCCCCCCTTCACCATTATCTACCAAAACATTTCTAGCGGCGTGGGAGCGTCGAATCTGAAGATTTTAAAATCCATGTTCTACGATACCCAACATGCGAATTCGAGTTCACCCCCCCCCCTTCCCCACCACCGCCAATGGTGCCAGTCTGGCACCAAAGCGGAAATACGTCGTAACATAAACTTTCATCTATTAGTTTTAGTAGGCGGTCCATCGAGGTTCACATCCGTATTCAAAGTGAAACACAAAAAAAAAAAAACACAAGAAATATGCGGTTTATGGTCTCCTGGCACCACGGTGGCACCACTATTAGTTCTATGGTGGTACAGAGAATAATTCATGAAAATCCGGAGGTATAATGAGAATTTTTCCTCAATTTCAAAGGTTGGGTACAATTAGTAAGCAGTAAAGGAACCGAAATATTGAAAACTCGGATATTTTGTGAATATTATCCCCCCACTTGCCCCCTCCCCTTGCGAATTTTGGTACTCGGGTGAAATTATGTACAACTCGGAAGTTATTTTAGTCAAACAAAAAAGAAACACACAAATCGGTTGGAAATTGAGGCCTGGACAGAGTTTACAAGATTACGCCCGCAAACGCATGTTTTTTAAGCATTAACCCCCTCTTTCCCCCCCTTAAAAGGCAAAATTCAAAATTCCGGCGCCGTAGTGCACAACTAGATAGTTTTTCGCGTTGATGAAAAAAAAAACCTCAAAAATCGGTTGAGAACTAAAGCCTGGGCAGACGACACAAGATTATGCCCAAAAACGCACGTTTTTTGAGCATTAACCCCCCCTTTCCTACCCTTAAAAGGCAAAATTCGAAATTCCGGCGACGTAGTGCACAACTAGATAGTTTTCCGCGTCGAACAAAAAAAGAACCAGGAAAATCGGTTGAGCACTAAGGCCTGTGCAGACGACACAAGATTTTGTCACACACACACACACACATACACACACACACACACAGACATACACCTATGGTTTTTTTCGCGGATTTGGATTCAGAATGGTCTAAAACGGATTACTGTGTGGTTATTTTTTTTTCTGTTGAGTGTTGTCCAACTTCACCCCAGATCGATCGCATAAGGACGCCCAAGTCTTACTGTGGGACGTCCTAAAAACCCGCAGTGACCCCCAAAAAGCTGTATACCAGGTTACGAAGAACAATAGATTTGAGCAGCCTATTCTCGCAAAATATTTTCGTTACGCCTGTACAACTCAAAGGGTAATCCCACCTCTCACCGTTCGAACATATGATCGTAACAATGTACTTGTATGCTTGATAATCAACTTGTGAACAAGCAATTTTCTGGCATCGCATTACTGAAATTCATTAACAATCATTATTCACAGTTTTCATCAATTTGTTGAAACAAGTTTGAGGTAAAATGACTCTCCCAGTGTACATTTTGGTTTATTATTTCCAATAATCAAAGGCGTTGGGTGACCTCCGAAAGTGGTGTGGCACCAAACCAGAAATTACAAGAACTCGACCAGAGGTTCTTCCATACGATGGCCCATGCTATCGGAATCGGTAACATGGCAATGTAGCTTTAAAGCGACTTCCATACGATGGCCCATGCTATCGGAATCAATAACTAGGAAATGTAGCTTTAAAGCAATATTTTAAAATTTGACGATTGCTATGGCCTAAGGACATAACGATTTATTAAAAGCATTTTCCCCTTGTTTCTGAGCGTATGAGGCATCAATAAACTAAATTATTGGAGCGATTGGTCGATTTGAAATTTTCTTGCCAAGATAAGGGTTAGAAGCACGAAGTAACTGGGATGAGGGCGCATTTGATGGTTCTTCTGCTTTTCCGGACGATAGAAAGTTAGAAGTCTGAATAATGTTATTGAAGCCGTAAGGGTAACTGGCAGGTAGAATAATATCTACTGGTGTTAGGTGATGAGAGGAAAGAAAAAGCTGTCCGTCAGACCTTGTGAAACCAAGTTAGATATTTTAAAAGTGTATGAAGAAATTGCCTAACACCGTACAAGTTGAAGGAGAGAAGGTTAGATGGGAGGGGCATTATTAATCTTGTTTTAGACTATAAGTTTCACACCAGGGCACTGAGAAGGATCAACAGTTATTTTCCGAGTATGGCAATTTCACAGGAGAAGGCGATAGGTGGAAGAGGCGGGAGTGTTCAATCTTCTAGCTGACAAGTTGATTGAGGGAAAAAAACGGGTTCGCCCCACCTCCAGGCAGCACCACCTTCTCAATAGAGTTGAAGACCCGAAAAAGATGGAGCAAAGCAAAAACTCAGGAAAGATTCAACGCTGAAATAATGGTCGCACTATAACAAAGTTTATGATCTCGTTATTACGGCAAAAAACGGCTTCGGGAGGTTATTTTGTCATTTTGGTTTATTATTTTCAATAATAAGCCTTTGGAATCGAGCAAGAAAAAAACTTTAATCCCCCTCAAAATTTGATGTTTTACGTTTCAAGGTACGTAGAATCCGAAAATCATATAAAAAATTTTCCGTCCGTCGGCACTTTTCTTAGCAAAACTGGACCGATTTGGTTCAAATGTGGTGTAATATTATGATGGATATTTATTTATATGAGGATCAAGGAATCATGAATAAACGACTAAACACAACAAGAGATGATGCGGAAGTGATGTAATGGAGGTTAGACATGATACAGCTGATTGGGAAGTATGATCATGGGGTTATAACTGGGTGAGCGTCGCGGCTGTCCTACCTACTCAGCTATTGACGCTATTACAACTTTTTTTTTTTTTTTTTTTTTTACAAAATTAATGCAGTCAATAATGAAGTTGTCAATTCAAAGAACGTCGAAGATGCTTCGTGTTCCGTCGAAGTTCTCTTGCAGAATTATCTGGTGAAATGATGTAAGAGCGAGGCTGAGCTGCAGCTCGGATGACAGTGGCTGGTTTCCAAGATCTTGGAGAATCCCAGTATAGTACTCTCTCTCCTGGTGTAAAGGAAATTGAGCTGGATCTGGCAGTACGATCAGCATAGTATGCTTGAATCTTCCGTTTTTCGGCAAGGTTGTTTGTCACTGATGATTTTACTGTTGGATTTAATGATTCTCGTACGGTTGGGAGTGGTGTTTTTAGGGTTCGGCTAAACAATCGTTGAGCAGGGTTACCCAGTTCATGTCTAGGAGTATTCCTGTCAAGAAGCAACGCTCGATAAATGTCTGAACTGTCGGCTTCACATTTTTTGATCATGTTTTTCACGGTCGAAACATACTTTTCTGCAAGTCCATTGCTTTTAGGGTAATGAGGAGACGATATTTGTTGAATAAAATTCCAATCGTTTGCAAAGCTAGTAAATTCATGGGATGTATAATAGGTTCCACCATCAGTTTCTAGCGTGTCGGGAACACCATGCACTGCAAACCATTTTTTGAATTGTACTATTACATTCTTAGCACTGAGGCTAGGCATCATGACGAAATCGTAGTACCCCGAGTAACTGTCACATATGAGGAGATAGTTCTTGCTACCTATCGAGAAAACGTCTGATGCGACTCGTTCCCAGGCACGTTGGGGAACTGGCTTGGATAAGATTGGATCATCCATGTTTTGGCGCTGATGAGAACCGCATACCGAACATTTTGAGCAGTATTCTGATATGTCTGACGTATATTTTGGCCAGAAGACAAAACTGCGTGCTCTAGATAGCATACGATTAACTCCAGGATGTCCTGAGTGTAAAATTTCCAAAACTTTTTTACGTTCGCCAGTAGGAACGAGGATTTGATCTCCTTTCAGAACGTAGTGATCGTGAATGGATAAATCTTGTCGAAAAGTATAGTATGGTTTGACTAGATCTGGAACTTCATTGATGCTGTTCGGCCAGCCGTTTTGGATAACGGTGATCAGTGTTTGATAGATGATGTCATTCTGGATGGAATCTTTGAACCTTTGTTGTGCAGAAACTGTTACTGGGGCAATGAAAAAAACCTCAAGCTCATCTTCATTGTCATCTACCGGTGTGTTGTTGCAGTCTCGACTAAGAGTATCTGCTATTGGCAAATCTTGACCTTTTGTGTAGGTCAGAGAAATATCATAGGGGAGAATTTCATATAAAATACGCTGTAGTCTCGGAGGAGCTGAATGTATAGATCTTTTAAATATGATTTCTAGAGGCTTATGATCTGATTGCACATGTACAGGACGACCATAGACGTATTCATGAAATTTCTTAAGTCCGAAGCGGACAGCCAAAGCCTCTTTTTCAATTTGTGGGTACAGTTGTTGACTTTTGGAAAATGCTTTTGTGGCATATGCAATGGGTTGACCATCCTGCAATAGCACGGCACCCATAGCTGAACTGGAAGCATCAACTGAAAGTAAGATTTCTTTCTTTGGATTGAAATACGCCAGAACGGGAGGACTCATTAGTGTTTCTTTCAATTTGTTCAAACTAGCAGAGTGTTCTGGTCCCCAAAACCATTCGGTGTTTTTTTCAGTGAGTAGGCGTAGAGGACTTGTCAATTCTGAAAGATTATTGATGAATTTTCCTAGATATGCTGAAACTCCCAAGATGTGTTGAACTTCTTTAACGTTTGTTGGTACTTTCAATGATTGTATCGCAGAAATTTTATCGGGATCAGCGTGTATACCCTCTTCGGATAAGACATGGCCAAGGAATTTGACCTGTTGAGCATTAAAAACGCATTTGGATTTATTCAAGCGAATTCTATTATGTTGGATTTTGGTGAGTACCCTCTCTGTGATAGACTGGAGCTCTGTTTCAGATTTTGCATGTATTAAGATGTCATCCATCGCTACCTCAACGTTATTGAATTCGCTGAGTAATGAAGACATGATTTGCTGAAAAACTTCTGGGGCAGAGGCAATTCCAAATGGAAGACGAAGAAAACAATACCTACCCCAAGGGGTTGATACTGTAAGGTATTTCTGAGTTCTTTCTGAGACTTTGATCTGCCAGAAACCCTTTTCGCAGTCAAGTTTCGTGAAACATTTTGACCCTGACAATTTGGTAGCGATTTCATCAATTGTTTTGAGAGGATATGGTCGACGAACTATGTTTTTGTTCAGATCCGACGGGTCCATGCATATACGTAATTTATCCCCCTGTTTCACTATCAGCAGAGGAGATGCGGCGGGAGTAGGCTCTGTAATTGGGCGAATGATTTTCATTTTTACGAGTTTGTCAATTTCTGATTTGATCTGATCACGGATTGCGTAAGGAATACGTCGTGGAGGCAGTATTTTGAGTTGAGGATTGGGAACCAAATCTATATCATATTTAAAATCTGGAATACGATTGAATTCCGTGGCTTCAATATCATCGACACGTTTGATTAAACCGGTCACAGTACATGCGTTATGTCCAAATATTGGTTGGAAATTTTCATTTATTACTCTGAAAATTACACGAAATGGACGACCTCGAACAAGCAACGGGACAGTACATTGGCCTAGCACGTCAATTTTGCACTCACGATTGTACATTGATAAGCGTTTGGTTCGTGATGGTTCGAGAGTTGTTCGTAACTGTCGGAATATGTTATAGGGTAGCACGTTACATTGGGCACCTGTGTCAAGTTTTACTGTAAAGCTAATCGAGGAATTTTCTAAATGGACTTTTTCTAACCATTCGTCATTTGAAGATGCAATGGCATTGACTGACAATTCCTCGTCTTCGCCAAACTCTTCAACAGTATTTACCATTTTTGAAGGCGATGACTGTTTATGAATTTTATCGTTTTGACTCGACGAACGACAAAGTTTTGTATAGTGGCCTTTGCGGTGACAGTTCTCGCAAATAACCGTGAACGCCGGGCATCTGCGAACGGGATGTGACCCTCCACAATACCCACAATCTTTGACTGTTTTAGATTGTTTTGGGGTGGATGGGGCAATGTGAACAGCATCGATGTTAGTTGAAGAATTGATTTTCATTTTTGAAAGTTGAATGTTAGCTTGCTCAGCAGTTTGACAAATGCGGGTTGCTTCATCAAGTGTTAAATTAGTTATAACCAACAATTTTTTGCGGACTTCATCATCGTTGATTCCAACGACTACCCTATCCCGAATTAAGCTTTGCTCCAAGGTACCGAAGTCACACTTTTTAGCTTGAGTTTTTATTCTGATAAGAAATTCGTCAAAGCCTTCACCATCTTGTTGATGTAACATATTGAAAACATATCTTTCATAGGTAATGTTACATTTGGGTAGAAAATAATTAGAAAATTCTTCAAGAACCTCCGCGAGTGTTGGTTCCTCGTTATCGAAAGTAAAAGTATTGAAAATGTGTAAGGCCTCCGGCCCGATTACAGACATTAAAGTTGCTACCTTTACCAATTCCGGCTGTGAATCAAGACGACTGGCAATGGCGTAGAACTGGAACTGTTGTTTCCACAGCGACCATGCTCTTGGGTTGTCTGGAGGAATCACGAACGGCTTCGGAGGCCTCAAACTGGACGGAGTGAAACGACCGGCTTCGGCGTCGCCACCTTCCACATCGCGGAAATCGGGCTGTTTTTGTCTTTTCAGAGGCATTTTCGCGAATCGCGGGCACGACCTGACACCATGTAATATTATGACGGATATTTATTTATATGAGGATCAAGGAATCATGAATAAACGACTAAACACAACAAGAGATGATGCGGAAGTGATGTAATGGAGGTTAGACATGATACAGCTGATTGGGAAGTATGATCATGGGGTTATAACTGGGTGAGCGTCGCGGCTGTCCTACCTACTCAGCTATTGACGCTATTACATGTGGTATTTGGGGTCTAGTTGTGCCGCGAAGCTTTTGGTTGATGTCAGTCACTTCCAAGGGGTGAAAATTGAGAGTTGAAATTTTCAAGAGTGCCCTAGCTCGAAAACTCTCGAAATAAAGGTATCGTTTTTTCACCAATTTTAAATAGTATTGAATTTTTAAAAACTTTTGAGACCACCCGGAGCTCTGTAGGACAAACCATTCGGTCCCTACGAGTACTTGAAGGTTTTCCTTCGATAAAACAGAATCATGAGTGTGAATCGCAAAAGAGGTCTAATCTCCATTCAAATTTTATCGGACTAAAATGCGATCGCTGTTCATTTTTTCGAGTTGTATTCAGTTTTGCCTTCTGCGTAACCAGTAATCGAATTTCCATATGAAGCCTTTCTATTTTTCCAATCGAGTGTGAAGCGTTAAGTTCTTTCTAATAAACTTGATTGTGAAGGTGTGAAGCCAGTATGGTGTGGTAGGTAGTACCTAGCTGGTAGGTATAAAAAAAGTTGGTAGGTAAAAAAAAGTTGGTGGGTAAAAAACGCTGCAAATCATTGCTCAAAAGCTTCTTCATTCTTCAGATAACTGATCAGCTGAGTGAGCTCCGAAGCCATTTTCAATCCTACTGAATGGAAGTGCTCTTCCAGGCGTCTCCAGCATTCGAGGAGATCTTCTTCACTCCTCAGATCACTGATCAGCTGAGTGAGCTCCGAAGCCATTTTCAATCCTATTGAATGGAAGTGCTCTTCCAGGCGTCTCCAGCATTCGAGGAGATCTTCTTCACTCTTCAGATCACTGATCAGCTGAGTGAGCTCCGAAGCCATTTTTACTCCTATTGAATGGAAGTGCTCTTCCAGGCGTCTCCAGCATTCGAGGAGATCTTCTTCACTCCTCAGATCACTGATCAGCTGAGTGAGCTCCGAAGCCATTTTCAATCCTATTGAATGGAAGTGCTCTTCCAGGCGTCTCCAGCATTCGAGGAGATCTTCTTCACTCTTCAGATCACTGATCAGCTGAGTGAGCTCCGAAGCCATTTTCAATCCTATTGAACGCAGGAAGCTGAAATTTGAGAGGGAAGGTCAAGGGAGAATACAGATGGTGGTAGGTGCTATTGATGGAGAACCAGTGATCTATACAGAAGGGTGATCTATACAGAAAATCATTTACTACGAAGACATAATGTATAATGTTCAATTTCTCCCTTGCGAGGGAAAAACATTAAATCATGTTTAATGTTTTTCCCTCGCAAGGGAGAAACTCAGCTGATCAGTGACCACTCAGGCGCCTTCAGCATTCTCCATTGACCCTGCTTCTCAAATTTCAGCTTCCTGCGTTCAACAGGAGAGAAAATGGCTTTGGAGCTCACTCAGCTGATCAGTCACCCTTCAGGCGCCTTCAGCATTCTCCATTGACCCTGCCTCTCAAATTTCAGCTTCCTGCGTTCAACAGGAGAGAAAATGGCCTTGGAGGTCACTCAGCCGATCAGTGACCACTCAGGCGCCTTCAGCATTCTCCATTGACCCTGCCTCTCAAATTTCACCTTCCTGCGTTGAATAGGAGAGAAAAAAGTCTGCCAAGTTGGGTGGGCAGTATAGCTTCCTCACTCATTGTAACATGGACGTATAGAATCAGTTGGCGAAAAAATTATGATTCAAAGAGTTATTGAATACCAAAATATTAGCGGTCCACCGTCTAGGACCTAACCCACACAATCCCTGAAAATTTCATCGAAATCGGTTGAATAGTTGCGGAGTTTTGGTTGTAACAATAAATTTAAAGTTCGCGCATGCGCAGCGGCTATTGCTTGACCAATTTGATTGAAACTTATAGGGTGTCTCTTAGAAGTTAGTCCCTAACTAACCTCCAAATTTGAGCAAAATCGGTTCATTAGAAACCGAGAAACCGAGGTCCCAGGAAACTCACGTTTGCGCATGCGCACTCGCTCCTATTGGTCCGAAGGTGCTGAAATTTATAGGGGACCGTCTAGGACCTAACCCGCACAATCCCTGAAAATTTCATCAAAATCGGACCACAGGTTAGTATAGTTTTGCCCGTTGCAAATTTGCGTGTCGGAATTCACAGAATGACCCCCAGCCCTAAAACATTAAACATGTTAATAATAAACCTTTGAGCAATGATTTGCAGCGTTTCTTCGATTTGTATTCAGTTTTGCTTTCTGCGCAACCAGTAATCAAATTTCCATAAGAAGCTCTCTATTTTTCGAATCAAGTCTGAAGCGTTTAGTTCTTTCTAATAAACTTCTTTGTGAAGGTGTGAAGGCAGTATGGTGTGGTAGGTAGTACCTAAGTACTCATGGGCATAAAGGTTATCTTTAAGTATATATACTCGTAGGTATATTTTAAACAATACATTTCTTCATCTCGAAGGGTAAAAAATAGCTTTAGCTGCAATACTACTGAAAAGGAAGGTTTATGTTTGTATTGCAACCTCCGCCGGGAAAAACTCAAATCGAAACGTTTCAGGGTCCCTACGGAAGTCCATCTAGTAGAAAAATATCCATAGCTATATTCCTATGAAATCATGATATGAAGTTTTTGATATACGAACTCATTCCCTTAGGAGTACGAATACTGCCCTTCGCCAGTTGAAACTGAGGTATTCACTTATGGATCCACATCGGAAATGGATAACCTTCGTCTCCCCTTCAGAACAAACCCACAGAGATCCAATCGGTTGATTGACCACAGGGACCGAGGAAGCTGATCGCTAGCGGTGGAGTTGCCGGGGTTAAAAGCTGCGCTACACCTCTGGGCATTCTCCTAAAAGAGCTTTTATAGTCTGGGAAAGTTACCTTCGCCACTTGGGCCTTTTTTCTGGGCTGGTTTCTCCTCGATTTCCTCAGGTTGGAAGCGAAATCTACAGGTTGAATCGGCGTAGACTTTAAATTTACTTGGGTTGATCAAATTTGGGTAGGATGGGTTCTTTCGTTTGAAATACACCCTGTGTATTTCAATCTAAAACCATGATTTTTTTAAAGAAAAGGCTACGAGATTGGATTTTTTATTTACTTTTGTTCAATTTCAACTTTTGGGAAACTAAAAAAAAAATGTCTGCCAAGTGGGTGTGGCACATAGCTTCCTCGTATCCATAACCCGATTGTATAGATGATCCGACGCATAGTAGTTAATCTCAAAACATCAATATCTAAGTACCTAGAATCTAGGTACCTAGAATCTAAGTATGTAGAAGTTAAAGCTATTACAAGCATTTTACGTTTGCCCTTGCGCACAAAGTACATTCATTTTGGGGCCATGATTTTCTTAGGAGATCATCTCTACCCCAACTCGCATAATTCCTGAAAATTTCATTGAAATAAGACGGGAAATGTAGATGTTATGGCTGTAACCAGGAAATACATGTTTGCGCATGCGCAGCGGCTATTATCAGTCCGGGGGTGATGATTTTCATTGGGGACTATCTGCACTCCAACTTTCGCAATCTCTAAAAATGTCATCGAAATCGGATGAGAATTTAGAAAATATGGCTGTGGCAAGGATTTCATGACAGACAGACAGACAGAAACGGAACCAAAATTGTTCAGAAAGGTCTAAAACGTAAAACGCGAGTGGAAATTTTGATTTTAGGGAACATTTTTTATTCAACCTTGAAAAACGAAAACAAAGCTTCCGCTACCTAGGTGGACTCGGAAGCAATATTTAGCTTTGAGAAATATGAAAAACGTTCTTACTAGACCTATCATATCATCTACCAAAACGTACTCGATGTTGCTCTTCATCAAATTGGAGATTTTCGAAAAACTCAAACTCGAAGCGGAGGAAAATTTCAAGTTTTCGCCGAAACGGTCGAGGAGGGAAGTGATCACAAAGGCTACTCCTGGCAGTGGATGTTGGAACAAACTCTAAGTACACAGAGCCAGGTCAAATATTTGCACGGCCACTCTCCAACTCAGTTGGGTTATGGTGGGTCTTCCCTGCTCTCTATCACTCCTCCCATTTCTGTCTCCACGTTTAAATTTGTAATCACCGCGCCGCGCTCGAGCGGTGAAATTAATTACTAACAGATGTCGGACGCCCTTTGGAAAAACATTTGGGTTGCGTCCTCCGAGAATTCATATTTTTCATTAAACGCAGGGAGCGTAAAAAGCAGAAATCGTTGGGTTCCTGGTCACTCTGATCCCACAATGAAAATACAAAAATAGTAAAATAAAAAACTTTTTAACAAAAAAAACGGACCGACCTCAAAACTGATGATGGCATCCCACTAAAAAGAAAAAAATAATAACGACAACTTATTCAGTTAGGTTGGTAGGTAGGTACGCAGTGAAGTCGCCGCCGTGCCCATCTGCAGAAACAAACATACACAAGTAGATTCCACTTCCATCTGGTTAGTATTACAACATGGGTCGATAGTGCAATACAAAACATGAATGAGAGTGGGTACCTATCATTGAGGTAATGCATGTGTTCCAAAACGATTAGGTAGTATGTCACTGCTGTCGTATGAAGGAGGATGAGAGAGTGACAATAAGTGTGAATCCCCGTACGAAATGTTGGGATTCGAACAAACCATCTCTTGATTAGATAGTATCTAATAGTTATTTATCTAATTATACATGATCAATATTTTATTACATAATATCTAATTAATCTTATATTCCATGAATGGCATATTGAATGTAGAATTGTCTAGATCTTGATGTGGGTTTGTGATATGAGTTCATACTCAAATGAACCAGTTAGTGTTACAACATGCGTCGATAGTGCAATACAAAACAGGATTAAGGGTAGGTAAGTAAGTAAACAACCTTCTCATGTTTTTTATCCAACTGCCATTTTTGGTGACGCAGACGTCTTGAGCTGTTATCAAAGGAAATATTCTTACTGAGATTCACACTTATTGTCACTCTCTCATCCTCCTTCATACGACAGCAGTGACGTACTACCTAATCGTTTTGGAACACATGCATTACCTCAATGATAGGTACCCACTCTCATTCATGTTTTGTATTGCACTATCGACCCATGTTGTAATACTAACCAGATGGAAGTGGAATCTACTTGTGTATGTTTGTTTCTGCAGATGGGCACGGCGGCGACTTCACTGCGTACCTACCTACCAACCTAACTGAATAAGTTGTCGTTATTATTTTTTTCTTTTTAGTGGGATGCCATCATCAGTTTTGAGGTCGGTCCGTTTTTTTGTTAAAAAGTTTTTTATTTTACTATTTTTGTATTTTCATAATTTTTTATTTTTTACTTTTTAGTGGTTTTTTAAATTTATTTTTAAAATTTAATTTTTTAAATCATTTGATTTAATCTTTAACTTATTAATTTTTCGACTTTAATTATTTTAATTTTACATAACTTACCTACTACCAAGTACTTTTGTTTAAGTTTTTAAATCATTCGTTTTAATTTTCAACTCATTAATTTTTTCGACTTTTATTATATAATTTTTTTTTAATTTTACATAATTTACCTTCTACCAAGTACGTTTGTTTAAAGTCGGTATTCTTTAAGTTACCGACCGTTAACCTTTTTTCGACATTTTTCGCTATTTTTCTTTTTTAAATCTTTTACTTGTATTTTTTAATCACTAATGGTTTTTTTAATGTGGAATTAATTATTACTTTTTGAGGTTTTTTTATGAAGGTAGTAGGTAACATTATTGTTTAATTTTTACATTTTATTTTAGTACCTATACCTACAGTATTATTGTTTAAAGTAGTTATTAGTGAGTCCAAAAAATTGTTAAACATATTGTTTAGTAATGCATGCATTCCAGGGGACGTCCCATTGGATAAGCATTAAGTCAATTAGAACCTGTTGGTGAGCGAAAAAAACACGCATTATTATTTCCCTTCCTCCTGCACCAAACTGTTTCACTCAACGTAAGTAAAATGGGGGCGATGATGTCCGTAGAGGAGTATCCACTCAAATCCGCGCAATCCCAGAAAATACCATCGAAATCAGATGGAAAATGTAGAAAGTATACCTCTTACAGGGAATTCACGTTTGCGCATGCGCAGTGGCTATTATCAGTTCCTTGGCAATGCTTTTCATCGGGGACCATCTATATGCCAATTTGCATGATCTCTGAGAATTTTATTGAAATCGGATGGAAAATGTGGAAATGATGGCTGCTACAAGGAAATTATCGTTTGCACATGAGCAGCGGCTATCAGTCCGGGGGCGATGATTTTCATAGGGGACCATCTACACGCCAACTCGTACAATCTCTGAAAATTTCATCGGAATCGGACTTGAACTTCATATTTTAGCCCGCTGCAACATGTTTTGGATGATGAGAAGGCTATGTGCTAGACCCACTTGGTAGTCTACCGAAATTTGATGGTTATCGGAAACCCCCTCATAAAGCATCTCATTTTTTGTGAAGCTTAGAATCGGACCTTAAATTTGAATGTACCTACACAAACATGTACAAAAATGTACAATGAGTCGGGAAACTCGTGTTTCAATGAAATGTTAAAGTTATTTTCAAAATTGAGTTCAATATCATTTTTTGAAATTAAAATTTTGCTTCATAATCAAGTTTATCTTGAAGAAATGAGCGTTTCACTCTTAATGGGGAGGATGGTCCCCAATGAATGAGAGGGTGGTCCCCCTTGAATTTGTTGAGGGGCGGCAGGCGTCCGAGAATATGCCGGAGGTGACGGGCGGGTGGGTGGGACGAGCGGGTGGGTGGCTTCGACGAGTCGGGCGGGGGGAGAGGATGCGGAACAATCTTCCGAAAAAACACGTTTTTTGAACTATTTTCACAAAATTTCGATACTTTTAACAAAGCAAAATGAAATCTGATTAAAACGGGACCACTATGGATACTTGTAGAACACTTTTCGAAAAGAATCAGGCAGATTGGTGGCCGAATAAGAAACTGCTAGTGGTACAAACATACAGAAAAAAAAAAAAAAATCGTCGTCCCATGACACACCGAACTGTATACCTCCTTCCTTCGGCGCGGCTTCGCCGCGCATGAAGTCGGTCAAAAATGATCTCGAGGACGACATTTCAAAAGAAACCACCATTTATGTATGGTTTATGGCAAAATGGTGGAAACCATAACGGGGTATGGTATTCCCTTGTGTGAAAAAACTCGGGCCTCGCCAGGGGGCCCCTGGATGGTAACTGCTTAGATCCTTCGGCTAAAATTCAAGAAACGCGGAACATGTTTGGTTTGTTTACTGTTTCCTTTTACTAGGAATTTGTTGTCTTTTGTTTTAATTTAGCTCTTTATGGGCCTGCTTTTCAAATTGCTCGTCATTTCATTCACCAAAAAGCAGACGAACAACTAAAAAGGTGCTGTTTATTTCGAATCCAGGGAGAAAAACGATTATAGAAACTCTGCTTATTATATTTCAACGGTTCTTTAATTTTCTGTTCAGAATCGAATGTTCATCTGATCTTAAAAACAGTTGATTTATTATTTGTAACGAAAAATGTAAGTAGTTATCAAAAATAATATAATAGTAATATTGAAATACTATTCTTTTCAACTGTAATATTGAAGATATTGTATTATTGTCGTGATAATAGTAGTTATCAAAGATAATATATATAATATTATATATAATAGTAATATTGAAATACTATTATTTTCAACTGTAATATTGAAGATATTGTATTATTGTCGTGATAATAGTGGTTATCAAAGCTAATATATATAATATTATATATAATAGTAATATTGAAATACTATTATTTTCAACTGTAATATTGAAGATATTGTATTATTGTCGTGATAATAGTAGTTATCAAAGATAATATATATATTAATATATATAATAGTAATATTGAAATACTAATATTTTCAACTGTAATATTGAAGATATTGTATTATTGTCGTGATAATAGTAGTTATCAAAGCTAATATATATAATATTATATATAATAGTAATATTGAAATACTATTCTTTTCAACTGTAATATTGAAGATATTGTATTATTGTCGTGATAATAGTAGTTATCAAAGATAATATATATAATATTATATATAATAGTAATATTGAAATACTATTATTTTCAACTGTAATATTGAAGATATTGTATTATTGTCGTGATAATAGTGGTTATCAAAGCTAATATATATAATATTATATATAATAGTAATATTGAAATACTATTATTTTCAACTGTAATATTGAAGATATTGTATTATTGTCGTGATAATAGTAGTTATCAAAGATAATATATATATTAATATATATAATAGTAATATTGAAATACTAATATTTTCAACTGTAATATTGAAGATATTGTATTATTGTCGTGATAATAGTGGTTATCAAAGCTAATATATATAATATTATATATAATAGTAATATTGAAATACTATTATTTTCAACTGTAATATTGAAGATATTGTATTATTAATAGTAGTTATCAAAGATAATATATATAATATTATATATAATAGTAATATTGAAATACTATTCTTTTCAACTGTAATATTGAAGATATTGTATTATTGTCGTGATAATAGTAGTTATCAAAGATAATATATATAATATTATATATAATAGTAATATTGAAATACTATTCTTTTCAACTGTAATATTGAAGATATTGTATTATTGTCGTGATAATAGTAGTTATCAAAGATAATATATATAATATTATATATAATAGTAATATTGAAATACTATTATTTTCAACTGTAATATTGAAGATAATGTATTATAGTCGTGATGCTCAAAATAACGTTGTTTGGTATTTAGTGATTATGAATTTGTATAGCGGGGGTAGAATATTACGAGTATAACTACTTCATTCTATGGACTCTTCAAAATGACCTGCACCATTCTCAATAAATAATTTTCTTCTCCAAGTCAAGGCACCAGGCATCCTTCAGATCATTCATACCTAACATAAATCGACAATCAAGTTAATATACAGGGCGTCCGAGAAAGAAGCGGCCAAACTCCAGGAGTTTCTACAAGTAATTGTACAAGTAATTCGCAACAAAAAATGTCTCATAGAAATTTTCTTTGAACCCCGTGTTTTTCAAGTTTTTCCAATTTAAACATTTTTTTTCGTATATTGATCCTGGTCTCACTAAAATGATTATAGCTCCCTCATATTACGTGAAAATTCAAATCTATTTACACGGCTAAAATGAACATCAAATTTCCCATCAGATGTGCTACAATATACATTAAATGTATATTTAGTATCTAGAAAAAATCTAACTAGATGCAAGGTTAAAAATTTTTTAACCTTGCATCTAGTTAGATTTTTTCTAGTCCAAACTTACAACTTTGCAATTTCCGAGTTTTTTGACGAAATTCTCAAGAGATTTCCACCCAACTCTGTCAAGGAAAATCGATGGGGTGTTCAGCAAAAACATCCTCAAAATCTCAGGTTTCCAACGGTATAGTCAAAAATATTTTACAATCAAATTTAAGGGAGAAATTTGTGTTAGAACGCGGAAAAACGTGGATTTTTTTCAACGGAATCGACGGTTTGGCCTGAGGATTCGGGGGTCTCCTCCACCTAAAAAAATCTAACTAGATGCAAGGTTAAAAATGTGTATTGTAGCTCATCTGATGAGAAATTTAATGTTCTTTTCAGCGGTGTAATCAGATTTGAATTTCCACGTAAAATGAGGGAGCTATACTCATTATAGTGAGACAAGGTTCAACATACGAAAAAAATCTTCAAATTGAAAAAAACTTGTAAAAGCAAGGGGTTAAAAGAAAATTGCTATGATACGTTTTTTGTTGCAAATTACCTACTTGTAGAATTTACTACTGAAGTTTGGCCGTATCTTTCTTGGACACCCTGTATACCATAACGAAGACGACAAATAAGACCCATTCATCAATTTCAGGCCCATGGAAGCACCAGATGTCTTCTACTTCGGTCCAACTGAAGTTTCAATAATGTAGATCTCAAATAAGCAGAACCAACTGTCAACGAGTTTGGTCCATGACAATTAAGCTAAGTGGAGGCTGACACCTGTCAGTCAACCATCAGATTCCGCGACCTTGAAACGTAAAATTTGAAAATTATGGGGGAGTTATAAAATTTCATGTTCGGTTTTGAAGGTTCATTATTGCAACAAACCAATCACGACAAATATTGGAAACCAAGGTTTTGAAATACAAGATGACGTTCTCATGACAGCTCACTATATCGGTTTTTGTTAGGTGCAGCATATTGAATCCCAAGTTTAGTGAACTAAGTCTACATTCAAGTTGAGGTGGAGATTATCTCATTCAGATGATTCCAGCTACAATGCGGGATTTGATCATCGCGTTCGATGAAATTTCACCCGGTGACCGAGTTCCATTGTAATGAGAAGGAGGATTGAGAGCAGGCATTGTCTTTGAGTGCCTATCCGCCTTTTTGTTGTGCCGGACAAAGCCCTCCACACAGACCATTAACCGACACTCTCTGGTTACGTCCATGTTGTTATATTCCCACGTCGTTTTCAGGGATGTGAGTATCTTCATACATCAACTTGATGTTGGAGACACTGAGGGTCGGGAGAAAATATGTACCTTGAAAGAAAACATGTCAATATAGAATGAGAAAGCAATGGAGGAGCTTGATTTCAAAAGGTACTAGGCACATCCGTTTCAGTCAAACGCTAGAAAAACCATAGCAATCTGAAAGACGTTCTATAATCCAATGATGTTATTTTTGATAAATTTCTAAATAATAATAAATATTTTCGGAAAAAATGTATAATAGTTCAAAGTTTAAAATAATTTTGAACGAGATTTGAAATATCAGATTTATTATAAACCTGATATTTCAAATCTCGTTCAAAATTATTTTATTATAAAATTAGTTTATTTTATTTATATTATTTTAATATTATTATTATTTTATTAATATATTATTTTAGTTTATTTTATTTAGTTTATTTATTTATTATAAAATTAGTACTATAGCTATAATAGCTATAGTACTTTTTGAAACAAAACGTGGCGTCTAGTACTTTTTGAAATCAAACCAAGTAGATATAGCGCTTTTTGAAACAGTATCTTGTAAAGAAGATTGATTGATTGATGATTTTATTTACTGACCAGGGAATGCTTTGGGCCTGGAGACCCCTCTCTTCCAGCATCCCTGGAGCAAAAATTACAAATATCCTAGTACATTCGTAATACTGTCAGTGAAGGGAGGTACCTACTTTATAAAAGCCAACCTGGAATCACGGAGTTTTATTCAGAGTTTTACTCAGATTCATTTGAGTAAAATTTCATGGAGGAGTATAGGGTGGAATGGTGGATGAATTAAGGACTGAACACGAAGGAATTCCTTTGTATGAAAAAGATGACACCCCCACCCCCTTTTGACTTCGAAAATTTCCGTTCTCATACCCCGAAATCATGTAGGTATGTACCTATCATAGTTTGTGTAACCTAAGAAGAATGTGAAGTGGCATTGAAATAGCGCAAGAAAAATAGACCAGAAAATTGTTTTCTTTATTTAAAACATCACGTTGCTTGAGCAAAATAGAACTTACAAAATGTTCATTTAGCTTGCTCATAGACCTTGGTTGTTTTTCACTTGTTGACCTGTGCCAGTCTCATTTCGCGAGGAAGTGCTCAACATTTTGTGGTAAGTCCTTCCATAATAGTCGCTTGAACTAATGTAGAAGTTTGGTTGAGATATTTACACGTGGGGATTGATGATTTGTGGCTTTCCACTTACCCCGGTTTTGTAGAATCCACTTACCCCATGGGTAGGGAAAACTGGGGAAAGTGGAAAGCCACAAATCATCAATCCCCACGTGTAAATATCTCAACCAAACTTCTATATTAGTTCAAGCAACTATTATGGAAGGACTTACCACAAAATGTTGAGCACTTCCTTGCGAAATGAGACTGGCACAGGTCAACAAGTGAAAAACAACCAAGGTCTATGAGTAAGCTAAATGAACACTGAATGGCAATAACCTTTCTCACATCTAACCACGTGAACTGGCAGGGCTGCCATCATACCTGCAACGAAGTTTAGGTTATTGATGTAGTTTTCCTGCTAAGGTAGTTCAGCTACCTTCCATCTGGAGCGCTAATTTCGCCCTAGGCTCCACTTGCCCCGAATTGACACTTACCCCGGTGTACCGGGTATTATTGCTTCCGAGTCTACCAAGGTAGCGGAAGCTTTGTTTTCACTTTTCAAGGTCGAAAAAAAAGTTCTCCAAAATCAAAATTTTCACTCGCGTTTTGCGTTTTAGACCTTTCTGAACAATTTTGGTTCAGTGTCTGTGTGTCTGTGTGTCTGTTTGTCTGTGTGTCTGTCTGTCTGTGTGTCTGTCATGAATTCCTTGTAACGCGCATAACTATACGAAGTTATTGTCCGATTTCAATGAAATTTTCAGGGATTGTGCGGGTTGGTGTGTAGACGGTCCCCTATGAAAATCATCATCCCCGGACTGATAGAAGCGACTGCGCATGCGCAAACGTGAATTCCTTGTAACGGCCATAACTTCCACTTTTTCTACCCGATTTCGATGAAATTTTCAGGGATTATGTGGATTAGGTTGTAGATGGTCCCCAATGAAGATCACCACCTTCGAACTGATAGTAGCCACTGCGCATGCGCAAACGTGAATTCCTTGTAACGGCCATAACTTCTACATTTTCCATCCGATTTCAATGAAATTTTCAGGGATGTTGTTTTGATGTTTTGAGATTAACTACTATGCATCGGATCATCTATACAATCGGGTTATGGATACGAGGAAGCTATGTGCCACACCCACTTGGCAGACGTTTTTTAATTGGAAGAATTCTGAGTCCGAACACAGAGTTGTTGAAAAACCTGTAAAAAAGAAGAAAACCTACAAAATGAATAAATACATTACTGTGCTTCCAAGTTTTGGTTTGCAGTTTCTGCTCAGGTTCGCCCAGTTGGGATTCTATGATTGAAAAAAAAACTCCCAGCCTGAGTGAACAATCACGGATAGCCAAGGGAAGCTAGATGTTGAAGGTAATATCAAGCTACATTACTCGAGTAAAGGAATTACTGCGTTGATTTTTATCAGTGACTTTTTGCTGACTGTTTTGAAGCTAGGGAAAGACGAAAGAGAGAAGTTTTTGTCTGGTACGTAGCTCATCTTGATTCGGATAGCTGGCTCTAGAGGGTCGAATTACATGAGATTAGGTTGCTCACTAGCGCTATCTCTCGGATCCAAGCCACTGTTACTTAACCTTTTTCATCACATAGAGATAACTAAGAGATGGAATTCTTGTATCCTTCATTCCTTTCTTCTCATTCAAAGTCGACTTTCAATGAATAAATTCGAATTTGAATAATAAATAATAAAATAATAAATAAATAAAAATTAATAAAAAATAAATAAAAATAAATAATAAATTTGAATAAATAATGAATTTGACAGATTGTCGGGCATTGCATAAATATCCCACGATCTAGAAAAGTACCCCGTAGTACATTATGGGTTATTCCATGGCACGTGATCTCTGGTTCCAACATCGTGGCGAAATGGAGGAGATGAAGTCCACCTCTCCCACAACCTTCATTCATTCTCTAGGGAATGTCGCCTCGCTTGATCCCCACAACTTTATCTGTTTGTCCGGATCAGGTTTACAGGCTCCTGCAACTGACTGTAATATCCAGGGGTTTAGGCTGATGCGATGGACGGCGATGGGAAGCTCTTTGAGTCTAAAATGTCAACGTCAATCATGCGAGGCCGGCCGCAACCTCTGAAACCTCACTACGCAACTGTCCATTTCTATCACTCAAGTTTCCTCGGTAAAAGCATTCACGGCGAAATTCGATTCATTGAGACCGAACGAATTCGATACGACAGTCTTCCTTCGTGTTCACTCTTGTATACAAGTGAATTTGAGAAATCAAAGTTCACCTTTAATTTGGAACAAGCTTTCCTTGTATCTCAAACATCAAACTTGTTCATCAAACGCCAGCCCCAAACTTCGTTCGATTATAATGTCACGGAAATACTAAATATAGAAAGGAAATATCTAGAGGCGTTTGAGTGAGCCAATCTAGCAATCAATGCAAATGAGAGGGTCAATCACTCAAAATCCAAAAAAATGTCTCCAAAAATCACTATACCATCAATCTTCGAACTAATTTTGAATGTTGTCCGCTTACTGTTGAAATCTGTCGCTTACTGGTAATTGGAAATTGATATTTTAGTGATTCGCTGTTTGCTCTGGGAAAGAGCCGTTATTAATCCTGAGGCTACAAAATGTATGAGGTACCATGTGAAGCTCATCCTGAACACTTTGAATCTTCAAAGTTGGGAAGGAAGGGAGACTAACTTGTTTTGACGCCTAAATGTGCTGAGTGTGAGACCATTAGCTTGAAGCTCTCATCATCTAGAGGAGTGATCGGAAGTCAGAAGTACCCGATGGGGCGACACCCGACTCGATCCCTGAAGTGTAAATTGGAACTTCGAATAAGCTTTATTCAACGAAATCTGACATTATAATGGAAGGAAAAGAATATTCTGAATTATTTGTTGAAAAGGGTATTGTAGCAACGGCTGTCAATCCATGGAAACATAATATTTATTGTCATATTATGACAATCCCAACTGGTGAAAGAGAGATTTTGTAATTGCCCGACTCGATCCTGCTACGGTTTGAGCGGTTAGACGACTCAGTTCCGTTGGAACATGAAAGCGATAAGAGTACTCCACAGCGTCGGTCACCGCCGTTATGTGTTTAGTGTTAGTTTAGACATGAGTGAGTCAATTATCAAAGGTGGTAGCCAAAGAGATGGGGATTCAGTTTTTCAAGAGAACTATAGATGTAGCTTCCATAAACCTTCGGTAGGTGGCGTGTCTTTGGCATGTCTTTTGATTTATGTAATTACTATGTTGGTATTTCTCAAACGTCATAACACGGGCCTACAAATTATTTTTAGAACCTCAACTTTCTGGTCACGTGCTCATTTATCTATATGGAAAATGGATGGAACCAAAATATGGACTATGTACCAAAATTTTTCTTACAACTCTTCACGATCCTTGGGCTCAATAATGGGAGATAATAATATGTTCCCCTCGTCTTTTGTTTGCTGCAAGGACTATTAAAAAACAACGATGGATATCTGATCTTATAGCACTGCACAGACAGCAGGCCTTCACAACATAACCTTCGCATGCCTTTCACTAGCGGGACTGAGTCGGGACGGGCCTGGACTGAGTCGGGGGTCGCCCACCCGATGAGGGATAAAGCCAAAAACCTGGAAGCCTACTAGTTTGATTGAGAAGATGCC
This sequence comes from Apolygus lucorum, assembly GCA_009739505.2. Taxonomy (NCBI): domain Eukaryota; kingdom Metazoa; phylum Arthropoda; class Insecta; order Hemiptera; family Miridae; genus Apolygus; species Apolygus lucorum. The sequence continues at coordinate 37,473,946 of CM019180.2, forward strand.
ACGTCAGCTGGTATGTGGCAGACGATTTTGGTCTGGTTACAACTCTCTGTGGTTGCCGCAGTTATAATAAAAGGGGTATTCATGGTCTGGGAGAGTCCACGTCGAATCTTCGAATTTGGAGATTCGACGAGAGTCAATGAGCATGCGCACCGGCTAACACGACGATTCCATTTACGACGGGCTGAAGGCGTCGTAAATCGAGATTCGACGTCGAATTACAAAATGTGATCCTAGCGCTAGCGGCAGTTGTGCAAAGCAACTATCATAACATCAGCAAACAGATATTCTCGTCCTTTCATTTTGAGTTTTTCTTTTAACGACACCTTTTTGTTTTTTATTCAGTTTTTCCGAACGTTTATTTCTTTTTTATTCTATTCGAAGTGGGTTTTTTTCTCGATTAAATGAGTGGAGCTGAGCCACCCGAGCGGCTAAAAAAAACGCACCCTTCTGATGTTCTGCTGGAGAAGTGGAAATGCTGCTTGCTGGCATTAAAGCGAGCATACCAACTTCTCCTTTCTAGCATCGAACATGTTTCAGCCATGAGCTAAGTACCAAAATGCGTTCAAAATTGTGTGACGGGAGTAGCAAGGGGTTTTCTTTGAGACAAGACTCCTCATCGTTAGGTACCTACTCAGAAGTCTGAAGCATGCTCCTTTTGGTTTATTATTTTCAATAATGAACCTTTGGAATCGACCAAGAAAAAAAAAATTTTAACACCCCTAAATCTAAATATCTAAATATCTAAATATCTAAATTTGATGGTTTACGTTTCAAGGTACGTAGAATCCAAAAATCGAGTAAAAATTTGGCCGTCCGTCCGCCGTACGCAGCACTTTTGCCACTTAGCATTGACCGATTTTGATGAAATTTGGTATGTTGGCTCCATTTGGAGTCTAGTTGTGCCCCTAAGATTTTGGTTGATGTAGGTCACTTCTAAGGGTCAAAAAACAAATTTTGAAATTTTGAAAACGCCCTAAATCAAAAAATGTGATATGAAGGTATTGTTTTTCCTTCAATTTAAGATTCTTTAGAATTTTTTGAGACCACGCGGAGCTCTGTAGGACAAACCGTTCGCTCCCTACGAGAATTTAAAGGGTTTACGTACGATAAATCAGAAACACGAGTGTGAATCGCAAAAGAGGCCTAATCTCCGTTCAAATTTTAGCTGACCGAAATGTGATCAATGTTTTTTGACATTTTCATGTCTTTGCTTTGGCACATGAACTGAAAAATCGTCACGAAAACTTTGATGCTTGGGTACATGAACTAACAACCTTACTTCACTACCTTGTTGTGTTGTGGTTGACATGAAAATGTCCCAATGTGTTGCAGACTCGTATGCAAGCATTTAGAATTGAGTTTATGATTTCGAATCGAGTGTGAAGTCTTCATGTTGGATGGTTGGAGTGATCAATATAGAAAAATATTAAACCATTGTATAATAATTTGCAGCGTTTTTTAATTCTAGCCGTAGATTTTTTCGTTCGTGTACTCGCAACTTTGTTAAAGGATTTTATTTGAAACCTTTGTTTTCTAAATGAGTTATTCTCATTTTTTTTGTTCTTTCATATTTTCTAAATGAGGTATTCTCATTTTTTCAACAAAAAGGAAATTAATGAACATGCGGTTCTTTTGACACTGACTTGGTTATCATCTGATGCCGCAAGGAGCGCTATGCACAATTCGATTTTCGACGATTCGGCGGGAGAAAATGTGGGAGCCTCATGAGACCCTCGAGTTTATGACGATTCGACGATCGAATCAGACCATGAAAACCCCTAAAGTTCTCTGGTTCAATTATCTTGATTTTGACGTTTGTAACTTCAATTTGATGGTGGTGACCAAACAAATAGAAGAGTTATAACCAAGAATGGACATCTGGCATCGTAGCTTAGCGACGATCTTGTGATAATATCATTCCCTTAACTACATTACTGATGTTGATACGTACAGCTAGGTATAATACTCTCTAATTCATCAATACGAATCTGCAGAAAAATCGGTCAGCATGGTAACTTCCAGCTCCGCCCCGTTGATGATGTTTCTCGCGGTTACTGCGACTCTGTCGATCGTGGAATGCTCCAGAAATGAAACCTACAGAGCGATCGTAGGGCACCTCACTGACATCAAATCTTATCCCTGGCTCTGTTCTGTTATTGTTTCTGGTAATTTCGTGAGTGCTTGCACAATCATTCAGCCAACTTGGGTCGTCTTGTCGGCAGATAATTTGAATAGGAAATTTCCCAATTCCGAAAAATATTTCTTCCAATACCAATTTGACATGCGCGTAGTATCTGGAAGCGTACGAAGGATTCAGAAAGAAGCAATCGCCAGCCAAGTCAAGACTGTGTTGAGAATATATTTGGGTAATCTTACTAATGTGCTCAACCCAAACGATTTCAGCTACGCTTTGAATCCACAAAGTTTGACTAACATTGCCTACGATGGGTACGGAATCGCAATGGGCGTCAGCCTACTGGAGCTGGGTTCGCCATTGAAATGGTCGATTTACGTATCGCCTGCACCCTTCATTATATGAAAACTGCAGAAAATATGGAGTCTAAGATCAGAACATTCAGAGAACACTTGGAAGAAAAACCTCTGGACCAAACTCCGTGCGTAGTTGTCAGTTTTTCGAAATTCACCAATTCCATGGTGGAGACAGAAGTGGCTTACGTCCCGATTCAGGCATGTAAGGAGGCCTACTGCATCCACGACCCAGCGAATTGTCTCGTGTATCCCAAGGCAGAATACTTGATGTGCTTCAAATCCCTCCAATTCGTGGACTTGTGTCCTTCAGACAGAGGAGCCGCCGTGTACTGTGAAAACTTTGACAGTAATAAGAGTAAGCAAGTCGTAGCAATATTAACTACAGCCATCAACTGTGGAGCTAAAAATCTCCCTTGCGTTTACACATCGGTCGAAATGGTTGCTAGATTTTTCAAAAGGGTAGCTCGTCGCGATCTTGAGCCTGGACCTTGACTATTTTCTGATGAGATAAATCAGAAAATGTTAATTTCACCTGAATTAGGCAATATCATGGGCAAACAGAATATTATGTTACCCCTGAGGCTTTAATTTTATTTTAATTTCATAACAGTTTTGACGCATTTTTGTCATCTTAGGTGAACAATAATTAGAATTGTACCTAAAATTATTAAAATGATTTACACCTAATAGAGTTTGTTTTTGTTTTAAGATTTTGATTATCGTAGTTTTACGAAGGCAAAAAAAAAGGCTATTTTGAGAGACAGATAAAGGAATGATTGCCTTGATCAAGTTCAACTGTCTTGTGATGGTACTGTTGACAACAAGTAAAGGCGGGCAATGATTTATTTCTAGGCTAGAGAGTAATGAACTCTCTCTCAAACATATAACCCTGAAAGCGTTTCTGTTCTTGATGAATGCCCTCTTGGGTAGACTTCGTCAAGACCTCCGGCAGTTGTCCACCACTGGATAGATATTGTAATCAAGAGTGAACTCTCCATTTTCATACTTCTCCCGCACAAAGTGGAATCTGACCTCAATATTATGCTTGGTTTTATGAAATTCTGGGATCTTATTGAGGCGAGAACTTTCGGCACTCAACTGACCACTACTAATTCTTTCTGCAATCCCAAACCATTTCTTTTGTTGCCCCACATGTACTCGACCTCGATAGAACTCGATTATGTGAGTGTTTGCTTCCGAACTTGACTAGGTTACAGCCGTTCCACCGGTTCCAATTCTTGACCTGCGAGCTTTTTCATCGTTTTCAAAATCAGAATCAGAATTGCAGTTCAAGTTTAACGTTACTCCTGATTAGTATACCACATCTTTTTTATAAAGGCCGTAGATAAAATAAAGATTGCATTGATGATAGCCAACGTTCTTCACGGACAGGGCATCTACAGAAGAAGAATGTACACTATTGTCAGGAGGTGTGCTGTCATCTTCTTCTTTTCTTAGGAGCCCAAATCACATTTAACTCATCGATATGAAATTTCGTTTGCATTTATTTAGCAGATGACTCCATGTGCAGAAAAATTGAGGCATCTTAAGAACCACGATCTGCATGCCCAAATAACTCTCCAAGGTCTCAAGAGCTATTATGAACTCGTCTTCAAGTTTCCCGTCAATAACTCTCCATCTTAGCTAGAATCCTTCTAAGGTAGCTATCTAAAGGAATATAAATCTGGAATAGCTGATATCCTTTTGGTGCCTTTTAAAAATCGTTAAGATTTTTCCGGAAAACAGCCATTTTGTACCACTCTAATGCGCTTTACGGTAAAATCTCGGTAAAATCGCAGCGTTATTTTGACGTTGAGTTGAAATCTCGTCATGTACAACGCCGATTTGCAGTAATGGATATCGATTCACAGGGTGCGTTGTCAAAATTCCCTGATTTTGTAGTACTATACAGATTTTTCTTTACCTTAGAAGTCCTGTTTGAGATTCCTTCCTGCTCGAGTACATAATATTACTCGTGAAGGAGTATATCTCAGCACCTAGCACCTCCTCTAGCTTGATTGATCATCCTCAACTCAGAATGTTCCTAGTGCTATACATACAAATGGGAGTTATGCGGCGAGCCTTGTTAACTCGCTTTGGGGGCCCGCGATGGAGGCCAACATGGGCAGATTACAAGTTCATCTAGTCGGTTCCCTCCCTGCTGGCTATGACCTCTTGTTGTTCCTTCTCAACTATACAAACGCTGGAAACTCAACAATGTTTCAGTACCAAAGGAGTGTGTACCTTGAGGTGGATTAACACGGTTAATATAATGGCTCCGTTCGCTGAAAGATGTTGTCAAACATTTTGGAGAGATTGTATTTCCCAACCTTCTTCGTGCTTCATCATTCGTCTACTACATGCATCACAATATCATGTATTTCATGTGTGTTCTATCTACAGTCTTAGTTGGAGTAAAGAAGAGTCATATTATGTAAAGTATAAAAAGAGGCATAAAAGAGTGAAATAAAACGTAGGATTACAAGTTTCCTTGAACACCCCCTACAGAGAAGTACTCTTCACATTGAAGGTTCAAACCAGACCACCACATTAGCCCAACGCCAAAGAAGACAACCCAGAACCAACAGTATTTCGCTGGAGGATAGACCCATTGCTAAGATGATGATAATGTGTGCTTTGTTGACTTCTGGATGGCACATCTCTTCATCGCAACACACTTAGTCATAGTCTTCCCCGATAAGTTCTTACCTATCTACATTTAGTTTTACTTTTAGCACATAAGGAATTTAATAATATTAAATTATCTTATATTATAAGATTCAAGTTTTACATAAATTACTTTTACTAAGTAGGTACTTACTTGTGGTCAAAACAGTTATATTGAATAAAAAAAACGATCAATTGTGTAGCATAGTAGCTATTTCAAGGTTAATTCAATCGTTTTGGTTTATTATTTTTTCAATAATAAGCCATTGAAATCGAGAAAGAAAAAAAAGTTTACCCCCCTCAAAATTTGATGTTTTACGTTTCAAGTTACGTAGAATCCGAAAATCCAATAAAGTGCCGTACTTGGCACTTTCCTTAGTTACCATGGACCGATTTTGATAAAATTTGGTATATGGGCTCCATTTAGGGTCTAGTTGTGCCCCGAAGCTTTTGGTTGATGCCAATAACTTCCAAGGGTAGAAAAAAAGGGTTACAATTTTGACATTGCCCTAGCTCAAAAACTTTTGATATCCTAAAAACCCGGAGCTCTATAGGACCAACCGTTCGCTCCCTACGAGAACTTAAGGGTTGGACTTTCGATAATTCAGAAACACGAGTGTGAATCGCAAAAGAGGCCCAATCTCAGTTGAAATTTTAGCTGACAAAAATGCGATATCTGTAGGTTTGTGGTAGGTAGGTGGTGACAATGGCAGAGCCGAGTTCTTTGCTGACGAGTGATCTATAGAGAAAAATAATAAACCTTTGTGTAATAATTTGCAACGACCTAATCTATCATATAGAAGACTTACTTACTAAAATATTTAAAAATATACTTTCAACTCTTTCCACAGGTGATTTATTCCATATTTTCCCCATATTACTTCTTGTTATTTATGGACATTTTTTTCAATCCCATAACACGTACCTAAACTTTCAATAGGTATGTCAAACAAGATACATTGTTGATATTCATTTCACCAAAATAATTCAAAACCTTCAACTCTGTCCACTCAACCAATAAATAATATTTTATTAAGGAATATTCATTACAAACATTGCTTTATATACGAAGTATGCGCGGAAGTGAACTAAACTATCTCAAACAAAACTGCATGTTTCAAACTGAGGAGAAAAAAGAGCTATGGACACGGTATTCGATGAGTTGAAAAGTGTATTAACTCAGTAGTTAACCGTCATTTCCCTATATTGGATTACGCAAAAACATAATTTGATAAAAGCAGCCCCCAACGACGGCCGAGAGGGGAAAATTAAATCTGTTTTCCCGGCCGGGCTACTACCCAAGTTTTTTCTCCCCTAACTCTGGTATATAGAATAATTACAGCAAAAAATGTGCCATCGTTTAATGTGATTTTGTTGGTCCCTCTTTATCAGAGGTAGCACAAAAAGAGTCTTCTCATTGCTTCGCAAATTATGGTGATGTGAGTTGGAAACTACTTTTCTTCGTCGCAGACCAAAAAATTGTAGGTGGTATCTGTTTCAAGTTTAGAGTTTTTGTTTGGAAGGTTTTTTTTATGTTAATAAGAAACATTTTGAACAGGGTTTGTCTCGGTTGTTCTAAGTAATGATGGCACAAGGAACCCACTTTTTTGTCTATTCATCCGCATAAATTACTGTGATGGCCGTGGAGGACAACAGTTCTGCGAGAGCTAAGACGCTACATTTATACAGTTCACACGAATCAGTTTCACTGCTATCCATTGATCAATTTCCATCTTTTTTCCGACGAAAATTAATTATTTGATACTTCTGGATGATTTTGATACGTATTCGATGATACAATTTATGAAGTAGACCTCTTATGGCTGATATATGTACCTCAATTCAGGAGGAAAAAAATATTTAAAAATGTAAAAATGGTCGTCCCATGACACAATAAGAATCTGAGATCCATCTTCGGGTTCTTGGGTGTTTTGAAGTTGATCAAAAAGAAGGTATCCATCTATCATGAAGTCGTCTCGGTCTGCTCTAAGAGGAATAACATGATTTTCCATTTGTCATGCCAATATTCAACCCATTTGGGTCAGAATGGGGTAGAATGTAGGTTCGGATGTGTCGAAGAGTTGTATAGCAGCTGATAAAGGATGGATTGTGTTATTTGCTTGTGCCACTTATCGTGCAGTCCATCTCAAATTGGTTCAGTCACTCAGAAGATAGCTTTCTGCAAGCACTGAAAAGGTTCATAGCACGGAGGGGTAGAATATACACACCCTATTCTGACAACGCGTCTAATTTTGTCGGAGCAGCCAACGCCTTGAAACAACTAGACTGGCGAAGAATAGTGCAAGAAACTTCACTGGACCAGATAACATGGATATTCATTCCTCCAGCCTCACCATGGTGGGTAGGGTGGTGGGAAAGATTAGTAGGACTGAGAAAACAACTGTTGAGACGCAATTTAAAACGCGCACGACTATCGTATGAGCAACTAACAACTGTACTCTGTGACCAGATAGTGTACTTAATTCCAGACCTCTTATCTATGTATCAGAACAAAATGATGACCTTGTGCCACTCACACCTGCGCTATTTCTTCAAGACATACCAACAAGTGACGTTGCAGACCTTGATTTCATCGATAGTAAATCAATAAATAGAAGAGTCCGTCAAATCCACACCATCCGGGAAAATTTGAGATCAATATTTCGGAAAGAATATCTCGCTTTACTGATTCACAAGAGCGATCAGAAGACAAAAGAAATTATAGATAATGATATTGTGTTGGTGGAGATGGACAATGTGAAGAGAACTAACTGGCCTATTGCTAGAGTAATAGAGACGTTTCCAGGCAAGGATGCCAATGTACGTGTGGCTCGTTTGAAACTTTCTTGTGGAGAACTCATAAGGCCAGTTCAAAAACTTTACCCTCTAGAAGTTTCACCTATCGAAGGGAGCATTCTTCTAACATTGTTCCAGAAACCAACGACTATTGAGGGAAACAACGTAAAACCTAATGAAGAACAGAAAGTACCTAGGCCAGTATCTAGTAATTCATCAGGGAATTCACTAGTAAAGGTACTTGTCACCACCAGAAGCGGACGCCTAGTGAATCGCCCAAAACGGTTGGTTGGTTGGTAGGTAGTGGCAATGGCAAAGCTATTTTTTGCAGGCGAGTGATCTACACAGAAAAATAATAAACCTTTGTGAAATAATTTGCAGTGTTTTTCGCTCAACTTCAAACCCACTCCTTGACAGCTGTTCTTACCTCTGTGAGTCAATCAGTGATCAAATTAATTTAACCAAAAGCTATATCCCCGGGGTAACTGGGTTTCTGGATGAGAGCAACAAATTAATCATGCTACCGTATCTTGGGCGAAAACAGGGCAAAGGGCGTGTGGTCGAGAGAGAAGTTATGCTCTCATAACATTGTTCTTCGCTCAACTTGCTATGAATGGGTCGACAGTTGCGTATTAACGAACAGTTATCTTTAGAAGGGAAGATTCGCAAGAGTAGAGACTCGGGGGGTAAAATTAGCCCGAGCTAAGAAAGTTTTGAGGAACCCCCTTCAAGTTTCACCCTAACAAAGTGGGAGTGCTTCGAGGCTGGAGAAAGGGGCGCAGGAGAAAGTGAAGGTTTGCGAACCGCTGTGAATTACAGGATTCATAAAAACAGAAGGTGTTCCTTTACATTATTCAACGCGCGGGTAAAGAAAGCAAAACGTCCGAGTGGGTCACGTGGCGGGCCGAACCACTTGATGTAAAAACGTACGAGGGGCAAGTATTGTTTACATAAGCATCGCCCGTTCGGAAAAGCACATGAAATAATAAATGGGGAGGAAAAGTGCTCTCACAAAAAAAAAAACTGCGATCTTGGATGATGAACGTATGGATCGGACGGGGTCCGAATGTTGAAAAGACTGAACAAACCTCTTGTCGGGTGTTCGAACTTAACACTGCAACTTTTTGTATTAAATACAAATTAAATAGTAAATTCAAGTTAAATTCAGTCAAAGTTTGACTAAATTTAACTTGAATTTAACTTGAATTTACTCGACTTGGAAAATAGAAAGATTGGAAAGAGAAATTTAAAGGAAATTTAGTTGGCCTGCTCAAGACCGTTTATACGCCCTGAGGTAAGGGTGAGGTAGAATCGGCACGCAACCGTTATGTAGATGTAGGTGTGGTGGTTAGGAAACTCAGTTATTGAAGTGTAAGGTAAATAAAGCGAGAGATGTAAAATTGTTGAGGTTCAGAACTGGAATAGAATGTCCCACGCCCCGGGTTGAGCTTATATACAAGTACTACCCCAAATAATGACCACATACCGAATTTCATTTAAATTTAAATGAAAAAAAAATAGAAGATGAAATTTACCGTGGATTGATTTATCAATCCATGGTAAATAAAGAACGTGCCGCCTACGGCGGTCGGGCGTCAAAATTTATGTTCGATTTTCGGATTCTACGTACCTTTAAACGTAAACCAACACATTTTGAGGAGGGATTAAAATTTGTTTTCTTGGTGGATTCCAAAGCTCCACAATTGAAAATAATAAACCAAAAATTGGTAGTTTCGACGATCAAGTGACAATTTGAAGACAATTTGACTTTTTACGTAAATTAGCCTGCCCCAGTACATATTGGGACAAAAACGTGCTTTATATTCACAAAAATTTGATTTCAGAATTTTAGCATTTTTAGCGAATTGTGTAAACAATTTGGGTATTGCAATGGCCTCAAATTTTTAGGAAAATAATTTCGAAACGTTTCTCTACAGAAATCCGTTTCGGGGCATTTGAAAAAAATTCCTGGATTTCACCAGTTTTTAAACCAAAAATTTATTAAATTTCAAAAATGTTCTTTACAAAATCGCTAAAAATATCCAAAAAGATGAAAGATTTTAAATTTTGTTATGAAAGCAAAATTCTAAGTAGAAAACGTTTCTAGGCCACAAATTAAATCATTGTAAATTAAAGTGCGCCGAAATTTGCTCAAAATACTGAAAAATGTGATTTAAAATTTCTTAAAAAAATAGCTTAGAAAATACCGAAAATCCCAAAATATATGAGTGCAGAATATATGAGTTCGTGGGCTATAACAGGATTGTTTCACATTTTCGTGCGCAAATGTGTTCCCACAAAAAAACCGGCTTTTGGAAAAATGGCTGAAAATTCAAAAGTGGTTCATAATAACGTTTTTAAAATTGCACGACTTGTATTGCTCATTGCACGACTTTTAATTTTCATCACATTTTTTCTCATCGATTCATTTTTGAATGAAATTTCACATGTACGTTTGGCATACAAAGTTCTTCAAACTAATATTTCGATTTTTGGTGATTTTTCAAACTTTTTGCCACTTTTATTGATTTTGCCATCCACCTTCTGCCGTACGCGGCACTCCACCAATAATCACCTTCAATCTTCTTGATGTGGCCCTCGTAAGATTTCCAGTCATATTTCACCATCTCTTCCATCGTAAATTCCTGAAGGTGTTCAAGTGATAAATCAAGCCTACCTGGCTGAAAGTAAGATGAAGGATTTGAGCGGAAGTGGCCGAAAATGGGATTTCCCTGGACAAGTGACAAGCTTGGAGGAAATTGAACAGTTGTTTTCAGTTTAGGATTCGGTAGGGTTCTTGCGTTCATTCTTTTCATATGGGGACAGTACCTACTCTAGATAGTTTTCTGTAGACGTTTCCATCGGTATGCGCATGCGCGCCTGTTATCAATGAGCCTCCAAAATGGTGGACTCCCTCGGACCACCGTCTTTGTTTTTACTCTTGTTGTCAATAGAAGTCTGTCAGTTTCAGCTTTTATTCAGTTTTTTGAGCATGTATTCGGTTTTTAGTCGGTTCTGTCATGTCTGGGGCAAACAAATACAGTTGTTTCGGGGACTGTAAGTCGGGTAGTAGGCCGGAAAGACGGGGGTTATCCTCCAAAATTAGTTTTTCCCGTTTCCATAGACTTCTGAACTTTCAAAACTACAGCATTTCGAAATACAGCAATAATTTCCGCGTTGCCTCCAATCTTTCTGCTTGCATCTAAAACTGTGTTTCCCCAACACGGTGAACGAAACTTGTTGGGATCTTTTATGAGATGGAGACTTCGGTTGGTGGCGCCATGTCCAGTTCTCATCCTTACTATTTGGACAATGTCATATCTGTTCAGCGGGAGTTTTTCGAAACTTCTCTCTCCTAACTAGAGCCATAATGGTGGTACGCAGTTGCGATGGCTGTTCTATTCTACCTATTCCATCATGTATCATTTCTATCTCCTTGCCAATCAGAACGCTGCCCCGAAATATACTTTCTTTTACTGATATCTGTAACGGTGGCCTAATCAATTCGCCAGCGGATAAACCTCCTTCCTTAATTAATCATTCCAATTACTCCTTTTACAACTCACCTCTAGTTCGTGCCTGTCCCGCATTGGATAGGTTCCAAGGTCAGAGGCAAGTCAAGGCAGGAAAATTTATTAGAGAAGTGTTAGGGAAATACAGCCTTCTTGGGGGATATTGGAATGCTGCATTAGGTAAAAAAGGAAATACTGGACCAAGTCCACATATATCCAGTGATAATATCAGTTCCCGACATCGAGTTGTAAAGAATCAACTTTATCACCCCTTTAGAGTGATCAGTTATGTTCGTGAATACTGCAGTAACGCCTCAATATGTACCAGGTTCACTACTCTGGCCATCAGATGGTTCCGTGATGAATTGAAAAGCTGGCCCAGGGTTCAAAGATCCAAATTTCGGCGTAACTAAACCCCGAAGAACGACAGTCCCCAATCATCAAGCTGAAATCCATTCCATATAAATATCCTGATAAAAGATCAGAAAACGACTCGAAGGTGCGAGAATCTACACAATATGTAATAACCAGGCTGATCTAATGGCCATATATACTTGATAACTTCAAGATCAACCTGGGATTTCTAGACTACCTTAAAGGGCAGCGGCTCAGGGCAAGAAACAGAATTTGTTCTGAGTTGACGGCAATGAAGAAACCGATCGCCTTGTCAAACTGGGAAGTTTTAGCCCTGAACTTCCAGACACACAAGGATAACAAAAGAGCTGCAAAATGGCTCAATACTCCAAAGAAGAGGCCAGCCAAGAAGATGATTACCACTTCCAAGAAAAGATCAAAAGCTCTGCTATCATTCAGGGAGAAAGACGAACCATAGCAAGCCTCCTCACTGCTCCACTACCCCTTGAGATATCATCCCAGGAAAATGGGCAAGGCCAGGACAGTTGAATGTCGACTCTCTTGTAAAGGAGTCGAAGCCGTAGAACACATACCACTCATTGTTAAAAGGCCACCCTTGTCCCAGCCGATATTTCTCGGAAAACGGCCGCAAAACTCCTTCACTTTGTAAAAGAAAACGTCTTAAAGGGTAATTAATTGGAAAGAGAATTCCGTCACATATATCAATCATAATCCAAGTGACTAAGGGTCCCAGAAAGAAAAAATCCAGATGTGAGATTGTAAAAAAATTGTCATTAAACTTCATTTCTCATTCACTTACCTGTATCCTCTGTTGTACTCCGATGTAGATAAAGGTTTGGTATCTCCGATCATGCAATATCGATCAAACCCCCCATCGTGGTGGATGGGGGAAGGGAGACTATTATAATTGCTAGCTATTCATTTGTATACTAATTAAGTTCTAACTGAACCAGCTCATCATCAATATAATTAATTGCCACCACTACTGTTTTCACTCACCTGCGATTCTGTTGGCTCTTCATTTGAGATTCGGCGCACCAAATCGCGGGGTGGTTCGTCGCGGTGGCTGAGATTTGCATCCCAATTAACTCCGTTGTCCCTGGAGTCTATCTTGATTGGACTGACCGCCAGGGAGTCTGGGCCATTCAGGGATTGTGGTATCGTCGTGGCCTATTCAAACACATTGTTGGGTACCAAATTTTCACGGTTACCGTCGATCGTGAAAACCATTGCAAGATCCGAGAGTTTGATGAGTTTTTGAGCTAGAGCGTTTCGAAAATTTCAGAGGTTATTTTCCAACCCTTACAAGTGACCTACATCAATCAAAAGCTTCGGGGCGCAACTGGACCCCAAATGGAGCTCATGTACCTAATATCATCAATATCGGTCCATTCAACGTACTTTGAAACGTAAACCAACAAATTTTGTTCTTGGTAGATTGCAAAGGTTCATCATTGATAATAACAAACCAAATCTTATTTTGCAAAGGGAAGAGTGCATATTTGAAAATAACAGCGTTTTGTAAAGGGGGTCTCAGTCAGTCCTCGTCCTAGGTCAGTATTTAGCCAAATCGAAGGGACAAAAACTTTGAAAGTTGTACTTAAATTGGAAATTTTAAAGGATTTTAGAAATTCATTATTGCAAACGGAATTGAAAAACTGAAATATTGCCGCCGGAATCATCAAAATCGAACAATAATTGCCAGAGAAAACGCAAGAAACCGCAACGAGGAACGAACGTCGACCGACTGAGACCCCCTTAATGGACTCCTGAAATCAAGGTAAGTCGACCATTGGTGAGTGTATCCAATCTGTTATCAGAGAGATGGTGCAGTCAATCATTGGACAACTTGAAATTCCCCTGTTTCTAGTTTTATGGTATAAATATCAGATATTGAGTCAGTAAACTTTGCTCATCCGTATAAAGGATTTATGCCCATATTTGAAATTCATGAGACATCCTTGGCTCCTGAGCTGCACAGTTTGAATAAGCATTGGGATTGGTTGGGGAATAGACCTCTGTTGATGGAATTCCTAGTGAATTGATCTCGCCTTATCGTAATACACAAATTTCGGATGAAGGAAAGTCGTAAAGTGCAGATATATCTAGGCGATTCCCGTATGTTAAACAGGCCGTTTCCACATTGGAAAGTGGCTCCATCCTCAGCAGTAAAGAGCCATATAGAGAGATTGGCTGCGTTTTGGTGAGGACTGTATAGGCTTTTATCGTGTGATCCGGGATATAGGGTAGCTCTAATGCCTCATTCCCGTCGGTGGTATTAACTAACGGGGTTTTAGGACCCATTGAAGGTTCAGTGTCTTAGAATTCGAATGCTCTCGAGGTTAACGGCCTATCCAGAAGGAGTACTTGAACACCTCTGAGAGGAAACGATCTAGCTCGGAGTTGGTAGGAATGGAAACTCCCTATCCTTTCACGATAACGGCCCCCACCAGACCCATCTTGAAACATATTCTTTCATGAAGATTCTGATAACTATGCCGGTATAAGGCCCATCTGTGAAACAAAACGCTGCAAATTATTACACAATGGTTTATTATTTTTTATTTTTCTATATAGATCACTCGTCTGCAAAGCCACCAACGATCCAACATGAAGAAAAACATCGATCGCATTTCCGTCAGCTTTAATTTGAACGCAGATTAGGCCTCTTTTGCGATTCACACTCGTGTTTCTGATTTATCGTACGTCCAAACTTTAAATTCTCGTAGTGAGCGAACGGTTTGTCCTACAGAGCTCCGGGTGGTCTCAAAAAATTCTAAAAATTCTATAGAATCTTAAATTGAAGGAAAAACAATACCTTTATATCAAATTTTTTTGAGTTAGGGCGTTTTCAAAATTTCAAAATTGATTTTGGAACCCTTAGAAGTGACCTACATCAACCAAAATCTTCGGGGCACAACTAGACCCCAAATGGAGCCTACATACCAAATTTCATCAAAATCGGTCAATGCTAAGTGGCAAAAGTGCCGCGTACGGCGGACGGCGGACGGACGGCCAAATTTTTATTCGATTTTTGGATTCTACGTACCTTGAAACGTAAACCATCAAATTTTGAGGGTGTGTTAAAATTTTTTTTTCCTTGGTCGATTCCAAAGGTTCATTATTGAAAATAATAAACCAAAACTCAACTAGCGGATTAGTACAAGTGACTTTTTTTGCGTGATTTATCATTACAACTTAATATTGAAATACAATCCATCTAGCAATATTAAATACCATTTTGTACGCTCCTCGAGAAACCGTTTACAGTAAAACCCACCCCCTTCTCATAACCGTATTTACAACAATGAGCTATAATTGCACTTCAACAGCACTAAGTCCAGTCGTTTTTGCTTCCGAGTCTACCAAGGTAGCGGAAGCTTTGTTTTCACTTTTCAAGGACGAAAAAAAAAAGTTCTCCAAAATCAAAATTTCCACTCGCGTTTTGCGTTTTAGACCTTTCTGAACAATTTCGGTTCCGTGTCTGTCTGTCTGTCTGTCTGTGTGTCTGTCTGTCTGTGTGTCTGTCATGAATTCCTTGTAACGCGCATAATTATACGAACTTATTGTCCGATTTCTATGAAATTTTCAGGGATTGTGCTGGTTGGTGTGTAGACGGTCCCCTATGAAAATCATCATCCCCGAAGTGATAGAAGCGACTGTGCATGCGCAAACGTGAATTTCCTTGTAACGGCCCTAACTTCTACATTTTCCATCCGATTTCAATGAAATTTTCAGGGATGTTACAGACTAGTATTTAGATGATCCCCTATGAAAATCATCACCTTCGGACTGATAGTAGCCACTGCGCATGCGCAAACGTGAATTTCCTTGTAACGGCCATAACTTCAACTGTCCCCCAGGGGTCGCGGGTTCGAATCCCAGCCGAGGCTATGTATTTTTTTTTTATCTAATCACATACATCTACTCACTTAATTTTTCATCCGAATTTGATGAAATTTTCTAGGATTGTCCAGATTAGCGTGTAGATGGTCCCCTATGATGGTAGTGGAAGGTACTTAGAGATTGGTGTTTTGAGATTAACAACTATGCATCGGATCATCTATACAAATCGGGTTATGGATACGAGGAAGCTATGTGCCACACCCACTTGGCAGACGTTTTTTCGCTTGAGTCGCCGGAGTTCGTCTTCGTTGCCCAAACCGTAGAGCATTTCCGGGTTTTCATGATTGTGGAGGCATCTTTGTAACTCCTTGAGTATCTTGGGATAATTTCGTGGATTGTTTCCATCCTCAAGTCTCCATAAATATCATCGTTCCTCATGTACCAAGGTCACTATACTTCTCAGTATTTTATTTTGGGACGTTTGGATTTTGTTGATGTTTATTTTTTTGACACAGCCCCATAACTTAATTCCATAGATCCATATAGGGCGAACGATCTGCTTATAAATAAACAGTTTATTGTGGAGAGAGAGACGAGAATTCCTTCCCATCAACCAATACATCGTTCTGAATTTAATTTCCTCTTTTTTCTTTTCTATGTGTTTTTTTTTTTTTTTTTTTCAGTTTAATTTGGAGTCGAGGGTCATACCCAAGTATTTAACTGTATCAGTATGGGATATTTTATTGGAATTGATCTCAACATTCACGACTGGAATTTTCCGGCTAGCAAAGTTGATGAGAACTGATTTTGATTCGTTCAAGTTTATTCTCCACATCTTGGTCTTCTTAGAAACCTTAGTAATTGGCGTCTGCTAGTTGCAGCTTCGGTATCATCATCGACGGAGAGGATAGCCGTATCATCTGCTCAACACACGAGAATTTCCCTGCTACCAAAAAATCGTCCAAGTAATTTACTTTTATTTAATTTACTTTTATTTAGTTTTACTTTAAAAGTAAAACGGACCAATTTCAAGATAGAGAAGGATGTTTCAGGACATAATTTTTTGGTGTCCCTAGAAATGTCTCTAACTAGTGAGATTGAGAGAGTATAATAGTAAGAGGTCACGGAGGTATCTATCAATTTATTATAGAATGAACATCTACTAGTCATAGTAATCAAGAATGATTGTATTGCTTACGCTTTCAATTTGATTTGTGGTAAGGAACCAATGGAGTTGGTGATAACTCTGAGATTTAATCTCGGATCATCCAAGTGATAATTTTTCTTTTCCAACCGTTGAAGAATAAATTAATGATTCCACTCCATAATGGAGATACCTTTGACGCAAAGTTTAACGAATTAGAAAGACCGCCAGCCAATTAAGGGCCGAAGCAATCTTTTTGTTTCGCGACTGAAGAAGAAATGAACAGCTGTCTGAGGGAGCCACAAACATCAAAAGTGCGAAATCTCGAGATCCTTCCAAGAAATCCCTCCTTTTCATTTATGATAATTACTTTGAACAAAGAAGATCATTATTTGGATTGGATGGAGCGGAGTTTTTGTTATTTAATTGATCACAGAAACTTTCTCGTACAGAATTATTTTTTATGTGCCATTATTATTTCTGGAGATTTTAAACTATTTGGACAAAAATTAACCAATTCCCTTATATTTGCCTCGTGTTTTTTTTAAATATTTGAGGTGCGTGAGAACGACTTTACTAGCATTATGAAATTCGCATCTGAAATCCAAAATTACGTTACATCCGTTACCATCTTGGAATGTGAAGATTACCTCATTGAACCATCGATGGTAAAATGCTTGGTTGCAAAGCTTCCACCGTCTATAAAGCGAAAATGGGGCGAGTATCTTTGGGCTACAAACAAGTTCTCTTCGCCCCGAATAAATGACTTAGCAGAATGGGTTCAGCAAAACTTTGGCGAGAGGTTGTCAGAATATTTGTCGGAAAGTAGTTATTGGACCTAATTATGGACCTTGGATACATTTTGAAGAAGGTTCAATTGCTTAAATCTTTGTCCCGGATCTCCGTTGTTGATCATGGATAAGTATTCCTACCAAAACCTGATCAGGAGTTCGAATTACATAGCAACATTTATAAGAACTGAATCTCTCACACGATCAGCATGTTAACTAGTTCAATCGTGACGAAGCTGAGTCCTCAGGTACCTGGAGGCGACCATTGATTTTGCGCTGACGTTCAGCAAAACTGAAGGATCCTGTGTCCAAGGTTATGTTGATGTAGAAGATCGGAGATCATACACTGGAGTGAACGCATGTTCGGTGGCACTATCCAGTACCCTAAGCTAAGGAAGTTTTGTCGATCGAATATGAATGAAAGTAAACTATGGAAAATGTAAATCTAAGAATATTACAAGTCCAAGTTTTCCAAGAACAGTCGTATAAGAAAAGCTTGGTTCACATAGGCGCGTAATGTCCGTAACTGGATGCTATTGCGCGTAGGCAGTAGTGCGTAATTGGATGGTATTGGCTGGAGCCAATTGATGGGGTGGGACTGATCTTTGCGGATGTCGAATTTTGGAACAGAGTGTATCGTTTTGAAAAATTGGATATTTTACGAAGTACGGACAAACTCTCTGCAAACTCTCGTCATTTGTTCACAGCAAGTTTATTGACTCAGTCTTTTTATTGACAAAACAACCAGAATCATTGTTGGTTTATTATTTTCAATAATAAGCCTTTGGAATCGAGCAAGAAAAAAAAAATTTTAACCCCCCCTCAAAATTTGATGTTTTACGTTTCAAGGTACGTAGAATACGAAAATCGAATAAAAAAATTTCCGTCCGTCCGCCGTACGCCGTACGCCGTCCGCCGTACGCCGTCCGCCGTCCGCCGTACGCGGCACTTTTCTTAGCAACAGTGGACCGATTTGGTTCAAATTTGGTATATGGGCTCCATTTGGGATCTAGTTGTGCCGCGAAGCTTTTGGTTGATGTAGGTCACTTCTAAGGGGTGAAAATTAAGGGTTGAAATTTTCAAGAGTGCCCTAGCTCGAAAACTCTCGAAATAAAGGTATCGTTTTTTCACCAATTTTAAATAGTATTGAATTTTTTAAAATTTTTGAGACCACCCGGAGCTCTGTAGGACAAACCGTTCGGTCCCTACGAGTACTTGAAGGTTTTCCTTCGATAAAACAGAATCATGAGTGTGAATCGCGAAAGAGGTCTAATCTCCATTCAAATTTTATCGGACTAAAATGCGATCGCTGTTCATTTCTTCGATTTGTATACAGTTTTGCCTTCTGCGTAACCAGTAATCAAATTTCCATATCAAGCTTTCTATTTTTCCAATCGAGTGTGAAGCGTTTAGTTCTTTCTAATAAACTTGATTGTGAAGGTGTGAAGCCAGTATGGTGTGGTAGGTAGTACCTAGCTGGTAGGTAAAAAAAAGTTGGTAGGTAAAAAAAATGTTGGTGGGTAAAAAACGCTGCAAATCATTGCTCAAAGGCTTCTTCACTCTTCAGATCACTGATCAGCTGAGTGAGCTCCGAAGCCATTTTTACTCCTATTGAATTGAAGTGCTCTTCCAGGCGTCTTCAGCATTCGAGGAGATCTTCTTCACTCTTCAGATCACTGATCAGCTGAGTGAGCTCCGAAGCCATTTTTACTCCTATTGAATGGAAGTGCTCTTCCAGGCGTCTCCAGCATTCGAGGAGATCTTCTTCACTCTTCAGATCACTGATCAGCTGAGTGAGCTCCAAAGCCATTTTTACTCCTATTGAATGGAAGTGCTCTTCCAGGCGTCTTCAGCATTCGAGAAGATCTTCTTCACTCTTCAGATCACTGATCAGCTGAGTGAGCTCCAAAGCCATTTTTACTCCTATTGAATGGAAGTGCTCTTCCAGGCGTCTCCAGCATTCGAGGAGATCTTCTTCACTCTTCAGATCACTGATCAGCTGAGTGAGCTCCAAAGCCATTTTTACTCCTATTGAATGGAAGTGCTCTTCCAGGCGTCTCCAGCATTCGAGAAGATCTTCTTCACTTTCAGATCACTGATCAGCTGAGTGAGCTCCAAAGCCATTTTTACTCCTATTGAATGGAAGTGCTCTTCCAGGCGTCTCCAGCATTCGAGGAGATCTTCTTCACTCTTCAGATCACTGATCAGCTGAGTGAGCTCCGAAGCCGTTTTCAATCCTATTGAACGCAGGAAGCTGAAATTTGAGAGGGAAGGTCAAGGGAGAATACAGATGGTGGTAGGTGCTATTGATGGAGAACCAGTGATCTATACAGAAGGGTGATCTATACAGAAAATAATAAACCTTTGAGCAATGATTTGCAGCGTTTTTTTGTTTGGAAACAATTCTGCGCAGAACGTACTGCGCGCTTCTGCGTAATCATTCGGCCATGTGAACGCTTCTGGATTACGCACTATCTGCATTACGGAACACCGCCACTTCTCGTGAAATCGTTCGATTTCAGGTGCCTGACCAACTCTTCGGAACCAAGTACCTATTTTTTAAAAATCCTATTTTTAGAAATCCGGAAGCGAAAAATTCCATCCTACGCGAGCCACCAGGTCGGTAGCATGTGCAGCACTCTGGCTAGAAGTTATAATTCAGTATTTATGTTGAGAAGGGGAATAAGGGAAACAGACCGAGCGCGGATGCCGGGCGAACGGGTTGAGGCGAAATCGGCTCGGTTTTCTCTGATTTGCTATTGTGGCAGCGGTGTGCGGCAGCATTTTCGTTCAGAACACAATAGATGTCACTCCTATTTCTCCTCGGCGAGTTTCTAGAGCTGTTTTCTTTTTTCTTCTTTCACTCCGTTCTCCGCGAAAATACAAAGATCTTACTGGAGACCGTTTATATTTCGTCTCCAGTGAAAATTACGTGCGTCTGGTGATTTTTGGGCACAACAGCTCAAATCCAACAAAACAAAGTGACCAAGTACTCACCTAAAATCTCTAGCATTATCCAGATAATTATTTCAGGATCGTAATTTATGTGTAGGCAAAACCATTAAAATTAAATAATTTTGACAAGCAAACAACTTAAGGGTGGTTATTTGTTCAGAACTCGAAAAATTATTTTTAGACGCGAATATCCTGAAATTCTTTTGAATATTGAACATTGAACATTGAATATGTGCGCATCTTGAACCAAAACTTGGTACTTTTTAAAAGAGCCTTTTAAAAAGAGAACTTTTTAAATGAGTCGAAAATAAGAGCTTGTTGTGAATTAATGGATTAAGCTGAATTTTTAGACAATTTTTTGTAAGTCATTAGAAGTCAAAAAACGCTGCAAATTATTACACAATGGTTTATTATTTTTCTATATAATCGTCTATAAAGCCACCGACCATCCAACATGAAGAGAAACATCGATGGCATTTCGGTCAGCTTTAATTTGAACGGAGATTAGGCCTCTTTTGCGATTCACACTCGTGTTTCTGATTTATCGCACGATTATTATTTTTATGGTTTATTATTTTATTATTTATTATTATTATTTTAATGGTTTATTATTTTTCTATATAATCGTCTATAAAGCCACGGAGATTAGACCTCTTTTGCGATTCACACTCGTGTTTCTGATTTATCGTACGGTTTTTAATGGTTTTTAATTTTTAATGGTTTATTATTTTTCTATACAATCGTCTATAAAGCCACCAACCATCCAACATGAAGAAAAAACTTGGAATGTCACCCCACGCATATTTAAGCAAAAACCTCTTTTTTGGCCGGTTATTTGCCCATAACTTCTATACGAATTAAGCGATCGGAATAGTTCGACGTTAGGACCAACTAGACCCCAAATGGAGTCTATGTGCGAAAGATCGGGTTTTTTAGACCGATTCTAAGGCCTTTTATGGCCCGGACGGCGAACGGCGGACGGCGGACGGCGGACGGACATTGCAAATTTGGATTCTACGCACCTTGAAACGTAAAGTGACAAAGTTTGAGGGGGGGTTATACAAATTTTTTGCGATACGATCACATAGGCTTATTATTAGAAATAATAAACCAATATTAGAAATAATAAACCAAAACGATGTTATAGACAAACATTTTGCAAAGTTTTTCGTCGATTCCTTTGGAACTTTTTGTCATAACTCTATTTTGAAACTTCCAGCAGCCAAAAAAAAAAAAATTTAATTAATAAATGAATGAATAAATAAGTAAAATAGCAATTTAATTTTGGCTACTCTAATGACACTTTGGGACAGCTGTGAAGGTGTTTTCGGTGACACTAGTGATACCTTGGTCCAATTAGGGTTGAAACCGTCTGGTTTTGAAAATCAAAAAAAAAAAGTTATGAGACAGGTGGGCCATTTTAGCCTTATCACCTAAATTTCCATACAGTAAAAAGACAGGGTCATAAATAACGCTAAAGTTTAAAACAAACACCAACAACTAGCTAAAACTGCAGAGAAAACTGTAAGGAATGTTTTCTTACCTGAAATGTTTGAAAATGTTGAAAACTGTAGAGCGTAGGGGCTTAGGGGTCTCAATGGTCGCCGTTCGTTCATAGTGTTTCGTGATATTGAAGGGGCAAACACTTGAAAAGTTGTACCTAACTTTGAAATTTAAAAGGATTTTAGAAATTCGTTAGTGCACGGCCCTAGGGAATTTACAAACTGAAATATTGCCGCCGGAATCATCAAAATCGAACAATAATTGCTAAAGAAAAATAGGATTTTCCATGTTTTTCCTATATTTCTCTGGCAATTATTGTTCGATTTTGATGATTCCAGCGGCAATATTTCAGTTTTTTTAATACTCAAGGCCCATGCACTAATAAATTTCTAAAATCCTTGAAAATTTTAAGTTTAGCTACATTTTATGGGAAAAACAGAACTGAATTAACTGTTTTTTTCTATTTTTCTCTGGAAATTATTGTTCGATTTTGATGATTCCAGCGGCAATATTTCAGTTCCGAGAATAAACGGGATTTTCCATGTTTTTCCCATATTTCTCTGGAAATTATTGTTCGATTTTGATGATTCCAGCGGCAATATTTCAGTTCCGAGAATAAACGGGATTTTCCATGTTTTTCCCATATTTCTCTGGCAATTATTGTTCGATTTCGATGATCCCAGCGGCAATATTTCAGTTTTTTAATACTCAAGGCCCGTGCACTAATGAATTTCTAAAATCCTTTGAAATTTCAAATTTAGGTACAATTTTTTGAGTTTTTGCGCCTTCAATATCGTGAAATACTGACCCGGAACGAGGAAAGAACGGCGACCGCTGAGACCCCCTTAACACCAAACACAGATTTCTAAACAGAAAATTTATTTTCGTTCCTAAATTCGTAGTCTAGGTGAAAATTAGCGTGGTGACGTCGATCACCTTGGTCTGGGCGTCCCAGTGATCGTAGATGTTCGAGTATTTAGTGGAGGCACATCCTGTGTAAATCTTGCTAGTAACCAATGAGCTGAAACCTTATTTTCGCTATTTGAACTTGGACTGTCCCAGGACTGTCGGAGTCCCATTATTATGCGGTTTACCTACTACTTTTAAAGTTGGAGCCCCAGTAATTTAGGGGAATGCTATCCCGGAACGAGGAACGAACGGCCACCGAGGAAGCCTATGTGAGGAAGCCATGGTGCCATCCCAACTTGTCAGACGTGTCACCGAACCCCATTTTCCATTCAGATCTTGATTTTTGTCTTATCACTGTCTCAATCGTTACTCATAATTCATCGTGCGGAATGCGACCGAAAGATAACATGGTCAATATGGGAATGAAGTACCTCATCTGCTAAGTGAGAAAATCTCTTTTACCCCCCCTCCACGAAGCGACGTTGGATGGATGAGATGGAGGGAAGGCCATAAATCAAACTCAGCCCCGTGACGGGTCCAGGTTCTCCCAGAAGCTGGTTGCTAATAACCCCCTGAAACTGGGCGAAGAACAGAAGGTACACAATTTAGCTCGTTGGAAATGTCCGTGTGCTTATTCAATGTATTTTGTACCTCACATGAACAATCTCCAAGACCTTTCTGGTTTTGCATTATATTCACGATCATGCTGTCTTAGGCGCACCTGCGAAGTTGTCTTCATCTCTAGTTTTTCTTCAATTACATACGCTATTACATACGAGCTGGCTTGCCTGAGAAGTAAGCACTATTTTGCAAAATTTCAAGAGTAGAATTGATTTTTTTGGCTTTTATACCTGTTCGTTAAATTTTAACGAACAAGATCAGATGTAAACTAAATGAGACTGATAAAAACAAGCTTGGACTACTATTGCACAAAATTGTGCAAAGCCGTGTTCTTTGCAGACGAGTGATCTATATAGAAAAATAATAAACCTTTGTGTAATAATTTGCAGCGTTTTTACTTCATTCAGCCTCGTTATGAGTAGCTATCTATTTTTCGGAAGAAAGCCCGATAAAAACCTGAGTTTCATTCATCTTTTTGTGATGTTTGATTTCGTATATTTTCTCGTATTGCTTCCGAGTATATTAGGGAGTGAATCATTGTTTTTACTTTTCTTACTACTTTTTTTATTCTAAATAATGTGTATGAACTCACTTACAAGATGACCAATCCAATTTTTTGTCGTTATCGAGTTGAAGTACCAAAAAAACCAATGAAATAGGGAAAAATGAGACAGGCGGCTACTAGCAGCCCCGCGATCGCTAGTGGGACTCAAGAGCGGATGAAGCTCAAGTGGTCTAAGGTATCATATTTTTGAGAGATTAGATGAGTGAAGGAGTGAGCGGAAGAGCTTCGAAAGAGAGCAGCAGTAGAAGTTCTAGTGAGAGGAAGAGCCAGGCAACCTAAGCGCGATTCGTCCTTCCTCCAACTCTTCTCATCACTAAGAGTTGAAAGAGTAGTTCTTTGTTGAGCAAGTGTTTTGGTCGGTGAGTAAAGCAATTTCCAGGTAACTCCTGAGTGAGTTGAGAGTCGACTCCACTCAAAGATCGAGGTGAATCCAAGCCTGCCGTCTATAGAATATGAATCAGGTATTATTGGAAACATCTTTCATCGCATATCTTTTCCCTCATTTTACAGTCAAACTAACACTTCCAATGTACCAACATTAAGAGGTTCTTGGTGGAATTAAGTTGGCACTACTTACTTTCGTTCGATATTAATTATTTTCATCGACTGCAGAAATAAGGGCTCTTACAGGAAACTAGGTCACAAACACCGGCAGAACTATTAAATAATGGAATGTTTCTGCAAACTTGCGCCCAACAAACTCCTTATAGGTCTTGAATATAATCGGCACTTGAAAACTTCCTGAGGTTCTTCTGTTCTTAACTAATAAAAAAACGATGGCATCCAAACAGTCAATAACGAACCACTTGTTGCTTTCAGGAAATATTACCGTTCTCCGAGAGGAAGTGCGTGATGAAATGTTGGAGTGCAAATTACGATTAATTATTTTCTGAATTCCAGATACAGTGATTCTGATTTGATTTTTATAATGAATTCAACAGTTGTATTTTTAAAGTTTATTTTTCAGTATTTATTGTTCACAAGAAACAATGTCGTTTTACTGAAAATAACCAGATGAACGAGACCAAACTGATAGTTACGGAGAAAATAAGTCACTAATTGAGGAAAAACACTTCAAAATCACCCTTGCACTCTTGTGTAGAAGATCAAATGTACTCATGCGAATCGATAGAAAGAGTTGCAAGGCATAAGTATCCGAGGCTAGTTCTGGATGAAGAGCTTATAAGTGGAAGCCCCATATAGGTTATACACGATAAGATTAGGAAATACTTATATATTGTGCAATGTTAGACACGCTCCCGAAGCAAACAATAAAACATAAATATTATACCATGTTGCAATCTGTATTGCAGTATGGCATAATAGCTTGGGGAGGAACGTATTCCACCCATATAAATAAGTTACATGTTCGGCAGAAAATTATCATAAAAATGATGTTGTCTTACCGCGTAGGACCCCATCCGTAGACCTATTTGATATCTAAGGTATTTACTATTGGACAACTTTATGTGAAAAATATACTATTGCAATTCTTTAAGACACCCAACATAATTGAAGTTTCTCGAAGGGATCCGAAATAGAATACTAGTTACGCCGCCGCAGGGAATGTAATTGGGCCTAGAACTAGACTGGCTCTGACAACGCACAGCCCGATCTTCATTCTACATGTGTTACATAGAGAAATTGTTTGTAGCATGAAAAGTCCCCAGAAGTTCTCTAGACCATAATACGAAAAGCAAGTGTTAAGTTGGCTAGTTACAGATGGGGGCTTTAGATGCAAAAGGATATTAAACAGCATAATATGCTATATGTATATATTATATGTATGTACATATATTATATGTATAGGAGACTATTAAAGCTCAGAGATTATTAAAGTTAAAGAATATTGAAGTAAGTAATTATATGTTAGAGATCATCAAAA
Source organism: Apolygus lucorum (assembly GCA_009739505.2). Classification (NCBI taxonomy): domain Eukaryota; kingdom Metazoa; phylum Arthropoda; class Insecta; order Hemiptera; family Miridae; genus Apolygus; species Apolygus lucorum. The sequence goes on from CM019180.2 coordinate 37,500,005, forward strand.
TACGTCGTTTTTTCTGTCCAATCGTGTATTTTTTAGTAATTTTTCTTATTACTGTAATGTATAGTAGATATCAATTTATTTACCGATTTGGAGCGATTTTGCAAAGATCCTACAACACGGGCCAAGCCTAACGTCGGGTAGGAAATCTGAGCAAATCGCATCCCTTCATGCATTTATATTATAGTTAGACTGTTCAAAATGGTTCTAACTAAACATAATATGTTTAGTTAGATAGATATATTATATGTTTAGTTAGATAGATATAGATATGTTTAGTTTAGATAGTTTAGTTTAGATAGATATATTATGTCTATCTATCTATTAAATAGATAGATCTAAATACAAACCGTTCATCGTTAGATATAAATTTTATATCTAACGATGAACGGTTTGTATTTAGAGGGGTATTATAGGCGTGTTACATCATTTCATCATATCTAGTGAATTAAGAGTCTGTGTTGCATGGACATCGTGAATTTTTCATACACTAAAGTGCTAAGAATTACATAAAAAATATTAAAAACCTAATAGATCGAAGGAACTTTTGACACAAATTATACTCTGAGGACCGGGAAAGGGTTTTTGGAGAAGAAAACTGCGACCCGTTTGAAGAGCCTTCAGCGGCACAAGCAGAGCTATCTATTCCATGAAATATGATTTCACGCCTCTATCGCCGTATTTGGTCGATCTTTCCGTATTTTTTTCACTAGGCGAAGGGAAAACGCCGTTTCCGCTTGGCGCGATGAAGCCTCCGCAGGCCTGAATAAACATTTCTGTTAGTCGATAGCGCTACCCGAAGCCTTACGGAATTAAATGTCAACATCCCCCCTTCGGCCACACCTGAGCCTGGAGGACAGTGTGTGAAGCTTCTGTGTTCATTCAATATTGATCGAGGGGTAATTGCGCAACCTTCTCTCGCCTTCATGTGACGAGTAAGCAAACGATTTAGGTATTTAAAAAAAAAAGACAACATCCAGGGACTAAGCTGACAAATTTATCACTGTCGACTAATATTACCTGTACTTATCCCTTTGGAACAGTAAGTAAATAATATGCCTTGAAATAAAGATCTTTGAGTGCAATATTGATGAGCGAATTTACAAAGAAATATTTTGACATTTTACTCCCTCATTATCTATCTAAGACTAACTTGTTGTACATGGTGACATTTTGGTTTATTATTTTCATGAAACCTTTGGAAACCTAGAAAAAAAATGTTTTAATCCCCGCCCCCCCCCCCAAAAAAATGTTTTTGTTGGTTTACGTTTCAAGGTATGTAGAATCCAAAAATCGAATAAAACGCTGAAAATTATTACTCAATGGTTTAAGATTTTTCTTTATAGAAACTCGTCTGCAAAGCTACCAACCAACCAACATGAAGAAAAACATCGATCGCATTTCGGTCAGTTTTATTTTAACGGAGATTAGGCCTCTTTTGCTATTCACACTCGTGTTTCTGATTGCTATTGGACACTAGTGTGTCCGATATTCCCGAGAATATAACAAACTGTACAACTCCGCTCCAGATATTGACATTTTATTTAACTCACACATTGTATTTAGAAACCTTGTATTATCCGAGCTAATGAAATTTTACGATCAGTGATAAGTACTTTACTATGATATGTCTATTTTCAATCATTATTGTTTTATTACATGTTTTCTAGTTTTTAGTTTCCATCTGTGATATACTGTTATTAGGCCTTATCCGGTTGTATTATCACCAAAATATACAAATAAAAAACAACAAAAAAACTTTACCCGATCTGTTTATAAAAGACAGATATTCTCTTGGCTAATTTCCCTTGGAGTAGAAAATTGTCACACTAGTCTCTTTAGCATTTATGTGTACTAAAATAACACATTTCAATAATTACAAAGCAGGCTACAAAGGAGTTGTCTTCCCCTACAAGCTGCTAGGTAAATGTACTTCCTCCTTCCAGTCTGCAGCTATTGCGCCGAGGAACGCGGCTGAGCTAAATTCTCAAGCACTCCTGCAAACAGTAGGCAAAAACGCGCTGGGCAGACAGTGCATCTCCATCCTGCCTCCTTGTTGAGTAGGGACCAATAGAAACCATCAAGACAACACACTGACATAACAAAATTATTCATCCAGTCATTCATTTCGCATGAGTTGAATAAAATTAACTCATTTGGTTCAAAAACATGTCATCTTCTTCATCTGTTTGAGATAAGGAAACTTTGTGGGTCCTCCAAATCAAAATTTCAGCTCGAATTGCTTTTAGAGATCTTTGATGAACAATATTTGCTTGCGATTGTATCGTACTGTACGACTTCTTACATTTGTGTCACGAAAAGCTCCGAGTTAACCTCACTTCCCTAAACAGTTGTTTCCTTAAAAGGGCTAATCTATGGAAATTTATTTATGGGAAGGAATGGATAAGTCGGAATTGGAGTCGGATATCCGTCGGTTACCCGACTACAGTCCTGACCCCTGGAAAGAAAGTCTTCCCGAAAAGTTTTCTCTCGTCTTTAGGAGGACCCTGGCGTATTCTATGGATCAACTTTTGATGGCGTTATTAAAGATGCCCTTCCGTTTTCAGGGTAGAGAAGAGTATACGTGAAGTTTACGGCTAGCCTCTCGGACAACAGTGTTTCCCTTTTTCGCGGCTTTTTGAATAAAGGCGAGAGACTGGAAGGGAAAGTTTTCAAATAAATCCCCGACTCTCGGGCTCGAAGGGCGCAAAAGACTCGGGCAGACTTTGGAGTCACACACTACGGGGTGGACTTGTGTGCCTCCCTTATTAAACTTGGAGTAGGGCGGAAAAAAACGGGCCGGAGTGTGAGTTCTTAGAGTCAAAAACGCGACCAAGCGAAAATCGTCTGTGAATTATCATGACTGGGGAGGAACGCTGTCGCGTATTTCCTGACCCAACAAAAGTAATCTCGGGAGGAGGCTTGCGGGAAAATTTACATTTATATTGGAATCTAGCTGGAAACAAAAGCACCTTTTTCCCTTGATGACGGTCAAAATAATGAAATAAATTTTGTTGACTGTCTTGATAGAGTTCAAAGAGGCCTTACAAGGAGGTTCACTGAATAATTGTTATAAAGGCGAGATGAATCTTGTGTGTAGCGAACACAGAGCACTTATCATCATATCACCTTTTTTTGAAAGTCAACAACAATTTTCACTTGGAATTTAAATTTCTTGCTACTTTTTCATAGTAGAATTCTGTCTTTTCATATTTTTCAGTACAAGATTTTTAAAAGTTTTGAAAACTTAGGTCCGCTCCAACTTCTAAGCCCAGGCGACGGAGACAAGCTCTAGCGCCTTGCAGTCGGAGAAAGACTAGAATGGAGAACTGTGTGAACACACTTGAACCCACACTAGAATAGTGCATAAGCATATTTATGGCCACTTTGTGGCTAGTATGAGAGCCATTCTCTTCAAGAATTCCGATTACTATCTTCGTAGTGCTCCATCGCTTGAGCACACCGGGGGGAAAACGATCCCCTTCTGACCTCAGTCGCCCATTCAGATTTACGGTGCTTTTCTCTAGCTGTTGAGTTGGCGACTGCAATCCAGTCGGGGTATCGTGTGTAGCGACCTACAGTAGTCATTTGTTGTAACTAGCGTAGTTGTATCGGAATGTTCAGTGATTTAACAAGAATGACAAAAATGAATTAGAATAAAAGCTGCCTTATCAAAACCTAACCTATCGAGAGATTAAGAAAACGCTCCAAATTATCACACAAAGGTTTATTATTTTCTATAGATCACTCGTCTGCAAAGCCACCAAGCATCCAACATGAAGAAAAACATCGATCGCATTTCGGTCAGCTATAATTTGAACGGAGATTAGGCCTCTTTTGCTATTCACACTCGTGTTTCTGATTTATCGTACGTCCAACCCTTAAATTCTCGTAGGGAGCGAACGGTTTGTCCTACAGGGCTCCGCGTGGTCTCGAAAAATCCTAAAAAAATCAATGGTACTATCTTAAATTGATGGAAAAACAATACCTTGTAGCGGTTACTACAGTTTATTTTTGTGTTTTTACACCTGTTGGATTTTTGGTTACTATTTTTGAATTCAAGAAATTTCGTTGTCAGTCAGTATCAGTCAGTCAAAAAGTCAAGTTTCAAGATTCAAGATTCAAAAAGTTATCAGTTCTAATTTTCAAATTGCGTTACAAAAATATATTTTCTCTCTCAAATATTTCCGGCCATTTTGCATATATTTTCGGAGTCAGATTTACAAATTACTAAATTAAAACCGTTGTAGGTCACCACTAAACCTTCAAGTGGTGACCCCGACGTGATCAAAATTTTGCATCATGGCTCATAACAATTCGATTCCACCGGCACCTGTTGATCATGCGCCAGCTGCTGATGGCGCGCTTCAAGTTGGGAGAGTGGCAGTCAAGATTCCACCGTTCTGGAAAGCAAACCCCAGACTCTGGTTCCGCCAAATTGAATCCCAATTCTTCAATGCAGGTATTACTAGTGACTTAACAAAATATCATACTCTTGTTGGCGCCATCTCCAGTGATGTACTTTCCCAGGTTAGCGATGTGATCCTGAATCTTCCAGCAACCAACATGTACGCAGAGCTCCGTGCTCGACTGGAAGAGCGATTCACTGACTCCGAAGAAAAACAACTACGGAAGTTATTGAGTGAAGTGGAGCTAGGAGATGGACGACCAAGCCAACTTCTAAGAGAAATGAGAGACCTGTCTGCCGGTAGAGTAAGTGACGCAATTTTAAAATCATTATGGCTTCAACGATTGCCGACTCAGGCACAAGCCATTCTAACTTGCAGTAACGACGAACTGAACAAATTAGCTACCATGGCTGACAAAATTCTAGAGATTACTCCCATGCCTGGTGTCAGTACTATTCAAATTCCAATTCCTGAAGTACAAGCTAGTACAAGCCATCCTAGATCTAAGGAAAGCAGCAGTATTCAGCAATTGTCAGATCAAATGGTTGAAATACTACGCAGGCTAGATAATATTGAGCGTTCATCTAGGTCTCAACCTCAATGCTCGACTTGCAATTCCAGGAGTAGATCAAAGTCACCAGGAGCTAGACTCAAGTCTCATGTAAATGGTGTTTGTAAGTGGCATAATAAGTACGGAGAAAAAGCTTTCACATGTATTTTGCCTTGTTCTTACAAATCCAACATCACAGCACATTCGGAAAACGAGCCGGACCGGCGTTAGAGGCGACAGTAGAAGTAGCTCCGGTCCAGTATAACAGTCGCCTATTCGTATCTGACAAGAAAACAGGTTGTCGCTACTTGATAGACACTGGAGCGGATATTTCGGTTATCCCACCTTGCAATCGTGTTTTCAAACCTCCAATTTCCGATTTTCGTTTATATGCTGCTAATGGATCCACTATTCATACTTATGGAGATAGGATCGTTGAAATTGATTTTGGTCTCAGACGTCCATTTCGTTGGTCATTCATTGTGGCTGATGTAGACAAACCTATCATCGGTGCTGATTTTTTGAAGAACTTTGGACTTCTTGTGGACTTGAAAGGTCGTAGGCTAGTTGACAGTCTCACTTCCTTACATACTTCAGCAACAATTGGTCATGTGCCTCATTCCTCAGTTTCCACTGTTTCTCCTGAGTTGAAGTCGCCATATCAACAGTTACTCTCCAAATATGCTGATATTACCAATCCAAATGCTGTCGGGAAGGTCGTTCCAAAACATTCAGTTACCCACCATATTGTCACTGTTGGTCCACCCATTTCTGCAAAACCTCGTCGCCTAACACCCGAAAAAGAGGCTATAGCGCGCAAGGAATTTGCTTATATGATGGAGTATCTGTCGTCCTTCGAAGAGTAGTTGGTCGAGTCCTTTGCACATGGTTCCAAAAAAGAATGGAGAATGGAGGCCGTGCGGGGATTTTCGCGCGTTGAATGCTGCAACAGTTCATGACTGTTACCCATTGCCGAACATCCAAGATATGTGCAACAAATTAGCTGGATGTACAATTTTCAGTACTATCGATTTGGTCCGGGCATACCATCAGATTCCCATGGAACCAACTGATATCGATAAAACCGCCATAGTAACTCCATTTGGGCTTTTCGAGTTCCCTTGCATGACTTTTGGACTGAGGAACGCGGCTCAGACATTTCAGCGCTTCATTCATGAAGTTGTGAGGGGCTTGGATTTTTGCTATCCCTATCTGGATGATTGTCTCGTAGCTTCTCGAAACGAAGAAGAGCATTTGGAACACATCCGTTTAGTTTTGGATAGATTCAGAGACTATGGCGTCATAATCAACACCACAAAAAGCGTTTTTGGTCAGTCTGAAGTTAAATTTGTAGGTTATCTCGTTGATAAAAACGGAACCCGACCACTTCCTGACAAAGTTGAAGCAATAAAAAATTTTCCTCTTCCGAAGACAGTCGCAGAACTTCGTCGTTTTCTCGTAAAGTTGAATTTTTATCGAAGATTTATTCCCAAAGCTGCACAGGCTCAAGCTATTCTCCACGAAATGCATAGTGGGAATAAAAAGAGAGATAAAACTGTGATTGAGTGGACCCAAGATCTACAAAGAGCCTTCCAAACATGTAAGGACAGTTTGTGTTCTGCTGTCCTGTTGGCTCATCCTGTTCCAGAAGCACCCATCTCGCTAACAGTTGACGCCTCAGACACAGGTATAGGGGCAGTCGTAGAGCAGTTAGTAGATGGTCACTGTCAACCGCTTTGTTTCTACTCGAAAAAGTTGAGTGATGCAGCACAAAAGTACAGCGCGTATGATCGTGAACTCCTCGCTATTTATGCTGCTGTAAAACATTTTCGTTATATGCTCGAAGGGCGCACATTCTCTATCCTAACTGACCATAAGCCACTCATTCATGCTTTCAGACAGAAATTGGATAAAGCTAGCCCTCGACAGTTACGCTACCTTGATTTTATTGGACAGTTTTCAACAGACATCCGACACATTTCTGGCAAAGACAACATGGTCGCTGATGCCCTGTCACGTATAGAAGAAGTCGAGTCTGTCCTGAATATTGATTGGGAGAAATTGGCTACTGCTCAGGAGAGTGATGAAGAACTCCAAGATCTTATAGCTGCTAAAAATAATTCATTTCAATTCTCTAAAATATGCATGTTTGATTCAGATGTACCCATATATTGTGACACTTCAACGGGCATGGTTCGTCCATACATAACGCCAACTTTTCGAAGAGCTGCATTCAACCTCATTCACGGTTTAGCACATCCTGGCATGAGAGGTACCCTGAAGCTCCTCAAGGCACGTTTCTTGTGGCCGTCAATGGCCAAGGACTGCAACACATGGGTTCGTGCGTGTCTCCAGTGCCAGAAAAGTAAGGTACATCGACATAACATTAGTCCACCAGGTTCCTTCATGGTACCCGATGAAAGATTTTCTCACGTCCATTTGGACATTGTTGGACCTCTTCCGCCTAGTCAGGGTTATCGTTACTGCGTAACATGCATCGACCGTTACACGCGATGGCCTGAATGCATTCCTGTTAGTGACATTACAGCTGAATCTGTCGCTAGAGCGTTTTGCATGGGCTGGATCAGTCGTTTTGGCGTGCCTTTGCGAATAACCACTGATCAAGGTCGACAGTTTGAGTCTTCCATGTTTCGAGAGTTGACGCGAATCTTGGGAGCTCGACGAATTCACACCACTGCTTTTCATCCTTCTTCGAATGGTATGGTGGAAAGATGGAACCGAAGTCTCAAAGCAGCCATTCGGTGCCATGCTACAGAACACTGGGTAGACATCCTTCCAGTTATTCTGCTAGGGCTACGATCAGCGGTCAATGAGGATTTACAGCATTCTGCTGCGGAATTTGTATATGGAACAACTCTCAGGCTTCCTGGACAATTTGTAGAGTCTCTTCCACTACAACCAGAAGATCCATCCAACCTAGTTGGTCGCCTGGCTCAGAGCATGGACCAGCTTCGCTCGGTGCCAGTAGCATGTCATGGTTCCAAGCACACCTTTGTCCATAAAGATCTGTCATCTGCTACTCATGTATTTGTACGCCATGACGCCGTTAGACGCCCGCTTCAACCTCCATACGATGGCCCATACCTTGTACTGGAACGCGGTGAGAAGATTTTCCGTGTTCGCATCAATGGAAAAGACACAGCCATATCAGTCGACCGCCTCAAGCCAGCATTTACTCTCGGCGAATGTTCGGAAATAGCATCAAGTGCGGATGACACCAGATCTCTGCCAGCTACTCCTGCTGCCCGTCGCAAAAAAGTCGTTTTTGCTGGAGGGGGACTCCTGTAGCGGTTACTACAGTTTATTTTTGTGTTTTTACACCTGTTGGATTTTTGGTTACTGTTTTTGAATTCAAGAAATTTCGTTGTCAGTCAGTGTCAGTCAGTCAAAAGTCAAGTTTCAAGATTCAAGATTCAAAAAGTTGTCAGTTCTAATTTTCAAATTGCGTTACAAAAATATATTTTCTCTCTCAAATATTTCCGGCCATTTTGCATATATTATCGGAGTCAGATTTATAAATTACTAAATTAAAACCGTTGTAGGTCACCACTAAACCTTCAACCTTTACATACACATTTTTTGAGTTGTTGGCCATAATGAAGTCTCTGGAGTGGCTCAAGCGACAGAGGATACAACCGCCCCATCGGAAGGTGATAATATTCACGGATAGCCAGGTGAGTTTAGCCATGTTGGCAGATCACAAAATCACTTCTCAATTGTAGAATCTACACGTAAACTCATATCCGAGCTTAGAGACACACATTCGTGGGAAGTTGGAGTGAAGTACACGCAGGCACATGTGGGAACAGCGGAGATTGAGGAGGCGGACTCATGCGCAAAGGAAGCAGCCTTGAGTGAAAACCTTGCGGTTGCCTTTGCCATGAAACCAAAATCCAGGCTGAAGCGTGACTGTCGAGAGAATGGTATACGAGCGTGGCACCAGATATGGGAGGAAACGGAAGATGGTCGTAGAACCAAGGTGTTCTTTCCAACTGTGGGGGACCGCCTGCTAATTAACCTCCCTATATCTTGGAGGTTAACCCTTTTATTAACTGGACATGGGAGAGTTCGGGAGTTCCAGCATCGATTCCACCTCAGCGAGAGCCCTTTATGTATGTGTTCGGACGAAATTCAGGACTGGGATCACCTTATGTTTCGATGCGGATATTTTGAGCCTCAACGTTTCCATCTTGAGCAGAAGTGTCTGCTGCGGAGTGGTGGGTGGCCGATGCCAATGAAGGACCTCATTGAGAATCATTTGAGTGACGTGTTAATTATCTTGAATTCTATGGATATGGATTTATTATAAAACTGTGGTTAAGTTTAAATAATGTTAAATAGGAAAAATGTAATTTACATAAATTGTATTATATTTTAATGTAAACGCCTGTAATCTCCTTGGGAGCAGGCACAAATATATGAATTAAAAAAAAAAAACATTTTTTGAGTTAGGGCTTTTTCAAAATTTCAACCCTTAATCATTATTGAACATAATAAAACAAAAATGAGAACATTCACACGTTTTTTCGCCACATGTTCTTTATTAATCAAGTTAAATTTTTGTAATTGATTATTCAGATCCCAAAGCTGCTAATGAGTAGGTTTGACATGAACGATAAAAATGCATTATTCGTTTGGTATTATTCGTGATTTATTATTATTGGTTAATTCGTAATCCCTTACACGCAGATAAGTTCTATATTTTGGCGACGAGGATAGGATTCGTAAGGATTCATTTTCTTCTCTCTCAACCTTCGCAAATTTTAGCCTTTCATTTTCAACCTCAGATTTTTTAGCTTTTTTTTCCTTCACATCGTCAGGTGAAAAGTATTGACTTTCCGGCTATTCCTCAAGGTACTCAATGAGGAAGATGTATTGTGAAGGATCAAACACAGGGGCGGTAGAATCTCGGACGGCGCTAGTTATACCCCACCTTCAAGACCCTGCAATCGTGCGGGTTTAGCATACTCAACTTTGATCTGTACAACGTTCTCGTGATCGATGTAAAATGAGGATATCCAATCCGAGATTATTTGAACGACCTTTTTATTAGTAGGTGTATTCGACTAGACTCACAAGGCGATTTTATGGATTTTTTATTCGTGTTGGTAGGTTTTCCTGCCCATTAAAACAGAAGCGAGCGATACCAAAAAAGAGCTCGATGTGAAATGGTTATGATTTTTATCCTTGGGTATGGTAAACTCATCTCACTGCGTTGCCCTCTTTTAAGTGACGTGCTCTAGCTAGCTACAATGGAGCAGGGATGGTTCAAAAAAGATTCAAACGAGTGCTTCTAGCGTGTCCTATATGTCTACTAACTCTGCTAAGACCTTACAATCAGATTTATCAAAATGTTTCCTACGAGATGTCAACCTTTTGGGAAATAAAGCTTTCTGAACCATTACAGTCCTTTGTTTGTCGGTATTTCTATAGCCTACCCCATGATGACACCACAAATTATGGTTAACAATTTGATGACAAGTCGACAAATGATGATGAAATTGTTACTATTTGACAATTTGATGATAAGTGCATTCGCTGCGCACGCTCAAAATGAATAGTTACGTCCTTGTTAAGGGGGGCCAGTCGGTCGCCATTCCTTCCTCGTTCCGGGTTTGTCTAATCATTCACGAACCGGCGCTGGGTTGCCCCCCTCCACCGACTGAAGGAGCAACATTGGCACCCCCAGTGCCTCTCCCTTCTCATAGCTGATCAATTTTTATCAATTTTTCCTCATTTTTCTCAGGAAATAATCATCCAATTTCCATGTTTCTTGTTGCATTCTTCTTATTTCTATTATCTCCACACCCAAGTTCTTGTTTAATTCCAAAAATATAAAATAAGTAAACAAATTTTACCTGAATTTAAAATTTTCAAGGAATTTTGAAATCTACCTAGGGAATTTAAAAACTAAAAGATTGCCGCTGGAATCATCAAAATCGAACAAAATAATGGCCAGAGGAAAGAGGAAAAAAGTTTACTGACTGAGACCCCCTTAAATGCTCCATAATACAGCTGAACCAAACCCCCACCTTGAAGGACGTTTATTTACATACCTGGTTTCCATATTCAATACACAACTCGATTGATTTCACTCTATCATTGAATCGATGATACACTCTTCAACTGTAATCTCTGGATTGAATACACTTGCTTACTCTATTCATCCCCATCAATTCCTCCCGTGTTTACAATATAAACACCGCTGGTTTATTAACTCTCTCAAACATTTGGTTGCACGGATCCACGTCCCTATTTGTCCTTGAATAATAGTACGCTAGTGCAATTTTGAACGAGAAATCTAGATTCTCAAACTCAATTAAGAGAGGATTAGCACGTGATAATCTAATAGACAACGACCAACGTTATATCCATCACTAATTCAGTGTAGTAATTGCTGATACTCAATTACCTATTCATTATCATATCACCTCCAAATCGTTTCAATCCCTCTTCAAGCCCAAATATTATATTAAGGCGTACCAAGGAACGCCTTACCTTTAGCGTACCAAGGAACGCTAAAGGGTTAACCCTTTAGCGTTCCTTGGTACAACTGTTGTACCAAGGTAGAAGCAGTTTGAATGCTGCTTTTCGTTCCATTCCTTCTCAATAGGGTGCAGCATCATGGGAAAAATGGTAGCATCTCTTAGCTCCGCCTAGATGTCGAGATATTGCAGAAGTGGGTGTTTTGCGGTACTACTGTTGTACCAAGGAACGCGAACGACGAAGTTTTTTTGCTGTTGTTTTTTATTCAAACCAAAACATTACGCGGTGACGTCCACACGGATGAATTTCGTCTTCTATTCGAGGTACTTTTTTAAAACTTTCCTAACCTTTTTAGCGCATCCTGCCGGAGCTTTAGGCCCCCGCTCCTCCTGTTAACCTACCAGATAGAGAGCACTATCCCAACCATCGAGAATAAACTCAAATTACGATCATTCCCTGATTACCTTTTACTGGTACAAATGTTGTACCAAAGAACATCATGGCCGTTTAGTGCACCTGGTACACATGCTGTACCATGCCATTTTATGGCGCGTGAACCATTTTTTTCGCAAAAAAGGCCGAAATATTGTTAATAGATCCATGAAGACCCGACTAGATCGGATTTTTCCCATGACAACAATTCTGGCCAAACTTCAGTAGAAATTTGAACCAAAATTTCCGTAAACACCGAAAGAGAACATGACCAAAGAACGTCTTGTCGGCTTTCCAACGAAGTAGGGAGCTTTTTTTTAACATTTTAAAGTGTTCAGAAAATTCAGAGTGCGAATCAGATTTGATTACAAAAACGCTGCAAATTGTTTCACAAAGGTTTATTATTTTTCTATATAGATCACTCGTCTGCAGAGCCACCAACCATCCAACATGAGAAAAACATCGATCGCATTTCGGTCAGCTTTAATTTGAACGGAAATTAGGCCTCTTTTGCGATTCACACTCGTGTTTCCGATTTATCGTACGTAAAACCCTTGAATTCTTGTAGGGAGCAAACGGTTTGTTCTACAGGGCTCCGCGTGGTCTCAAAAAATTCTATGCTACCTTAAATTGAAGGAAAATAATACCTTTACATCAAAATTCTTTGAGTTAGGGCGTTTTCAAAATGTCATAATTCATTTTTTGACCCTTGGAAGTGACCTACATCAACCAAAATCTTCGGGGCACAACTAGACCCCAAATGGAGCCTACATACCAAATTTCATCAAAATCGGTCAATGCTAAGTGGCAAAAGTGCCGCGTACGGCGGACGGACGGCCAAATTTTTATTCGATTTTTGGATTTTACATACCTTGAAACGTAAACCATCAAATTTTGAAGGGGGTGTTAAACATTTTTTTTCTTGGTCGATTCCAAAGGTTCAATATTGAAAATAATAAACCAAAACGGGAAAACCGTTAATTCAGTTATTTTTATCCTATAAAATGTATCTAAACTTGGAATTTCGAACGATTTTGGAGGATAGATTTTGATGATTCCTGCGGCAACATTTCAGTTTTTCAATTCCCTAGGGCCGTGCACTAATAAATTTCTAAAATCCTTTGAAATTTCAAGTTTAGGTAAAACTTTTAATGGTTTCGCCCCTTTGATTTTGGGAAATACTGACCCGCAACGAGGAACGAACGGCGTCCGACTGAGACCCCCTTAACCCTGTACTTGGCAGAAGTATCCCCATGGCTATTCTTTCACCCCCCCCCCCTAAAGTGTACTTTAGGCCCTCCAAAAACATGTTAAATTGAAAAATGCTTATGAAATGTTGATATTTGAACAGATTTTCAACACGTGTGGTTTAGTAAGTACTTATGTATCGTAAACTGCAACGATGAATGAGAATTGTTATTGAATAAAATGTAAGTAGTAGTAAAAGTAAGCAACCATTTCAGGTTGAATTTTCGTCCGACTGCCATTCTTGGCGTCGCGGACGTCATCAGCTGTCTCCCTAAGGGGAGATCAGAATTTGTTCTGATGATTTCGCTCATGGCTTCCCAAACATCACCGCCCTGGGTTGGAACGAGAGATTGCCGATCGTCTAATAGACAGAAAACTTTCTGCGACGACCAGACTTGAACGCGCGTCCCCGCTAGACGGTCCTCATCTTATCACCGCAGTCCGGTACACTGTCCACTAGACCACCGACGCCCACCTGAATAAAATGTATTTCGTTCTATTTCAATCAGAATGAAATTAAAAGTAAAAAAACAAATTGGAAGAAAGAATCCATAAGATAAAACAATGGAAGAATCAGTAGTAATAATTACTCGCTAGGTACGATTATTATATCTTCTCACTTGCTGCTCTTGCCAATTAGATAATGTAGTAAAGGTGAACGTAACCAATTCAACTATGCAGTCTCAATCGACGTAACGAGTTTATGATCTAAAATTTTGGTAGTTTTTCTATTGGGAAATAGCTTCTATAATGTTAAAATTTGAACACTTATACATACGTATAGTATATAAGACGTTGCGAAGTAAAGGGTTAAACAGCGCCTCATCGAGATTTTCGAACCATCTCGACATGCGAGGATTACAGTCCTTTCAGATCAACATCAACTGGGGGATCAAAAACCCTCCGTAAGATTCGCCATCAACTGGGGGACCTCATGCCGAATGAAATCACTAAGGCATTATATTACCTTGTTCAAGGTAGTATGAAAGAACGACTCTGGGCTTACCCTTCATGCATTCTACTACAACAGAATTAAATGCTGTCCTGACCACCCTACGTCACAGACCTTGAAGTTGTTCGGCTACGTTTGACACCACTTTGTGCAGCAAAGTTGAAACTCCTTCGCCCTTGAAATCCCTATAAAGGAAAAAAACGAATCGTTAAAATCCCTTATTCCGCATTGAAGCCGGAAACTGATAAAAGCAATTTCCAGTGACTCCAGACGATTGAAGATAACGAATATTATGCGGGCAGGAACGTCAGTTCATTACAGCGTCTAGTTTAGTATGCCATAACAAGCCCATTAAATCGACTTATCTCCCCGGGAAACCTTCAAAGTTCGAATAACCCCTTTGATTTAAACCCCTATCGTCGAGACAATAGTTGTCTTCGGAATACAGAAGGGGGTTTTCATCTATGAAATGTTATGCCTACGTAGTAATCAGCATTATGAGGTTTTCTCTGAGGTCTTGTAATGACGAAGGCGGTCGGTAATATTGGTACTTTGCCTACTTTAAGAGGCCGTTTCTCTGTTTCTGGAATATAAAATCCCTACGTAGGTTCTTCTCTCGAGATGGAAGACGACTGTATAAAGGGGTTCTGAGTCGGTCGACGTTGGTTCCTCGGTGCGGGTTAGTATTTGGCCAAATCGAAGGGGAATCAGAATTTGAGGTACCTACTCCACAATTGAGAGAGTTATGGCCTTATTTTGATTTATTATTTTCAATAATGAACCTTTAGAATCAACGACAAAAAAATCCAAAAATCGAATACCAAAAACATTTTCCGTATTATGGACCGATTTTGATTAAATTTGGTATACGAGCTTCATTTGGAGTCCAGTTGTGCTCCGAAGTTTTTGGTTAATGCCAGTCACTCCTAAGGGTTGAAACCATTGTGTAACGATTGGCAGTGTTTCATTATTAATCCCAACTGGACCATGGTGTCGCTGGTGTCACCGAAAACATCTTTGGATTTCCACGTCTGTCCCAAGGTGTCACCTAATTAACTAGATTTAAAAATCCATGCACGGCTGACTTTTTAGAACTAATTTTTTTCTTTTTGTAAGTTTTGAAAGTCAAAAAATGATGTTACGACAAAAATTTGAAATTTTTTCCTTGAATATTTGTATTATAACTCTATTTTGAGACGGCCTACAAAAAATTCTACTGTCCATTAAATTCAAAATTGCTATTTATCTTTGGTTACTCCGGTGACACCTTGGGACAGATTTGGAGTTTCTGAGATGTTTTGGTGACACTAGTGATACCATGGTCCAATTGGGGTTAAAAGGTCGAAAAATGAGAAAAAGCTGGAAAAAGAAGGGGTTAAAACGAAATGGCTGAGACATTTAGTAGTAAATTAGTTGTAGACTCGATCTATTGGAGGACTGACAGCTTTTAGTAGACGCCCAGTATGTGGTGGGTCTAATAGAAACACCATGGCTATGCTAACAGTAGGCCACAGCCGTATATTACGCTACTCATTTTGGCCAAATATGACGGTCTTTGTTCTCAGTGTTGCTATTGGACCATCTATATGAGTATAGAACAGAGATGGGCGTAATCATAATCATAATTACGATTAGGGTAAGGGCACCAGTCATTTGCCACTTAACAACGTTTATCTTAATTATTTTTGATGGTATTTGTTTCTTTCCTGGGTTTTTAGGAAGCTTAACATCCAAATATTACGATACAATAACAATTTCAAACAAATAAAAGATCTAGTAAATGTTTTTTTCAATTAGTTTCGTAAAATCCTTTTTCCACCAGTCATTGGCCGGGAGTTCCTAATATTGGCCACCTTGTCCCCAGTCATTGGCCACCCTGTATTCATCGTTTTCTGCTCCACTGTGACGGAAAACTTTACAATTTTTTCCCGGCAGGCAGGTGAGAAAGCCTTAAAGATCCACAGATCGAGTTGGACCTCGTTAGATACCTTGAAGGGTCCGCGTTTTCGAGGTTTTGTGGGATCCCTCACTAAAAAAAACACCTCCTTTTTTCCCCTCGTTGAAAGCTCAGCCTGGAACCGTTTAACTCATTACTTCTGTATGTGTCCTGTACCGCTTCATTAGTACCAGATGGGGGGACGGACCAGGTGCTCCCTTCTGTCTCTCTCCCGTTCTAACCATGTCATCCTTGTGAGGGTACTCTCTGTGTACTCTCATACACTGCCACAAGACTCCAGCTCCTTTCACCTTCCAGCATCTTGCTGACAACAGTGTCTGGTGTTGAACTTTGGGGAGCTAACCACAGTTCTTCTAGCAGCTGATTTCTTTCAGCCATCTATATGATACATTTGAAAAACCATCTTCTCTCTTCTGGCAATGCAGGCATGTTGGGGCAGTTACCTTTCCCATTTTATGCAGATAGGCATAAAACAGTCCATGTCCTGTGAAGAAACTGTGTAAGGAAAAAGTTCAGTCCTTCATGCTTCCTGTCTATCCATGTCTCGATCTTTGGCACTAGCCGTGCTGACCACTGTTCTCTATCATTCTTCAGTCCATGTCTCTAGCCAGTTTGCCAAATTGCGCTCTCTTTCTTCTTTGGCTATGGAGGACCAATCTCCTACATCCCTTCTATCGAAGATTTTTTTTCTCTTTGAAGACATCAGCTGAATTGGTATGACGCTGGTAAGGACATAGACTGCAGGTTTGGACACCGTTCGGTAAGCGCCAGGCGATTCGTAAAGCTCATCTTTGCTGTGCAGCTATTAAACTCTGTTGGAGATATTGTAGCATCTATTTGTTAGTTATTAAGTCTACTTTGCTACAAACCCGGCTATGGGTAGACTCACCAGGGCCTCTGATCCGATCGTTATCCTTCCTGGGAAGGTTCCCAGGGTCGCCTTCAAGGAGAAAATTAAGTTGGGCGCCAGGCAATTTATGGACGAATTGCCAACCAAAAAAAAAAAATAATAAAATCAGCAACACGATTTCGCAATGACAAATTTTAATTAGGTAGTATAAGAATTATTCAGACATGTCATAAAAGACCAAGTACTTAGTTCCACTATATGTTCAGTTTCGAGAACAACCGTTGGTGGACATCTAATTTAATTGAGCACAAAATGGCAAACAATAAACTCACCAATTCGTCTTGCTTAAGAAGAGTTACAAAAAGTCGGGAAGATGCTACCAGTGTGATCACTTTTAATTTTTATGAAAGGCCTCTTATTTCAAGTGGTACCACTGAAAACATTACAATAAGTTGATTAGTAATAATTACGGAAATTTGACACAAACAAGATTTATATATTAACAACTAGGTAGATTTTCAATCTCAAATGAGGTAGAAACAGCCAATCCGACTGGGTATAGGGTTGGAACAGAGAGGAAGGTCCGTGAGCCTGTAAAACCATCAATCATCGTTGAGAAGAAACCAAAAGGGGAAGGAATAGAGAAGTTTTATATGGACGATTAACCAACGTCCGCAATTCCCATAAGGCACCTACCAATTTCTCTCTGATCGCGATATGCGAGAATTATCCACAAAGTGAGGGCTCAGTTTCAGGCAGAGGGCGAAATATCAGGCCTCCAATCTCTTCCTGCAGGCAGCGACCATTCGTCGTACAAGGGAGGGACCTCTCAGTCGTTTCACTAGAACCTGAGAAGAAGAGGAACAATGTTAAGCGTGATCCCATCCAAATACTGCCTCGCGACTGTAGGTAGGGGAAATCCGTAAAAGCACCCACCAGAAACTGAAGATGATGGTTCTCCAACATGGTCCAACTGATCGGAAAAGTGAGGTATCCGCCTCAAAGACGATGAACCCGCCAAGTACCTGCTGAAAGCAGTTCGTATTCTCTCAATATGAATATTAATGACTATCTCTTCAGCCATTAGATATGGCACAACAACATTCTCTTTCATATCAGTCAACAGGTGCTCCATCTGTGAGTGCGATTGTAGGACGAGAGGAGTCTTCAACAGAGCTTGAGCCTCTTGGCGCAATGACTAGGAATGCAATTTGTTATTTTTGTGGTGGGAAGTTATGCTCAGCTATCGACAATGTTTGTAAGAGCTGTGGAAAGAAAGGGCACTATCCAAAAGTCTGCCTTTCAAAAAAACGGCCATTGCAAAGTACATCTGCTATGGGGTCACTTGCAGTAATAGCCCCGTCATTGATGAAATCAACAGTTGAAGTAAGACTCAATGGACTGAATGCTCACGCGTTGATCGACACAGGAAGTTCATTGAACTTCATTAACTAATCTTTTGTAGAAATGAATACGTAAATCCTCATTTAGTGGTCAGATTACTATGGCTTCGGTTTCATTAGCCACAAAAATCACCTCATTCTGCACTGGAACAATTGAAATGAAGGGCTGTACATACAAAAACATACGCCTCTATGTAATGAAAGATTTATGCTCAGACATCATATCTGTACCTCAGAGGTCGATTATCGTAAGTGACATTTTGGCGATTTTACAGCAGAGCCAAAAGAAGTTGTGGGCACACCTATTTTGATCCCTATGGCCCATTCTGATGACTTTATCATGCTCAAATTAATTCTGTAGAATCTGTTTATGCCTACCAATACAATAGAATACAAAATACAATAGAAATAATGCACATACAAAACAAAAATCTCGAAAACGAGAATTTTGGACATACGATAGTTGACCTCTGAGGTACAGATATTAGGCCATGAGATGCTGTGCTCTCATGAGTCAGTCGAATTCTCCTTTGGAGGAAAACGACCTCCTCTAAAAATTTGTGGCAGTGTGGAAGCAGCACTAGTACGACCAATACGAATTTTCAGTCATCTTACCAAATACTGTAAGCCAATCACCATTCGTTCTCGTAGACATACAAAAGAAGATCTTGAATTTATGAAATCCGAAATTGATGATTTGTTGAAAGGGGGAATACTCGAAACAAGTGATTCCCCGTGGAGAGCACAAGCATTTGTCGTTACTAATTCACGAAAAAAGAGAATGGTCATCGGGAGAATGGTCATTTTATTTATTTTATTTTTTTTTTTTTTGTTTTCTCATTTTACATTTCAAATTTCACATTTTCCCTCTCCTTTTATCACTGTTTTGTCGCTTCACTGTTTTATTGTTAATATTCACATTGTTTTATTGTTGATATTAGGCTTTACAAATGTTGACTATTGTCACTGCAATTTTTTTGTTATACGGCAAATAAAACTATTCATTCATTCATTCATTCATCGATTATTCACAAACAATAAACAAATTTACGCTTCTAGATGCATTCCCTATTCCCAGAATAGAAGATATTGTGGAAAACGTTGCAAAATACAACATTTATAGCCAACTCGATTTGAAAAGTGCGTACCATCAAGTTCCAATTGCCGACGAAGACAAGATTTACACAGCTTTTGAAGCTGGAGGCCAACTGTACCAATTCAATCGACTACCATTTGGCGTAACGAACGGAGTACCTGCATTTCAAAAGTCATTAGACAAGAAAAATTGGAAGCTACTTTCGCCTATTTAGATGATGTGACTGTGTGTGGAACAGATGAGGAAGAACATGAACAAAATTTACAAAACTTTCTCGCTGTAGCAAAAAGGTATAATTTAACACTGAACATGGAGAAAAGCACATTTCATGCAAAATCTATCAAACTCCTTGGGTACGAAGTTGCAAGTGGAAAATACAAGCCAGATCCTGACAGACTTCGCCCATTACTGGACCTTTCACCTACCGGTTTTCTGTAGAGATGGGACTCGAACGCGCGTTCTCCCAGCAATTCTTGCAATTATCTTATGCCGTTGAATATCTCCGACGAGCAGCGCGAACTCAATAGGCCGGAATCTGTGGATCAGCCCGCACAAGTAAAACCTCGAAACGTGCTCAATGGATCAGGTATGATGTGGACCGAATCCGATGGAAATACTCACCCTGATCGAGGAATGTAGTCGCAAAGCACAGACCGTAGACACTGAGAATCTCCACAAGCCGAATAGAGAACCCGCAAGGATCTCGAAATTTACAGAATTTATCCGTCTCAACAATTCTCCAAACTCAGAACAAAGGAACGAAAGTTTCTACCAAACAGCACGGACGCCATCTCCAAAAAAAAAAAAAAAAAAAAACGATTTCCATGATGTGACGTCGTGTCCTACAATGGGGAATTTGCCTCACATTTTTTTTTTTTTTTTTTCGAATGAGGGTTTATTTTTATGGAATAAAACCATAGTGAGCTGCTCGAAAACGCATCCAAAAAATTTAGAGAATTTAAGGAAGAAATTTTAAATGTGGTGGCAATGTGTAAGAGGCAGCCATGTTTGAAACGTAACGGATATTCTACCAATCTGACTTCAAAGGAGGTTCTGTGGCGCTTACCACAGAAGCGGAACATACACGAACTTTTAGCTTCCGAGTAGTGCGCACAAGAGTGCGCCGCGAACTGGCAGGAAGAACCCAGACACAAAAGTGACCAAAAGAAACAATCTTACTCACTTTTTTACAATACGAATCTACCTACTAGTTTATCAAGCATTATTAGTCTTCATCTTCTCTTATTTAGTTTCAAGATTTGAATCACATTATTCGAGTAGCCATTTCACTGGATCGTTTTGTGTGGCAGTGCTAGAACTCTGTGTGTTGTCTGAGTTGTTTTCGCATCGTTTTCGTATGACGTCAACAATATTCCTCGATTTTCGCGGTGTTTTGTAACAGAGGTTCACTTGTTTAGTCATTTTCTCCTACGGTAATTTTTCCCCTTGGTTATTCCTAGTGTTAAACGTTATTCTAGGGCCCTATTATAGGATTTGACTTGAAATTCCAGAATCTAAAATTGAGGCGAATTCCCCATTGCCACCAAGATCAGCGGTAAAGCCGAGAATACCATGGTGAGTGGATAATTCGGGGCGGCCAAGTGTGGATACTAATGGATGAAGACGATTCCTTCCGCATGATCCAGTATTCCTTAATCAAGATCGCCAGTCCCGCGCCCAATTTGAATTGAGACTCCGCGCAGATCTTTTGCCTGCTACAATATGCCACACTAATCATAATCGTAATTACACCTTTTATACTTGTGATTATAATCGTAATCGTAATTATGATTATGATTACGCTCATCTCTGGTATAGAAGGTAACTTACCTTCTACCTTAGGTAGTCCTAAAACCCCTCTCTATAGTGTAATCGCCCTTCCTTGGAGGAAGAGATGGAGGTGACCTCTCATATAGGAGTTTTTGAATGTTCAGGCATCAGCAATATTGGCCGAGCGAGATCACGTCCTTTCAAAACCCGAAGAGCAAGAAATTGAGGTGGGACATCCCCGGACGTCACACTACTTTTCCCTCATCTGACGCCGGTAGCCCCACAATTTCAATTTGCCTCCCACACCGAGGCAGC
Source organism: Apolygus lucorum (assembly GCA_009739505.2). Lineage (NCBI taxonomy): Eukaryota > Metazoa > Arthropoda > Insecta > Hemiptera > Miridae > Apolygus > Apolygus lucorum. The sequence continues at coordinate 37,521,491 of CM019180.2, forward strand.
TCATTTACCCGGGGGCCACGTCTCTGTCAAGCAGGGGAGTGATGAGGGGGGGCGGATGAAACAACCCCCTCAGGGGATGAGACCTTTGGACGTCAACGGAGACAGATCGCCCCTCCTCCGGAACCTTCGCCCTTCGGATCAGCCTTTCCGCCCAACACCTTAACCTTTTGGTTCGGTTCGGAAATGACTTCCCCCTATCGCTCCCGCGCCTCCTGGTGTCAAGGACGTCTCGTGGATTGATAAGGCGTCGAAGAGCGTCTCCCAATTAGATGGCGATGTAATTCAATTTGGGTGACACTGCAGGCACCGTCGCTGTCTCCTTCATCAATCCCCCACATTGTCTCCCACAATCGCATTTTGGTTTATTATTTTCAATAATAAGCCTTTGGAATCGTGTGATATTCTAAAGAATTAGAACTCTAAGTCCGTAAAAAATTAAAATGGATTCGTGTTCACTGGAAGCCCGTGCAGGTGGTAGAAAGAAAGGACTCACAAGTTTCGAAGAGAAACTTATATAGCTTTTCCAAGTCGAATTGAGAATTTTCCAAACCAAATTGAGAATTTTCCAAACCAAATTGAGAATTTTCCAAACCAATTTGAGAATTTTCCAAACCAATTTGAGAATTTTCCAAACCAATTTGAGAATTTTCCAAACCAATTTGAGAATTTTCCAAACCAATTTGAGAATTTTCCAAACCAGTTTGAGAATCAGAATTAAAATAGACACGACCCGAAAACTTTGTTGTTGTTTGTTTTTTAACCTAGGAAGTAATCAGGTACGCAGACTCATGAACAACTGCTCTCCTACCCAGACCTGTCGCAGCAGCTGGAAACCCTCTACATTGATGTTTCACATTACCTAATTTTTCTCAAAAACATGAAAAATGTGATTTCTATTTTTTTTTCTCTCTCATGAAAAAATGCGAATTTCTTTCTTTTAACGATGTATCGTGCATTTTATTAAAAATTATAAGTTTCGATTTGCTTTGAAAAATTGGGACTTTGGTTTGGATGATTCCCTTCTTCTTTCTTATTTATAATATTCTTGGTTTGGAAAATTCTCAAATTGGTTTGGACAATTCTCAAATTGGTTTGGAAAATTCTCAAATTGGTTTGGAAAATTCTCAATTTGGTTTGGAAAATTCTCAATTCGACTTGGAAAAGCTATATTAACAAGAATTACACTTTACAAGTTGAAACTCAAGACTGTCTTAATTCTATGCTACAACATACTATTCTAGACATCAAGACGTAGAGGGGGTACATTATGTGGTGGGGTTGAATGACAATTTCGGGAAAGGTCGATGTGGCAGTTGGGGCTAAACGGCTTTACAATAGGAGAGGATAAGATAGTTTGTGATTCCCTAGGAAACTAGGTTTGAGCTTCAGTTTGATTACAAATACGTCAAGATGAAAATACCAACCCATTCGTACAGAATTGAGCTGGAACCAACGACCGCGAATTTGTAAAAGCAGATATAGACAAGGCTGACATGCTTTTCGTATTGAGTCATCGATATGAAAATACCGTCTAGAGAAAAACCTCAAGTTGATCAGGCTTGTAGGAAATTATCCAGAAAGGCTTTCCATCGGAAACAATTAATTATTAATAAATCTCGAGTATATCACAATCGAGCCAGAAATTTTTTTTTAACAACCCCTCAAAATTTGATGTTTTACGATTCAAGGTACGTAGAATCAGAAAATCGAATAAAAAAATTTCCGTCCGTCCGTCGTACGCTGCAAATAATTGCCCAAAAGTTTATCATTTTCTGTATACAGGGTGTAACGGTTAAGGTCGTACAACCGGCGAGGGTTCGATTCTACAACTAATTTGTGACTTTTTTTGTCTCATGACTTTTTTTTCTTAACCCCCTTTAAATCGGACTTTTTCCACTTTTAAGATTTTTTTCGTATTTTCAACCTTACGCCATTAAAACAGCCATAACTCCCTTGTTTTTCAGTCAAAATTTAAATGTAATTATACCGTTGGAAAGAACGTTAAATTCTCCATCTCTCTAGGGTTAAATAAAACTTTTTGAAGAAGGCTTAAATGTTGAAAAATGAGCACGAATAGTAAAATCTCGAAAATCTCGGAAATTTTTTGTTTTTTCAAACGTTTGTAACACTAACTGAAACTGCCGGTTAAGTTCTCACTGTAACCCCAAAAGTTGACCCAAAATCTCAGCTTTCCAATGGTATAGTCATAAAATTGTTTACAGTTGGACACCTCCCGTGCCAAAAACCGTGGAACTTCCAGTAAAAATCAACGTTTCGCGAAAATCAGCATTTTTACCCTAAAATGAGTTAGGCAGCCATCTTTTCGTATTTTGTCTCACTGAGTCAAATGATGACACAAGACTTATCGAAGAAACAGTCACTGATATCTTGTCCAATTCACTTTTCGAAAATTGTCTTAATTTCTGTTAATTTGTATGCCAATTTTTTTTATTACTAGATCGGCCAAGTTAAACGTTACTACCGTTGACAATAAGGTCAAAGGTATGTTTTTAATGTCCATCCTCCTCCCCACATCGCAAGTAATCAAACCACCCTGTTCATAATAACACTAGGTTACGAACATCAGATTAGTTATCTGATCAGTGATCAGTTCAGTATATCAGGAAAAAGTCCGATTTTAAGGGGGTTAAGAAAAAAAGTTACAAATTAGTTGTAGAATCGAACCCTGGCCGCTTGTACGACCTTAACCGTTACACCCTGTAGATCACCCTTCTGTGTAGATCCCTCCTACCAACCGTAGGTACCTACTACCTACTAGGGCATTTTTGAAAATGTCAACCCTTCATTTCCATTTGGTTGGTGGTTGGTGTGATTTATTGTTTTGTTCATTCTATATTAATTATTATTCTCGCGATGTTGAGATGTCACACTAATAGAGAGAAACATAAACGACTTTTTCACCCATTTTTGAAAGTGTCGTATCGATACTCTTTGATACTTTCTAAATGTATCGATACGATATTATGTCGATACTTCCGAAGTATCGGACATCCCTACCTTGAAAAGTGAAAACAAAGCTTCCGCTACCTCGGTAGAACACGGAAGCAAAATACTCTCATTGTAATTCCGAACTCACAGAGTACCCACAAGTAAATTATACTATATAATGAAAAAGGTGTACAAATACGAAAATTATATATTATATAATTTTCGTATTTGTATAGCTTTTTCAGATTTAATTTAAAAGTTTTCAAAATGAAGTCAACACATTTCAAATATTGAATTAAACACTTTGAAAAATGAAATATACAATTTACAATATGAGTTAAACAATTTAAAAAAATGAATTAAACACTTTCTTTTCGAGTTTCAAAATCACATAAATAATAACTTAAATAGGTTGACCAGGTGGGGAGAATGTGGGAAAGAAGACCATACTCTAATGAGTACGGTGTGTCTGAGTGTATCTTTCGCGTAATAACGAAGTTGAAAAACCTTCTCACATCCGTCGACTGTGCCAAATATGTTATGTACACTTTTGTATGTTATTTTATATTGTTTTTTATGTTTATTTTATGTTGTTATGCACTCAAATATGTTATGCACTCTTTCTTGCACCCACCAGCGGAAGCTGCAATGCAGCTTGATTGATACATATTTGAAAGACGGTGTTATTTTGTTTATTTAGTAACCTTTCAATTAATATTAAAAATTGTTCATTTCATTTTGTTAATTGTTTAATTTATATTGTAAACTGTTTACTTCAATTTGCAAATGTTCAATTCATTTTGAAAAGTGTTGACTCCATTTTGAAAAGTGTTTAATTCAATATGATAAAAAACTTTTTAACAAAAAAACGGACCGACCTCAAAACTGATGATGGCATCCCACTAAAAAGGAAAAAATAATAACGACAACTTATTCAGATAGGTTGGTAGGTAGGTACGCAGTGAAGTCGCCGCCGTGCCCATCTGCAGAAACAAACATACACAAGTAGATTCCACTTCCATCTGGTTAGTATTACAACATGGGTCGATAGTGCAATACAAAACATGAATGAGAGTGGGTACCTATCATTGAGGTAATGCATGTGTTCCAAAACGATTAGGTAGTAGGTCACTGCTGTCGTATGAAGGAGGATGAGAGAGTGACAATAAGTGTGAATCCCCGTACGAAATGTTGGGATTCGAACAAACCATCTCTTGATTAGATAGTATCTAATAGTTATTTATCTAATTATACATGATCAATCTTTGATTACATAATATCTAATTAATCTTATATTCCATGTATGGCATATTGAATGTAGAATTGTCTAGATCATGATGTGGGTTTGTGATATGAGTTCATACTCAAATGAACCAGTTAGTGTTACAACATGCGTCGATAGTGCAATACAAAACAGGATTAAGGGTAGGTAAGTAAGTAAACAACCTTCTCATGTTCAATTTTTATCCAACTGCCATTTTTGGTGACGCAGACGTCTTCAGCTGTTATCAAAGGAAATATTCTTACTGAGATTCACACTTATTGTCACTCTCTCATCCTCCTTCATACGACAGCAGTGACGTACTACCTAATCGTTTTGGAACACATGCATTACCTCAATGATAGGTACCCACTCTCATTCATGTTTTGTATTGCACTATCGACCCATGTTGTAATACTAACCAGATGGAAGTGGAATCTACTTGTGTATGTTTGTTTCTGCAGATGGGCACGGCGGCGACTTCACTGCGTACCTACCTACCAACCTATCTGAATAAGTTGTCGTTATTATTTTTTCCTTTTTAGTGGGATGCCATCATCAGTTTTGAGGTCGGTCCGTTTTTTTGTTAAAAAGTTTTTTATTTTACTATTTTTGTATTTTCATAATTTTTTATTTTTTACTTTTTAGTGGTTTTTTAAATTTATTTTTAAAATATTATTTTTTAAATCATTTGATTTAATCTTTAACTTATTAATTTTTCGACTTTAATTATTTTAATTTTACATAACTTACCTACTACCAAGTACTTTTGTTTAAGTTTTTAAATCATTCGTTTTAATTTGTAACTCATTAATTTTTTCGACTTTTATTATATAATTTTTTTTTAATTTTACATAATTTACCTTCTACCAAGTACGTTTGTTTAAAGTCGGTATTCTTTGAGTTACCGACCGTTAACCTTTTTTCGACATTTTTCGCTATTTTTCTTTTTTAAATCTTTTACTTGTATTTTTTAAGGGTACAAGGAGATTTTTTCGAGTAAAAATTCGATTTTTTAAAAATAATTTTTTGTTAATGTGCATATAATCAAGGACCGATTAAAAAAAAAATCACGAAAAAATTTGAACGAGAAGTGGGTCAAATAAATACGCAAACCGACCTGTGTCAGGGTTTGCGCTAGTAGAGTCCGGCGCTATACGCTGGACCGTCCGCATTTTCAAGACGATTCAGCACAGCACAAAACGAACGGATTTCACGGCACAAAACGAGACATAAACATAGAAAAAGACGAGTAAACAACGAAACAAGAGATTTAGCTTCTTCTTCTTCTTCTTTGTTTTCATCAAATCGAGTCACCTTGGAGCAAGTTGGAAGCGTTAGGAAACCGTATGATGACGTCATGAGATGAACATTGTTTAATTTCAGAAAATCGTGTTTCCTGAAAAATCGCGTTTTCTAGCACTCGTGTTCCATTTTGTAGAGTTATACTGGACTTATCTCCTTGTTCTTTTTTTTTTTTACTTGTACGTCAGTATCTTATACACCAACTGTGCATAGGGATTGGCGTATTTTTCCCGACAACAAGATAAAAACGTGGTCCGTTTTGGTGGGTTGGAGCCGTGATTTTGATAGTTTTTTTCAAAAATCCGCCTTTCTTTCCTCAAGCGTTGTACGAAATTATCCTTTGCACCAGTTATAGAGCATAAGATGCTCGACAATATTTGAAAAAAATCAAGGTGATCGGTTGATTACAACCCGAGAAAACGGTACATACGTTTTACGGGAAATTGTACTCTCGGGGAAAATTTCCTTGTACCCTTAATCACTATTGGTTTTTTTAATGTGGAATTAATTATTACTTTTTGAGGTTTTTTTATGAAGGTAGTAGGTAACATTATTGTTTAATTTTTACATTTTATTTTAGTACCTATACCAGTAGTTAGGATTTTGAGAGTTCTAGCCCTGGCAGCAAATGTACTACATAGCACTGAGATTTCTGGCCCTAGCGACAAAGGTACTACATGTACGGAAGCCCGTGGCGGTGCGGAGCGCGGAGGGGCGGCCGGATGTCTCAACCTGACTCAGCATCACTGTCTGAATTGTCTTCACGCTCGAGATATAAAAAAAAATAAAAAAAAAAAAAAAAGTGCGCAACCTAAAACCCAACTCTCACTCTCCCGCCCCAACTATTTTTTTTTTTTTTTTTTTATATCAGTGGTTTTGTTAACAACCGACTTAGATATTATTTTCCTTGATTATGTTATGGAATAGATCATAATCTAAGGTAGTGTGCGATACGAGTACTACGTAAAGATTTGTTCCTGCTGAGGGCGCAAAATCCGCGGTAATTATAATATTAGATTTCGAATTGGAAATATTTTCCGTTTGTTTACTTGTGTCAATCACATAAACACATTTTCCTGTTATAAAATTCTGCGGATTGTAAAGCACGTCATTATTATTTTGATAGACATTTTTAAAATCCTTATACATTTCGTAGACAAGGGCGTAGTTACCTGCTGGAATATCCAAGTTTTCCATTTCTTCAGGGTAAACGTTCTCGTTGATCTTCACCTTTATATTTTTAACATTAGCTGAATCAAACAACGAAGCATCCTGTAACTGTGAACCAGTTTCAGATTGGAAAGCTACCATCACAAACGTAGGAATTTGAATGTTTCTAAAGATATTGGTTACATCAAATGTAAATGTATTTCCGTTGATTTCAGGTTTTTGTATGCACTGCCAGCTCCTGAAATGGAACTGTATATTTTTCAGGTCGGACAATTGTTTCACCAACTCGATTTTAGCCATAGGTTTGAATTCAATCATTGGGACCCGAATCAAAAACTCTGTGATACTTACCTGTCCTTCATCTGGTAGGGTGGCATCGTCGTAACTCCCATCAGCTTTTTTTGTTTTCCATCTGTAAATGGCGTTTGAGTCACCATCTCTGATAAAGGTAATTACGAACCCTCCTTTATAAAGCGGTATTTTAACATCCTCGAAAAATCCCAACCCTAAATGTGAAAGATTCCCGCATACGTAGAATGTATTTCTATCTGCGTTGCACTGTGATACGAAACCGTTGTTTGCAAGCGCCCTACTCTCTGAACTACAGTACGAGACAGTGCTCTTCACGGTACTAGTAATACCAGGGTATTCAACTTCGTCAATTAAATAATTATGTTTTTTGACCTCGATTCTAGAGAATAAATACGGAACAAAGTTATCAACCAATTTCACATTTGCTTTTGCAGCGTAATCGGTTCCATCTCGCTTCATCAACTTCCCAGAAATGAAATATTGAAACTTTGACATAGAAAAACCATCTCCATAATCGATATTGAACTCTATTCTTTTGTTGGGAGAGTTAAAGTTCTGAGTGCTATTGGGATAGTAATGTTTGTACTCTGAGCGGACAATGTCCTTCATGTATCTCGAAAATACGTTCTCCATCTTTCTGCCTTCTTATTATATAGTACCTATGAAAAAAATTAAAGCAAACTTTCCCAGAAAAATTTATCCTGTTTCAGTTTTTCTAATATCGAGTTAAGGGACATATGTTTATTCACTAGCAAGTACAAAACTATTAGACACAAGTATCCGCATATTGGAGGGTCGTTGTAATCTTGAATCCTGTCTCTATTGTAGAACAAACGCTTTCCACCCAAGTACGAAATTAATTCTCTTGGAGGGTTGGCGTTTCCGTACGAATCAAAATAATATTTGTCCATCTTGCTTTTGTAGTAAGCAGTCCAGTGTGTACCTTCCGTTTTCGAATCACCAAGATTCAGAATTCCACATTCAATTATGTTCGGAGTTTTAGGTAAAGCATCTCTCATAAATACCCCTCTAAAATTATTTATTCCTAGTTTATCCAAAGCGTAATAAGTGATATCAAAATTGCTTAACGCTTCGAAACTTTTTTTGTGACTTTTTTTTTTTTTACCTGACCACCCTTTTTCTTGTTTTCCAACGCCTTATTATGTCTTATCGTTTCCTGCAATCGTTTCTCCCGATCTTTATAATCAATTACTGAATTAGCAACAGCAGCACCACCCCCCAACAAACCACTCAGTGCACCTAACCCAGCAAATATGAGGGGAAGATACCCACCTCTATAATTTTCTTTCAACTGCTCAAATGATAATTTCAAGCGATACCCTTTCTTCTTCATCCGAGATTTAGCCATCTCATTGTACTGTGTGTGTGTTATACCAATTTTGTCTTTACCATTGTTCTGTAACAATTGTTCTTTACTTAATTGTATGGTTGCTCCATACCCCTGCTTGTAAGCAGCTCGGATTTTGGCCCGTTGACCGGTTGTTAAAGGCAAAGCCGACGAGATATTCATGATGTTGGTTAATCCTCTTAGTATTACAAACAAAATCTTGCTCGTTGAAGTTGTGGAAACCTTATTATTAAAACTTCAGTTTAGGTTCAATTCCCATCCCAAACGTTTGTTTCGCCTTCATCGCTGTACCTGTTGCTAACGCCCAAAATCTCTCGTTCAGGTCAGCATCTTTGGATTTCAATCTACTCCATGCCTTATCTTCCAACACTTTGTCTGCGATATGTCTGTCCGAGGTTTTAGGGTGATCTCTATAAAAAATATCATGTTCCTTTGCAGCTTCATCAAGTTTGTTCACTCCCACATCTCCTCTTTCTAAACGTTTCTCCAAATTCGTCCCAGGTCCTAGGAAATTATAACCTTGTGCATGCATTTCAAACGGAACCTTTTTCAGTATTGAGTTGAATAAGCCAGACCCTACCTTGTCACCTTTTAAGAGCTTCGATGGTATGTTGGAAACGAACCTAATCAAATATTCTGTACCCTTCGGAGTGTCTATAATCTCTTCAAGCCTATCGCTGAAAAACTGTAGGATCGCTACTTTTTCGTTATGAAAGTTATTGTTTCCCGCCTGCTCCTGACTGTATATGTAATGAATTCGTGTAACTAGCTCATTCAAATTGTCAATATATTTATACTCAATATCGTTATTATTATATTCTACGATTCCAGATCCTACTTGATCAGTTCTTCTGTCATCGTTATATTTTTTCCATATATTCTTAACTAGTTTTAACCATTTATCTCCCCTATTAGATTTCGGTTTTTTGGATGCTTGGATATTTCCCTGGAACATAGAATCTGTATCAGTAAGTATTTTTTCATAATTTTCTAAATCCTGAGATGTGTATAAATGTTCGCTCGGTGCTTTATCGTAGGTTATCAACCTCCAAAGTCCAGGAGTTCCTTCGTACCGTTCACCCCCTAATATAATATCATTTTTATCAAAATCAACAAATGTATTGCCAATCATGTACGATTGTTTTGATGTCTCATAGTAAAGACCAAACGTTTTATCGCTCGCTCTCGGTAGAAACTTGTAGGCGATTTTTCCTAACTGTATATCTTTGGGTGAATTTTTTGAAGGTGTACTGTATAGGTTACTGTCTTCAACATCAGGATCTGATTCATTTGATATCGTGGGTGTACTCTGATGAGCCTCTGGGGAAAATTTTAAAGTCTTCATACTTCCATCAGAAGAGCTATTTGGATCCGTTTCCTCATCAGAACTTTGTTCCTCAGAGTCTTCTTCACTTTGATGGGGGTAAGCTATCGATTTTTGAAAAGGTACTAACTGATTTTCAACCTTCTTTTGTAAATTTTCAATTGCTTCTGTAATGGGTTTATAATCATTAGCTTCTCCCTTTTCAATTAGATTTTGAATAGCAGATGTTATAGGTTTATATTCCTCACGTCTAAATCTGTTACGATCTTGTATCTTCGTCTGTGCCCGTCTGAATTTTGCTACCAGCTCTTTTTCAATACGGGACAGCTCACGAGCTTTTTTGGCTTCAGCATTCAATTTTTGTATATCCATCATGCTTTTGCACTTCTCTCTTATAGTACTATTGGACGAATGTATAAGCGTTCAAGAAAAAAATAAAAATAAAAAAATAAACAAATAAAATAAAAAATAAAAAATAAATTAAATTAAAATTTTTAAAAAATTTTTAAAAAAATTCAAATATGTCGTGAGAGGAGTTCAAGTTTGGAACCTCTGAGAGTAAATCTTTTTCCGATGTTTTATGACAAGAACGGGGGAAATGACAGAGAAAAGAGAAGAAATCCGGTGTTTGAACCTCTCCGAGTCTCTGTGGTACGTTTCCCAAGGACCAACACGGGCCGCGCGATACGCGAAGTCCCAGACAAACAGTTGCTTGACCTTTGTTAAGTCTTTACCTTCTGCAAAGGTCACTTTTTTCTTAGCTGAGCAGTTCGATTTGGGTTCAGCATACAGTTTTTGCATACCCATCTTGTTTTTGCATACCTGTCTTATTTACTATTAAACGGAAGTATAAACGCTCCTGAATATGTATCTGAACGCTGATCGAGAGAAAAAACGCTAATTAACGTTTTTTAACGTTTTTTTATCGATAAAAAAACGTTAATTAACGTTATTCAACGTTTAAATAACGTTCAACGATCGATTAAAAAAACGTTAATTAACGTTATTCAACGTTTAAATAACGTTCAACGATCGATTAAAAAAAACGCTAATTAACGTTTTTTAACGTTTAAAAAACGTTATTCAACGTTTAAATAACGTTCAACGATCCATTTAAAAAACGCTAATTAACGTTTTTTTACGTTTAAAAAACGTTATTCAACGTTTAAATAACGTTCAACAATCGATTAAAAAAACGCTAATTAACGTTTTTTTACGTTTAAAAAACGCTAATTAACGTTATTCAACGTTTAAATAACGTTCAACGATCGATTAAAAAAAACGCTAATTAACGTTTTTTTACGTTTAAATAACGTTAATTAACGTTTTTTAACGTTCAACGATCGATTAAAAAAACGCTAATTAACGTTTTTTTACGTTTAAATAACGTTCAACGATCGATTAAAAAAACGCTAATTAACGTTTTTTTACGTTTAAATAACGTTAATTAACGTTTTTTAACGTTCAACGATCGATTAAAAAAACGCTAATTAACGTTTTTTTACGTTTAAATAACGTTAATTAACGTTTTTTAACGTTCAACGATCGATTAAAAAAACGCTAATTAACGTTTTTTTACGTTTAAATAACGTTCAACGATCGATTAAAAAAACGCTAATTAACGTTTTTTTACGTTTAAATAACGTTCAATGATCGATCAACAACGAACATTGAACATTCAGGCAGCAGGCAAGAATCGGTGAGGTATTATTTTACACAGCAGTTCTCGGCTTGAGTGGCGATAGAATGTTGCTCAACTGACACTGATACTTTCCACAATCTCTTTTCTTGGTTAAATCAATAGTGATAAACCCATGTTTCTTTTCCCAACACTGCTTACAAAGATCAGAAAATTCCTGAATTGTCATATCACCAGCAACGAAGTCGTTATATATGTTTTTCAAATAATGTTTATTCTGTGAAAATACGAACACAATATTGACATTATTACGGATTACCTGCCTATCAACCAAGTTGTAGCATTGTGCTAAATAAATGCAGGATATACGTTTGTGTCGCCCTCTTGTGAAATAATTCTTTATTTCCTTTTGTTTCTCTAGAAGACAATCATCAAAAACGACTAATGAATCAGGCTTACAGTCATCAACAGAAATCATATCTTCACAATTATCAGAAGAGAAACAAATTTGCTGTCTGAGTTTAGTTTCAGCAGCATGATAGCGATCCAATAATTTCTGGTAGAGAGGCTGGTTGAGAGACTTACTAAATATATACAAATAGGCAAAATCAATCCAATTTTTGTATATAAAATTCATAAGTAACGTTGTTTTACCACAATTGCTCGAACCAACAATTATTGCTCTCAAGGTATCAGGGAATTTCTGTTTGCTCTCCTGCGACACAGAGTCGTAAGGAGTAACAATATACTTGTGCTTCCTCTTTGGTGTCATTATAGCGAGTTTTTCCCTCTTATCATATAAAGTTATAACGCTGTTTTTAGAAGCTCTTTTCGGTAAAATGATCCTAAGATCTCTTCACCATCCAATGCTTTTAATTTGAATGTTATAGGTTCTGTGTAAACAATTTTATCCACAACGAAAATTTCTTTCGTCCAGTTACTTCCGTACTTACTGCTAAATATTTTCTTATTTTTGGTTATTCTTACACGATCACCCACTTCAATGTCTGACCGAATCTTTGTGGATTTTTTAGAGTTCACCAACTGCAGTATGGTCTTTTCATTATCCTTACAAACATCTGCAGGTTCCATACGGATAGTTCTGTGATAGCTATGATTATACTCATAAATTAATTCTTGCAATATACCGACCCATCTGAAATTTTGATTAACGTAAAAACGAATTTTCATCTTACCATTCAGCGTTCTATTGAAACGCTCTATAATGCTCGATTTCTCCAAATTCTCCGTGTGGTATAATTTAATCGAGTTTTTATCTAGAATTGCTTTGAAATGTTTGTTTTTGAATTCCAGTCCTTTATCGGTGTGAAGGAGATTGGGTGATGAATGCCCAACGCTCTTTGCCTTGTCTATGATATTTTGAAATGCAGTAGCAACCGTTGGACCGTCCTTCCTTCTCAGCGGTTCACTCCATACATACTTTGAAAATGTATCTATAACATTAAGCAAATACTTATATCCGTCGTTATCATGACTATAACTAGCCATCACGATCAGATCTCCTGCCCATAAATCATCGATCCCTAAAGTCACGATTTTACGCTTCTGAAATTTTTTTATGACAGGTTTATGCACCTCTACTGCTTCAATTTGTCTATCATTAGTGCTCATACCATTCTGTTCGCTTTGCCATCCTCGCTTCAAAAATTTACTCTTCTGAGTATCGCATACTTTACACTTTGCTATATTCTTCCAAGAACCATTTGCTGCCTGAACTGTTGAAGTATTCACATTACCAGTTTTTTTCTTACATTTGAAACAAAAAATAAATGGTGTGACATTACATTCTGCCATTTTCGATTAATTTCAAGTATACAATCAAATCAGATCCCCAAAAATCGATTTCGGCGTTGGCTTCGTTCTTAAGCACCAATTCTATTTTCTGAATTGACTTCACGCTCTTATTGATATGAAGGTAATTAATTTGAACAGGTTGTTCCGCAATCAAGGAACCAAATTTGATCTGCTCAGTTTTAGGATAGAACATGTGTAGGATATCTGCTTCCTGGTGGGAATGGGGATCAGTCTGATGATTAGTAACAGCAGGTCTGACCAAGTTGCAATGGATTTCAATAACTTTGAAAGGTTCTAACCTCGGATATGATTTTGCTTCATAGTGAGTATTTGATTTAAAATAAAACGATTGTCTCGTTTCTGGCTGTGAGAACCCTAACAAATAACCTAAATTTTTACGATGTTCAGACGTTGTGGGGGGTAAATCAATATCAACCGGCATTTTCATTTCAATTCTAGAAGTTGTATCGTTTACACGAATGTAATACAAATCTTTATCACTAGTAAGCTCAGCAAGATCCGTATAATTCGATTTAATAAAACCTATGAATATATTTTCAATTTTTTCGATCGAGTAATTCCCACTACCTATATACAGTGTTTGCCGATCGTCATCCCTTCCTATAAACATCACTTGTATAGGTTCAGAAATATTTGCAACACAATTTCTACCATAAAATCCCAAAAGACCGAGGGAATAATCCTTATGCTCATCCAAATGAATAGGATGCTCTAGCCGCAAGCTCAGCTTTGGGCCTGTACCAGAAATCTTGAAGAGTGACATTTTTGTTTTATGTTCTGTCTTCTTATATGATAGGCTGAAAAAAAAATTACCAATAACGAGCAAAATGAAGGGGGAAAAGATCTCCAACCCTACCCAACACAGTCATAAGCTGCTTCAAATATTACTCCCCCTTCATTATTTCTTCTGAAACCTAGGTAAACGCTTTGGTTCAGTTCGTGAAGGGTTTCGTTATCAACATAGGAAAGACTATGTGGTAAATAACAGCGGAATCCTTCACTAAATATCATAAGCCTCTCACCAAAAGTTGTATTAACCTTTTCAACCTTGGTAACGCTGTAGAATTTATCAACTTCTAGTTCAGAAAATTGTTTCAGATCGGTCTTTCCGAGGCTGTTGATTCTGTGGAGAGGTAAAGACATTTTTCCTTACGGTGTTTTTTTTTTTTTTTTTTTTTTGGTCGATATCGCCAGCTATCTCCTTCTTATTATATCATTCATTTTAGGACATTGTGATGACCCCAAGGTAAAGTACTAATTTTATTTTCCTCAATAAAACGTTTGGTATCGTTCGAATTGAGAGCTAATTTATTCTGAGCGATTGAATATAACGTATGTTTATAACTTCGGATCAAATTTTGTTTACGATATTGTTCTTTCCCCTCAAAGAGACACGATTTCAGATCATCCATTTTTATAGTTTGTTTTACAATATTCTTTTTTATTCCTTTACATTTTACGTGATTGAACTGTTCATCATATTTTTAACGTACGAATAACTATATAATTTGGACCGCAAACCACAAAATTCGGAGAGAGGAGCACCGTTCAGTTCATCTTTAAATTTCCCTATCACTTTTTTATTCTCTGAACTGTAACAGGGATGCGTTTTATCATAGTCACTCGTGTCAAATTCATCCAAGTTTTCCTCAATTATTTTATGGGGATCTCTCGTTGTTTCTACGAAATACGAATCTGTGTCCATGTAACAAAGGTTCAAATTAGGATCGTAGCGTTTTAGTTTATTGTAGAAAAAATCATACATCAGATTTTTAGATAAATCGAGAACCGAAAATCCTAAATATAGGGGTTGATTAAATTTAATTTTATTTCGGGTCATGTGGCACGCGAGGAAATTTTCTTCGAATATGGTGAATCTAGAAAACGTTGGCTTTTTCGCTAATTTGGTTGCTCCTTTTTCGTCGCATAGTCTAATATCCTGACGTTTACGCAAATTCATCATTGTACGTCCAAATACGGCATTATTCATCAGTTTATAGAAATCCTTTTCAAAATCGTTGAAGCAGTTAGCTCGTTTAGAGGTGTTAAAATCGATGTAGGGTTTCATAAACGGTTTTTGTTCAAATTTTATAACACGGTGAATGGCTGTAATTTCTAAACCTTGACTCATATACAATTTCAAATTCTCTATATGTACAACATAATGTTTTTTATCGTAGAGGGTCGTACACAATTTCTGGTTGTAGTGTTCAGGAGCTAATGGGAGGTCTCTGTGTACATCATGAAGTTCTTGGGGATAATGTAAATCAACTTCGAATATATAACCGTGTTGGTTGTTTTCCTGATACCCTCCAATTATATTTTTCCAAGATTCTATATCATGAAGCGTTGGAGGGATCCACTCGAACTTTCTGTACGGAAGTGAACGAGACAAAGCCCATCCGTATAAATTGTTCGCATCTATGTAAGTAAGATAATTATCCGGTTTTGTATTATCGTAATTTTTCAGGTATCGGTTATTGGCTTTCACGTATCTTTTCGTGCATTGGGAAATGCCTCCTCTAATACCTTTTTCTATCATTAAATACATATCATAGTCTGTAATTAGGTCGAGCTTTATTTTGGTTGATTTTAGCATTGCATCCCAAGCCAGTGATGGAGCCGTTGTATAATGTGCCGGGTCCAGTTTATAATTATTCAAACAAACGTGCCGAAAGTTCTCGAATACATCAGCTAGTAATAAAACATCCTGAATATTATATAAATCAGAATAAGTTCCTAAAGTTTTGACTTTAAGTTTATTCCATACGTGGAGGTAATGTTTAAAATCTTTAGCGTTTATATTTGATTCGTTTAACGAATCGTAGAAATCTTCAGGAGCAAGTGCCTTATCATGATCAAGCTTTTCAACTCTGTTCACAAATTCGTAAGGAAATATACCTTTTCCCCGCAGTATGGTAAACAGCTCATTTTCATCATTTTTCTCCCTATGAAAATATTTCCCACAAACTGAATTACCCCTGATAAATTCATTAAGATGCGTGAATTCTTCTGGTTTCAAATTCTGCGCTAGTTTCTCGAGAGAGCTCGGCATGAATCTGAAGGTATCTATGAAACTCAATTTCAAGTAACCCTTTCCCAACTTAACCATGTTTTTTGAGAAGGTAATATATTTTTCCTCCGAATTGGCTAACACAGTAGTTTTATATGTTTCATCGCCATATCTGAATAGTTCTTTTATGAAAAGATGCGAGTCGTAATTTGATAAATTGTGGCAGAAAACCGGTATATTTGTAGCTAACTGCCTGCGCCTATTACAATCTGGATGAGATGCGCCCAGGTACCGACCAGTCAAGTGACAGTGGTCCCGATCTTTTGTGGTTCCAAGTTCAATCGATTTATCACAAATATGACATATGTTTGATGCTTGAAAACACCTCTCCTCTTCATCAGTTAACTTCAATGGCTTCGAATTTTCATATATGTTCGCGATAAATTTCAATATGTTATGAAGTTTTTTAATGAGCTTGAGGGGTACATTTTTGAGTTCTGCTGAGGTTTTTGCTCTGTAACAAGAAGGGTTGTAAATTTTTCCATCCACCCTAGATACTAAATACGTTGTGAAACCGTAAGGAATATGTTTTTTGGTCTTCATTGTATAGGATTCTGTCTGGACATTTTTATTATTTTTCTGTTCATGCAATAAACATTCAAAATCGAGATAAATAGCGTATGGGTGTTCGAATTTGTTGATAAAATTTTGAAATTCTAATGTGCTACCCTTTGAAGGCATAATAGGTTTGACCGGGTGATGCTCACCACAGTATTCCGAATGATTAAAAAGCTGTTCTTCATCTCGGAAAGATGATAAACATCTTCGACATAAGAATATTTTTCCATTGTGCTTGCTTATTTGAGAACTAACCAAACGAGACAGATTTTTAATGTAAACGTAATGTCCATTATTTTCAGTTGCCAAGTAAAGCAAATCTATATTTTTGTTAGCACCTACCTGTTTTGATATTAATATAGGTTGGATTTCATTACCAGATACCTCGTAAACATTAATAGCCATACTAGGATACCCTGGGTAGCCCTGCTGGGTTTTTTTTTTCAAATTTCGGAATATTATCGAAAGACATAGGGTACTGAAGCCCTCTGAATATTTCATCATGCACTTGGTGTTTGTAGTGGTTAACATTCTGAGGGTTTTTCCTCTGTTCATTCACAGCGCAACATATAGAATAAGCAAAACATAAATTATCAGAAGTATTCTGAACGTTTACACAAGCCTTTTTATCTGAAATCCATTTCGGCAATTCTAAATATGAACTCGCGCTCAGCGGATTATACTTACTTAAACTTAGTATGAATCTCTTAGGTTGCTTTAAAGACCAACCTGATCCAGCAGCAGGTTGGTATTGGGTTTCACGATTTTTTAAATCCTCAAACTTGCTTGATATACACTCCTTCAAATCATTATTTTTCGAAATTATGTCTGCTTTTGTATGGAAATACATATCTGTGTACTGGGTTTCCCCATCTACTTTTTCACGAAAATAAGTACATTCTAAGCTCATCTGTATTTTAATAGAAGGGTTTAAAATACAATATTCCATCAGCTTATCTATTATCCTACTCTCTAACGACATCAAGAACGGCGAAATATCACCAGAACCTCGAATGTAATTCCATATAATTTTTTTAAAATTCGAGTTTTTTGTACATTCCTCTTCAGATGAAAACTCTTGATTATTTTCAGCAGACAATGTTTGCTGATGGACATTTTTTGCGTGTTTTTTAGATTTAACATGACGGGCCCAGTTGGATTTTGTAACCGAAATATGACAAAAATCACAAAAATTTTTATCCGAGCTCTGGGGTGGGGTAGATTTTGAAATTGCTGAGTTCTGGGAGCCTACATGTTTTGCAGATTTGATATGCCGAGCCCAATTTGATTTTGTCACCAGAATATTACAAGTAGAACAATGTTTTTTAGAGTTCACACTCATTAGAGAGGGACCATCAATGTGAGAATTAGGGGGTATGTCAGTGGAGTTTTGACTAACCTTATATTGATTAGTAATAGGGTCTTTAACTAATTTGATTACGATTCTATCATTATCTGATAGGATTTCTTTTGGCGGAGAGTGAGGTGTGGAAAGTTCCTCTTGAGAATCTGCATCAAATATCGATTTAGAAATACGTTTCAGAGATTCCTCTCTCGATTCATGGGAATTAATTTTTTCCTCAGGATTTGATTTAATAGTGGTACTGCCAGATAAATTTTTCATACAACCCCTAAATTGCTCAAAGGTTTTAGGTGGATTGTTAGAGATACATGGATTTTCGCCCAACAAACCAACAATTCGATTATTGTCTGGGTGAACTTTTCTTACAGGGGGTGTGAATAATAATAATGAGTTTAGTTCCTCAATAACTTCTGCTACAGCTTGGGGGTCAAACTCTCTAGATAAGGCTTCGTCAACAACATCAACAGGAGATGATGGTAATGGACTTAAAACGGAGGGCATTTCGTAATATTCCCGAACCGAGGGAGGAACCACCGACATGGCGGACTGATCACACCGTTGAGGTCGCGTCGGTTTTCGTTTAATATATTCAGAAATATCGGAATCTATCGGGATTACCTTACTATAGTCGGTCATCCTATCCGGTTCCGTGGGTACAAAAGCAGGAAGTTTTTCTTCACGTCGAGTAGGTATTGTAGCTTCTGCCCTTGGATCGTAATCAGAGTGTTTGTAATTAGGTATTTTTTTGTTTTTATTCGCAACATTGGTCGCGTGTTTTTGACTCGAAATATGGCGCGCGAACTGGCTTGCACTAAAATTTCCATTGCAAGCATCACAAAATTTAGTACGAGGAACATATTTTTTTGGCCGTCCTGAGAAGGACGATTGATATTCAGGCCACTGGGACGAGGTGTATAATTTGACATAGCTGTGTATAGGTATGCTTTCCTATAGGAGCTGGAAATCGACGGTCGATCACGCACGAATGATTCGGGACGAATGGACTACCGCTTGATAAGAGAGAGATTACCTTACTGACCGTGAAACTCGACGGTCGCTGACACGTGGGCGGGGGGGGGGGGGGGCGGTGAGGGGGGTGATGCTGAGTCAGGTTGAGACATCCGGCCGCCCCTCCGCGCTCCCCACCGCCACGGGCTTCCGTACATGTAGTACCTTTGTCGCTAGGGCCAGAAATCTCAGTGCTATGTAGTACATTTGCTGCCAGGGCTAGAACTCTCAAAATCCTAACTACTTATACCTACAGTATTATTGTTTAAAGTAGTTATTAGTGAGTCCAAAAAATTGTTAAACATATTGTTTAGTAATGCATGCATTCCAGGGGACGTCCCATTGGATAAGCATTAAGTCAATTAGAACCTGTTGGTGAGCGAAAAAACACGCATTATTATTTCCCTTCCTCCTGCACCAAACTGTTTCACTCAACGTAATTAAAATGGGGGCGTTGATGTCCGTAGAGGAGTATCCACTCAAATCCGCGCAATCCCAGAAAATACCATCGAAATCAGATGGAAAATGTAGAAAGTATACCTCTTACAGGGAATTCACGTTTGCGCATGCGCAGTGGCTATTATCAGTTCCTTGGCAATGCTTTTCATCGGGGACCATCTATATGCCAATTTGCATGATCTCTGAGAATTTTATTGAAATCGGATGGAAAATGTGGAAATGATGGCTGCTACAAGGAAATTATCGTTTGCACATGCGCAGCGGCTATCAGTCCGGGGGCAATGATTTTCATAGGGGACCATCTACACGCCAATTCGTACAATCTCTGAAAATTTCATCGGAATCGGACTTGAACTTCATATTTTAGCCCGCTGCAACAT
Source organism: Apolygus lucorum (assembly GCA_009739505.2). Taxonomy (NCBI): domain Eukaryota; kingdom Metazoa; phylum Arthropoda; class Insecta; order Hemiptera; family Miridae; genus Apolygus; species Apolygus lucorum. Next base: position 37,541,497 of record CM019180.2, read on the forward strand.
GTTTTGGATGATGAGAAGGCTATGTGCTAGACCCACTTGGTAGTCTACCGGAATTTGATGGTTATCGGAAACCCCCTCATAAAGCATCTCATTTTTTGTGAAGCTTAGAATCGGACCTTAAATTTGAATGTACCTACACAAACATGTACAAAAATGTACAATGAGTCGGGAAACTCGTCTTTCAATGAAATGTTAAAGTTATTTTCAAAATTGAGTTCAATATCATTTTTTGAAATTAAAATTTTGCTTCATAATCAAGTTTATCTTGAAGAAATGAGCGTTTCACTCTTAATGGGGAGGATGGTCCCCAATGAATGAGAGGGTGGTCCCCCTTGAATTTGTTGAGGGGCGGCAGGCGTCCGAGAATATGCCGGAGGGGACGGGCGGGTGGGTGGGACGAGCGGGTGGGTGGCTTCGACGAGTCGGGCGGGGGGAGAGGATGCGGAACAATCTTCCGAAAAAACACGTTTTTTGAACTATTTTCACAAAATTTCGATACTTTTAACAAAGCAAAATGAAATCTGATTAAAACGGGACCACTATGGATACTTGTAGAACACTTTTCGAAAAGAATCAGGCAGATTGGTGGCCGAATAAGAAACTGCTAGTGGTACAAACATACAGAAAAAAAAAAAAAATCGTCGTCCCATGACACACCGAACTGTATACCTCCTTCCTTCGGCGCGGCTTCGCCGCGCATGAAGTCGGTCAAAAAAGCTATATAATTGTGGTGCTTTATTATCCCACGTCGATTTTACGTATTAACCGTTATTTAATTTCCCTCTTCATGGGGAAAATAATACCTGCACATATCCATGATCCATTGTTTTTCCCATCAAGCGAGAAATGAGGTTACTTTTTTCCTGTATAATATGATTGTCGTTACAACTTTTTGTCTATGCTGAGACTGATGGTGTTGAACAACTATAAATTACTGAAGACCGCATGAAGGGGTTCTGACGGAGTTTTCCATTTCTGTTTCAGTTGAGCAAAGACATCGGTTATGTGATGTACTCGGCTCTGGGCTCGTTCTACATCCCCAGCTGCATCATGGTGTTCGTCTACATCAGGATCTACTACGCGGCGAAGGCGCGGGCGCGGCGGGGGATCCGGAAGCCGCAGGCGCGGCCGAAACCCGCGGAGAAAGACACGTCGTTCACGCACCGCCAGCCCGTCACGAGCCCCGTCGACAAGAACTCCAACAGCCCCGTCGCCGTGACGGTCGAGAAGCAGCCCGTCATACCCGTCGTCACTTGCGACTTCGCGTCGGACATTTCGACGTCGGACAATGTCGACATGCCCGAACCGGGCAAAGAGACATTGCAAGTGAGTGTACGTACATTTTGAACTTCCTCCTTACGAATCGTGCTATGTGCCACTTCCTCTTGGCAGTCTTTCTATGGCATTTCCAAGCCAAATGCAACCTTTTCCAAACCAAATGAAACCTTTTCCAAACCAAATGAAACCTTTTCCAAATCAAATGAAACCTTTTCCAAGTCAAATGAAACCTTTTCCAAACCAACTGAAACCTTTTCCAAGTCAAATGAAACCTTTTCCAATTCAAATGAAACCTTTTCCAGACCAAATGAAACCTTTTCCAAGTCAAATGAAACCTTTTCCAAACCCAATGAAACCTTTTCCAAACCAAATGAAACCTTTTCCAAGTCAAATAAAACCTTTTCCAAACCAAATGAAACCTTTTCCAAGTCAAATGAAACCTTTTGCAAACCAAATGAAACCTTTTCCAAACCAAATGAAACCTTTTCCAAGTCAAATGAAACCTTTTCCAGACCAAATGAAACCTTTTTCAAATCAAATGAAACCTTTTCCGAGTCAAATGAAACCATTTCCAAACCAAATGAAACCTTTTCCAAGTCAAATGAAACCTTTTCCAGACCAAATGAAACCTTTTCCAAGTCAAATGAAACCTTTTCCAAACAAAATGAAACCTTTTCCAAACAAAATGAAACCTTTTCCAAACAAAATGAAACCTTTTCCAAGTCAAATGAAACCTTTTCCAAACCAAATGAAACCTTTTCCAAGTCAAATGAAACCTTTTTCAAACCAAATGAAACCTTTTCCAAGTCAAATGAAACCTTTTCCAACCAAATGAAACCTTTTCCAAACCAAATGAAACCTTTTCCAAGTCAAATAAAACCTTTTCCAAACCAAATGAAACCTTTTCCAAGTCAAATGAAACCTTTTGCAAACCAAATGAAACCTTTTCCAAACCAAATGAAACCTTTTCCAAGTCAAATGAAACCTTTTCCAGACCAAATGAAACCTTTTTCAAATCAAATGAAACCTTTTCCAAACCAAATGAAACCTTTTCCAAACCAAATGAAACCTTTTCCAAGTCAAATGAAACCTTTTCCAGACCAAATGAAACCTTTTCCAAGTCAAATGAACCTTTTCCAAACAAAATGAAACCTTTTCCAAACAAAATGAAACCTTTTACAAACAAAATGAAACCTTTTCCAAGTCAAATGAAACCTTTTCCAAACCAAATGAAACCTTTTCCAAGTCAAATGAAACCTTTTCCAAACAAAATTAAACCTTTTCCAAACAAAATAAAACCTTTTCCAAACCAAATGAAACCTTTTCCAAGTCAAATGAAACCTTTTCCAGACCAAATGAAACCTTTTCCAAGTCAAATGAAACCTTTTCCAAACAAAATGAAACCTTTTCCAAACAAAATGAAACCTTTTCCAAACAAAATGAAACCTTTTCCAAGTCAAATGAAACCTTTTCCAAACCAAATGAAACCTTTTCCAAGTCAAATGAAACCTTTTCCAAACCAAATGAAACCTTTTCCAAGTCAAATGAAACCTTTTCCAGACCAAATGAAACCTTTTCCAAGTCAAATGAAACCTTTTCCAAACAAAATGAAACCTTTTCCAAACAAAATGAAACCTTTTCCAAACAAAATGAAACCTTTTCCAAACCAAATGAAACCTTTTCCAAGTCAAATGAAATCTTTTCCAGACCAAATGAAACCTTTTCCAAGTCAAATGAAACCTTTTCCAAACAAAATGAAACCTTTTCCAAACAAAATGAAACCTTTTCCAAACAAAATGAAACCTTTTCCAAGTCAAATGAAACCTTTTCCAAACCAAATGAAACCTTTTCCAAGTCAAATGAAACCTTTTCCAAACCAAATGAAACCTTTCCAAGTCAAATGAAACCTTTTCCAAACCAAATGAAACCTTTTCCAAGTCAAATGAAACCTTTTCCAAACCAAATGAAACCTTTTCCAAGTCAAATGAAACCTTTTCCAAACAAAATGAAACCTTTTCCAAGTCAAATGAAACCTTTTCCAAACCAAATGAAACCTTTTCCAAGTCAAATGAAACCTTTTCCAAACCAAATGAAACCTTTTCCAAGTCAAATGAAACCTTTTCCAAACAAAATGAAACCTTTTCCAAGTCAAATGAAACCTTTTCCAGACCAAATGAAACCTTTTCCAAACAAAATGAAACCTTTTCCAAGTCAAATGAAACCTTTTCCAAACCAAATGAAACCTTTTCCAAGTCAAATGAAACCTTTTCCAAACCAAATGAAACCTTTTCCAAGTCAAATGAAACCTTTTCCAAACAAAATGAAACCTTTTCCAAGTCAAATGAAACCTTTTCCAAACCAAATGAAACCTTTTCCAAGTCAAATGAAACCTTTTCCAAACCAAATGAAACCTTTTCCAAGTCAAATGAAACCTTTTCCAAACAAAATGAAACCTTTTCCAAGTCAAATGAAACCTTTTCCAGACCAAATGAAACCTTTTCCAAATCAAATGAAACCTTTTCCAAACCAAATTAAACCTTTTCCAAACCAAATGAAACCTTTTCCAAGTCAAATGAAACCTTTTCCAGACCAAATGAAACCTTTTCCAAACCAAATGAAACCTTTTCCAAACAAAATGAAACCTTTTCCAGGTCAAATGAAACCTTTTCCAAACCAAATGAAACCTTTTCCAAACCAAATGAAACCTTTTCCAAACAAAATGAAATCTTTTCCAAACAAAATGAAACCTTTTCCAAGTCAATGGAAACCTTTTCCAAACAAAATGAAACCTTTTCCAAACAAAATGAAACCTTTTCCAAGTCAACTGAAACCTTTTCCAAACAAAATGAAACCTTTTCCAAGTCAAATGAAACCTTTTCCAAGTCAAATGAAACATTTTCCAAGTCAAATGAAACCTTTTCGAGACCAAATGAAACCTTTTCCAAACCAAATGAAACCTTTTCCGAACAAAATGAAACCTTTTCCAAGTCAAATGAAACTTTTCCAAGTCAAATGAAACCTTTTCCGAGTCAAATGAAACCTTTTCCAAACCAAATGAAACCTTTTCCAAACCAAATGAAACCTTTTCCAATTCAAATGAAACTTTTTCCAAACCAATGAAACCTTTTCCAAGTCAAATGAAACCTTTTCCAAACAAAATGAAACCTTTTCCATGTCAAATGAAACCTTTTCCAAGTCAAATGAAACCTTTTCCAAGTCAAATGAAACATTTTCCAGGTCAAATGAAACCTTTTCCAGACCAAATGAAACCTTTTCCAAACCAAATGAAACCTTTTCCAAACAAAATGAAACCTTTTCCAAGTCAAATGAAACCTTTTCCAAACCAAATGAAACCTTTTCCAAGTCAAATGAAACCTTTTCCAAACAAAATGAAACCTTTTCCAAACCAAATGAAACCTTTTCCAAGTCAAATGAAACCTTTTCCAACCAATGAAACCTTTTCCAAACCAAATGAAACCTTTTCCAAGTCAAATGAAACCTTTTCCAAGTCAAATGAAACCTTTTCCAAACCAAATGAAACCTTTTCCAAACCAAATGAAACCTTTTCCAAGTCAAATGAAACCTTTCCAAACCAAATGAAACCTTTTCCAAACAAAATGAAACCTTTTCCAAGTCAAATGAAACCTTTTCCAAACAAAATGAAACCTTTTCCAGGTCAAATGAAACCTTTTCCAAACCAAATGAAACCTTTTCCAAACCAAATGAAACCTTTTCCAAACAAAATGAAACCTTTTCCAGGTCAAATGAAACCTTTTCCAAACCAAATGAAACCTTTTCCAAACCAAATGAAACCTTTTCCAAACAAAATGAAATCTTTTCCAAACAAAATGAAACCTTTTCCAAGTCAATGGAAACCTTTTCCAAACAAAATGAAACCTTTTCCAAACAAAATGAAACCTTTTCCAAGTCAACTGAAACCTTTTCCAAACAAAATGAAACCTTTTCCAAGTCAAATGAAACCTTTTCCAAGTCAAATGAAACATTTTCCAAGTCAAATGAAACCTTTTCCAGACCAAATGAAACCTTTTCCAAACCAAATGAAACCTTTTCCGAACAAAATGAAACCTTTTCCAAGTCAAATGAAACCTTTTCCAAGTCAAATGAAACCTTTTCCGAGTCAAATGAAACCTTTTCCAAACCAAATGAAACCTTTTCCAAACCAAATGAAACCTTTTCCAAGTCAAATGAAACTTTTTCCAAACCAATGAAACCTTTTCCAAGTCAAATGAAACCTTTTCCAAACAAAATGAAACCTTTTCCAAGTCAAATGAAACCTTTTCCAAGTCAAATGAAACCTTTTCCAAGTCAAATGAAACATTTTCCAAGTCAAATGAAACCTTTTCCAGACCAAATGAAACCTTTTCCAAACCAAATGAAACCTTTTCCAAACAAAATGAAACCTTTTCCAAGTCAAATGAAACCTTTTCCAAACCAAATGAAACCTTTTCCAAGTCAAATGAAACCTTTTCCAAACAAAATGAAACCTTTTCCAAACCAAATGAAACCTTTTCCAAGTCAAATGAAACCTTTTCCAAACCAAATGAAACCTTTTCCAAACCAAATGAAACCTTTTCCAAGTCAAATGAAACCTTTTCCAAGTCAAATGAACCTTTTCCAAACCAAATGAAACCTTTTCCAAACCAAATGAAACCTTTTCCAAACCAAATGAAACCTTTTCCAAGTCAAATGAAACCTTTTCCAAGTCAAATGAAACCTTTTCCAAACCAAATGAAACCTTTTCCAAGTCAAATGAAACCTTTTCCAAACCAAATGAAACCTTTCCAAACAAAATGAAACCTTTTCCAAGTCAAATGAAACCTTTTCCAAACAAAATGAAACCTTTTCCAAACAAAATGAAACCTTTTCCAAGTCAAATGAAACCTTTTCCAAACAAAATGAAACCTTTTCCAAACAAAATGAAACCTTTTCCAAGTCAAATGAAACCTTTTCCAAGTCAAATGAAACCTTTTCCAGACCAAATGAAACCTTTTCCAAACCAAATGAAACCTTTTCCGAACAAAATGAAACCTTTTCCAAGTCAAATGAAACCTTTCCCAAGTCAAATGAAACCTTTTCCAAACCAAATGAAACCTTTTCCAAGTCAAATGAAACCTTTTCCAGTCAAATGAAACCTTTTCCGAGTCAAATGAAACCTTTTCCAACCAAATGAAAACCTTTTCCAAACCAAATGAAACCTTTCCAAGTCAAATGAAACCTTTTCCAAACCAAATGAAACCTTTTCCAAGTCAAATGAAGCCTTTTCCAAACAAAATGAAACCTTTTCCAAGTCAAATGAAACCTTTTCCAAGTCAAATGAAACCTTTTCCAAACCAAATGAAACCTTTTCCAAACCAAATGAAACCTTTTCCAAGTCAAATGAAACCTTTTCCAAACCAAATGAAACCTTTTCCAAGTCAAATGAAACCTTTTCCAAACCAAATGAAACCTTTTCCAAACAAAATGAAACCTTTTCCAAGTCAAATGAAACCTTTTCCAAACAAAATAAACCTTTTCCAAACAAAATGAAACCTTTTCCAAGTCAATGAAACCTTTTCCAAACAAAATGAAACCTTTTCCAAGTCAAATGAAACCTTTTCCAAGTCAAATGAAACCTTTTCCAAGTCAAATGAAACCTTTTCCAGACCAAATGAAACCTTTTCCAAACCAAATTAAACCTTTTCCGAACAAAATGAAACCTTTTCCAAACCAAATGAAACTTTTTCCAAGTCAAATGAAACCTTTTCCAAACCAAATGAAACCTTTTCCAAACAAAATGAAACCTTTTCCAAGTCAAATGAAACCTTTTCCAAACAAAATGAAACCTTTTCCAAACAAAATGAAACCTTTTCCAAGTCAAATGAAACCTTTTCCAAACAAAATGAAACCTTTTCCAAGTCAAATGAAACCTTTTCCAAACCAAATGAAACCTTTTCCAAACAAAATGAAACCTTTTCCAAGTCAAATGAAACCTTTTCCAAACAAAATGAAACCTTTTCCAAACAAAATGAAACCTTTTCCAAGTCAAATGAAACCTTTCCAAACAAAATGAAACCTTTTCCAAGTCAAATGAAACCTTTTCCAAGTCAAATGAAACCTTTTCCAAGTCAAATGAAACCTTTTCCAGACCAAATGAAACCTTTTCCAAACCAAATGAAACCTTTTCCGAACAAAATGAAACCTTTTCCAAGTCAAATGAAACCTTTTCCAAGTCAAATGAAACCTTTTCCGAGTCAAATGAAACCTTTTCCAAACCAAATGAAACCTTTTCCAAACCAAATGAAACCTTTTCCAAGTCAAATGAAACTTTTTCCAAACCAATGAAACCTTTTCCAAGTCAAATGAAACCTTTTCCAAACAAAATGAAACCTTTTCCAAGTCAAATGAAACCTTTTCCAAGTCAAATGAAACCTTTTCCAAGTCAAATGAAACATTTTCCAAGTCAAATGAAACCTTTTCCAGACCAAATGAAACCTTTTCCAAACCAAATGAAACCTTTTCCAAACAAAATGAAACCTTTTCCAAGTCAAATGAAACCTTTTCCAAGTCAAATGAAACCTTTTACAAGTCAAATGAATCCTTTTCCAAACCAAATGAAACCTTTTCCGAACCAAATGAAACCTTTTACAAGTCAAATGAAACCTTTTCCAAACCAAATGAAACCTTTTCCAAACCAAATGAAACCTTTTCCAAGTCAAATGAAACCTTTTCCAAGTCAAATGAAACCTTTTCCAAACCAAATGAAACCTTTTCCAAACCAAATGAAACCTTTTCCAAACCAAATGAAACCTTTTCCAAGTCAAATGAAACCTTTTCCAAGTCAAATGAAACCTTTTCCAAACCAAATGAAACCTTTTCCAAGTCAAATGAAACCTTTTCCAAACCAAATGAAACCTTTTCCAAACAAAATGAAACCTTTTCCAAGTCAAATGAAACCTTTTCCAAACAAAATGAAACCTTTTCCAAACAAAATGAAACCTTTTCCAAGTCAAATGAAACCTTTTCCAAACAAAATGAAACCTTTTCCAAACAAAATGAAACCTTTTCCAAGTCAAATGAAACCTTTTCCAAGTCAAATGAAACCTTTTCCAGACCAAATGAAACCTTTTCCAAACCAAATGAAACCTTTTCCGAACAAAATGAAACCTTTTCCAAGTCAAATGAAACCTTTCCCAAGTCAAATGAAACCTTTTCCAAACCAAATGAAACCTTTTCCAAGTCAAATGAAACCTTTTCCAGGTCAAATGAAACCTTTTCCGAGTCAAATGAAACCTTTTCCAAACCAAATGAAACCTTTTCCAAACCAAATGAAACCTTTTCCAAGTCAAATGAAACCTTTTCCAAACCAAATGAAACCTTTTCCAAGTCAAATGAAGCCTTTTCCAAACAAAATGAAACCTTTTCCAAGTCAAATGAAACCTTTTCCAAGTCAAATGAAACCTTTTCCAAACCAAATGAAACCTTTTCCAAACCAAATGAAACCTTTTCCAAGTCAAATGAAACCTTTTCCAACCAAATGAAACCTTTTCCAAGTCAAATGAAACCTTTTCCAAACCAAATGAAACCTTTTCCAAACAAAATGAAACCTTTTCCAAGTCAAATGAAACCTTTTCCAAACAAAATGAAACCTTTTCCAAACAAAATGAAACCTTTTCCAAGTCAAATGAAACCTTTTCCAAACAAAATGAAACCTTTTCCAAGTCAAATGAAACCTTTTCCAAGTCAAATGAAACCTTTTCCAAGTCAAATGAAACCTTTTCCAGACCAAATGAAACCTTTTCCAAACCAAATTAAACCTTTTCCGAACAAAATGAAACCTTTTCCAAGTCAAATGAAACCTTTTCCAAGTCAAATGAAACCTTTTCCAAACCAAATGAAACCTTTTCCAAGTCAAATGAAACCTTTCCAAGTCAAATGAAACCTTTTCCGAGTCAAATGAAACCTTTTCCAAACCAAATGAAACCTTTTCCAAACCAAATGAAACCTTTTCCAAGTCAAATGAAACCTTTTCCAAACCAAATGAAACCTTTTCCAAGTCAAATGAAGCCTTTTCCAAACAAAATGAAACCTTTTCCAAGTCAAATGAAACCTTTTCCAAGTCAAATAAAACCTTTTCCAAACCAAATGAAACCTTTTCCAAACCAAATGAAACCTTTTCCAAGTCAAATGAAACCTTTTCCAAACCAAATGCAACCTTTTCCAAGTCGAATGAAACCTTTTCCAAACCAAATGAAACCTTTTCCAAGTCAAATGAAACTTTTTCCAAACCAAATGAAACCTTTTCCAAACCAAATGAAACCTTTTCCAAGTCAAATAAAACCTTTTCCAAACCAAATGAAACCTTTTCCAAGTCAAATGAAACCTTTTCCAAACCAAATGAAACCTTTTCCAAACCAAATGAAACCTTTTCCAAGTCAAATGAAACCTATTCCAGACCAAATGAAACCTTTTTCAAATCAAATGAAACCTTTTCCAAACCAAATGAAACCTTTTCCAAACCAAATGAAACCTTTTCCAAGTCAAATGAAACCTTTTCCAGACCAAATGAAACCTTTTCCAAACCAAATGAAACCTTTCCAAACCAAATGAAACCTCTTCCAAGTCAAATGAAACCTTTTCCTGACCAAATGAAACCTTTTCCAAATCAAATGAAACCTTTTCCTAACCAAATGAAACCTATTGAGAAAATGAGTGAAATGAGGTACCTAGATAGTTAGATACTCTGCAAATTTCAGATCGATGCAATTGTACCTATCGTACAAAGAAGTTGCCAAACTGAAAATTCAATGAATTTTAGACATAGGATTATCTAAGTAGATCTCACCTTAGTAGAATTGGAAACTTGTAAGTTTGAGAAATTGACTATTGAAATTGACTGTTGAATGTGAGTGGGCACCTACCTAATTAATGCTAATTAATGGGAGTCACCAATACGTACATTGACTGATTGAACCTCTAAAACTGAATTTCTGAAATTTTGTAATATATTATTCATCTACGATTGTTTACCTCACAGAAATACACTACGTTTGGAAAAAGTTTCATTTGATTTGGAAAACGTTTCATTTGGTTTGGAAAAAGTTTCATTTGGTTTGGAAAAGGTTTCATTTGGTTTGGAAAAAGTTTCATTTGGTTTGGAAATGCTATATCTATCGATCTTAGCGATATGATACCCAGAACTTACCACTATCCCTAAAATGCACAAATGTTATTCGCTAGCCATCAAACACGTCAGCCAAGTGGGTGTGGCACATAGCTCTCCAATGCGTAGTAGCTAATCTATATGTACCTTCCACTACTATCGATGATTTTAGTAGGGGACTACCTTCTCCCCAATCCGCACAATCCTAGTTTCATCAAAATCGGACAATAACGTAAAATCCTTCCAAGTGCAATAACTTCTAAATTTTTCTTCCGAATTTGATGAAATGTCCCGAAAAAGTTTAGATTGGTATGTAGATGGTCCCCTGTGAAAATTACGGTTGGATAGACACTAGCCTCTGCGCATGCGCAGCCGTAAATACCTTGTAACAGACATAACCTCTACATACATTTTGGTTTATTATTTTCAATAATGAACCATTGGAATAGACAAAGAAAAAAAATTTTACCCCCCCCCCCCCCTCAAAATTTGTTGGTTTACGTTTCAAGGTATACGTAGAATCCGAAAATCGAATGAAAATTTGGCCGTCCGTCCGCCGTCCGCGGCACTGTTGCCACTTAGCATTGACTGATTTTGATGAAATTTCTTATGTAGGCTCCATTTGGGGTCTAGTTGTGCCCGAAGATTTTGGTTGATGTAGGTCACTTCTAAGGGTTCGAAAATAGGGTTTGAAATGTTTAAAACGCCCTAATTCAAAAAAATTTTGACATAAAGATATTGTTTTTCCATCAATTTAAGATAATATAGCATTTTTAAAATTTTTTGAGACCACGCGGAGCTCTGTTGGACAAACCGTTCGCTCCCTACGAGAATTTAAAGTTTGGACGTACGATAAATCAGAAACACGAGTGCGAATCACAAAAGAGGCCTAATCTTCGTTCAAATTTTTGCTGACCGAAATGCGATCGATGTTTTTCTTCATGTTGGTGGGTGGTGGCTTTGCAGACGAGTGATCTATGTAGAAAAATAAAAAATAATAAACCATTGTGTAATAATTTGCAGCGTTTTTACTTTGGACGGCAAGTCGCGAGCACAATGCCGCTAATTGGAAGTAAAATGAATAAACGAATGAAACAATAAAATGTAAATCAACAAGAAAAAACCTTTTTCTTTATAATTTCATGATAATTCAATTCCGAAAATGACTACCCGTTGAACTCGTGTCTGCAGTACGTCGTTTAGTCCTTCCAGTTAATCCCAGAGACGGTCCAATCGTTTGCAACTTCATTCGGTCCTCAAAGGGGGTTCTTAAACTTTCAAGTCGATGAATGAACGATCCTCATTTGAAAGTCAATGAATCACGGAGATCACTCAAAAGAGTCTCACTTTGAACTTTGATGAATAAGTTATGTGTAATGAAGAACACGGTTCCAATTCTCCACAAGTTATGAATCTACCTTGAAACTCAGTACTCGGGCTGAGTCGGCTTTCAACGGAGTTTTCCTAGTCTGAAAGGACCCCCCCCCCCCCTTCGTGCCTCTTAGTTATCCTGGAGAATCCATTCCATGACGTATCCATTTCATCGACTAGTACTCGAAATTCCGTCATCGCCCGCCACTTAGATCGATTGAGCGCCAAAATTACTGGCCAAAAGGAATCTGGCAAGACTGGATGAACAGTTTCCCCATTTAGGAATTAGCCCTAAGTTTGGCAAGTTTAGAGAAATTAAATTGTTTTATAAGAAAAATGAAATTTCCTTGTACCATCAGCTTTACATAACCAAAAATAACATTACTCAACAGAATTATTATAAGATATCCAAATTTAAAAATTTTGGCAGGGTCAGGGAATTGATGCCGGGTGGAATGTGACGATGAGGATTGCCTTAAGATACTTTATGGTACTTCAAAATACTTCAACTTATATATAAGGGTTTTGGGATTTTGGGCCAATGGCCATGTTTGTAAGTTAGTTTTGGGCTGGGGTGTGTTCACTGGTGGTGTGCCAGCGGTCTGGGGGTCGTTGGTGGTGACGGCCAATGTCCACGATGTTGTTGGGGTTCATTTCTGGAACATAAGGGAATTGGTGGCGAGTAGTAAACTGATGTGATACGTGATATTAAGATTGATTTTTATGGGTTAGTGGGTGGATTGGTACCTTGGGAGTAGGGTTTCAACTGACTGACATGCTGGGTTTTGATATCAGAAGGGTCAGTAGTGCTAGTGAGTTGGTAGGTTACAGGTGAGAGGCGGCTTGTGACGGTATATGGGTTTGAATACTTATAAGCTAATTTAGCGTTAACATGATCAACTCGTGAACTAAGGGTATACTGTTTAATGACTACCATATCGTTCGGTTTGAATTCTCGGGCAGTGTGGTGTTGGTCATAATAATGTTTCCGTTGGGTACGTGCGTGGGCAAGGTTTTCGAGTGCTACCGTCCATGTGTGATGATGTTCTTCAGGGTTTATGGAGTGGAATGGAGGCGGATCCCAGGCTAGTTGTAGTGGTGTAGCAAGTTCATGGCCTAGAAACAATCGGGCTGGGGTAAAACGGGTGGAAGAGTGCCGTACTGAGTTAATACCTTGCTGGAAAAAGGTGAGGTTGGTGTCCCAGGCTGTTTGATTTTCGGCATGGAAAGCAGTAAGTACTGTTTTGAGTGTGCGTATTTGACGTTCTGCAATGTTGGGGTTGGAGTAATAGCGGGGGGTATGGTGGGCAGACATTCCATGAGCACGAAGGAAGTCACTAAAGGCCTTTGAACGGAACACAGATGCATTATCAGTACAGAATGTTTGCCAATATCCAACAGTAGAGCAGACTCTTGTTTGTAGTGCCTGGATGATTGCGTCAGATGTATGACGTTTGAGTGGGATGAAATAGGTGAATCGGGAAAAACCATCAACCACAATGAGGATGTGGGTATGTTGGCTTCTGGTTCGTGGGAGGGGTCCGGCAACATCAAGGTAGAGGTGTTGCATAGGGAACTGTGGGTCGGGTCCGTTCAGTTGAACTCTAACTACGAGTACGTTCGGCGTTATCAAACAACAGAGTACAGGTGACAAGTTAAAAACAACGTTCGTATCAAGGCACACGTTCTCGCGTTCGGGAATTCGAATTTCTGTTTGATTTCGCGGAATTATCGAGCAATCGGTGAAAAATGTGTTCGTAATCGTGAAGATTGATAATCACGGACGCGTTTTGTTGTGGAAACAAGTGGGTGTTTTTGTTAATAATGTGCCGATTAGTTGGGGATCGTGAGAAAAGCAGAGATAAGTGGAAGGTAAGTTTCGGAGTGGTGTCGTATTTCTACGCTATTTGCTACCATGTGACGTGGGTAGGGGAGTAAGTATAAATAACAATGCAGTTTCACGGGAATAAGGAGGGTATAATTGAATAAAGATTCGCTCACCGGGGGCAGGAGGGGCGATGGTGAAGGCGGCGGACGGCGAGAGGCGTCCTAACTTTCTGAGGGCTCGTAAGGGAAGAGAAACCTGTCCCCCCTTCACCATGTCCTCTCGATCCTTCAAGGTCATCCGTGATATTACATATCACAGTATACACGTCTAGGGCAGGATGATGTTCCAAAAAAGTAGCAGAACAGAATTGTGAACTAATATTCTTAAACTCTGTTTCTAAATAAATTTCAAGATTAGTTAAAAGTGAGTCGTAAAGGAACCAATAGCTTCTAAAGTGTCCACCCTTCAGACTGTTAACCCTCTAAGGGTCTTTTCTACCTAAGGGTATCGACCGAACAGGTGTCATTTCTTCAAGGGATCGATTCTTCGACGAATTTCCAACAAAAACGTCCGCGAAGTGGGTGTGACACATAGCTTCCTCGTATCCATAACCCTCGTCCTTTCACGATCCTCATAGGGGACCATCTACACATCAACCGGCACAATCTCTGAATATTGTTGGAAAATGTAGAAGTCATGGCTGTTACAAGTATTTCACGTTTGCACATGCGCACAAAATACGTTCGATTTGATGACCAATGATTTTCATAGGGGCAGTCTCCACTCCAACTCGCATAATTCCTGAAAATTTCATCGAAATCAGATCGGAAATGTAGAAGTTATGGCTGTAACAAGGAAATATACGTTTTCACATGTGCAGTGGCTACTGTCAGCCCAGGGGGCAGAGATTTTCATAGGGGACCATTTACACTCCAACCCACACAACCCCTGAAAATTTCATCGAAATCGGATGGAAAATGTGGAAGTTATGGCTGTTTCAGGGAAATAAAAGTTTGCGCATGCGCAGTAGATACTATCAGTTTGGGGGCAATGATTTTCATTGGAGACCGTCTACACATCACCTGCGTGATTCCCGAAAATTTCATAGAAATCGGATGAGAATTGTAAAAGTTATGGCTGAGGAAAGGATTTCATGACAGACACACAGACAGACAGACACGGAACCAAATTATTCAGGAAAGTCTGAAACTCTTATTTATAAAAATTATTTTATCGAAACTCCTATTTACCACGTACATTCAAATTTGAGGATACCGTTGGGGGAAAATCCTAAATTTCCCAGCTACCATGGGCAAAACCAAGATTTTTTAGGAATATTTTTCGGTTTATTATTTTCAATAATGAACCTTTGGAATCGGCCAAGAAAAAAAATTTTAAAACCCCCTCAAAATTTGATGGTTTACGTTTCAAGGTACGTAGAATCCAAAAATCGAATAAAAATTTGGCCGTCCGTCCGCCGCACGCGGCACTTTCTCCACTTAGCATTGACCGATTTTGATGAAATTTGGTATGTAGGCTCCATTTGGGGTCTGGTTGTGCCCCCGAAGATTTTGGTTGATGTAGGTCACTTCTAAGGGTTCCAAATGAATTTTGAAATTTTGAAAAACGCCCTAACTCAAAAAATTTATATAAAGGTATTGTTTTTCCATCAATTTAAGATAGTATAGAATGGGGAATTTGCCTCAATTTTAGATTCTGGAATTTCAAGGCAAATCCTATTATAGGGCCCTAGAATAACGTTTAACACTAGGAATAACCAACGGAAAAAAATTACCGTAGGAGAAAATGACTAAACAAGTGAACCTCTGTTACAAAACACCGCGAAAATCGGGGAGTATTGTTGACGTCATACGAAAAAAAAAAAAAAAACGACGCGAAAGCAACGACAACAGACAGAGTTCTATCACGCCACACAAAACGATCCAGTGAAATGGCTACTCGAATAATGTGATTCAAATCTTGAAACTAAATAAGAGAAGATGAAGAATAATAATGCTTGATGAACTAGTAGATAGATTCGTATTGTAAAAAAGTGAGTAATACTGTTTCTTTTGGTCAATTTTGTGTCAGGGTTCTTCCTGCCAGTTCGTGGCGCACTCTTGTGCGCACTACTCGGAAGGTAAAAGTTCGTGTATGTGCCTCTTCTGTGGTAAGCGCCACAGAACCTCCTTTGAAGTCAGATTGGTAGAATATCCGTCACATTTCAAACATGGCTGCCTCTTACACATTGCCACCACATTTAAAATTTCCATCTTCCTTAAATTCTCTAAATTTTTTGGATGCGTTTTCGAGCAGCTCACTATGGTTTTATTCCATAAAAATAAACCCTCATTCGAAAAAAAAAAATAAAAAAATGTGAGGCAAATTCCCCATTTTCAGAATTTTTTGAGACCACCCGGAGCTCTGTAGGACAAACCGTTCGCTCACTACGAGAATTTAAAGTTTGGACGTACGATAAGTCAGAAACACGAGTGTGAATCGCAAAAGAGGCCTAATCTCCGTTCAAATTAAAGCTGACCGAAATGCGATCGATGTTTTTCTTCATGTTGGATGGTTGGTGTCTTTGCAGACGAGTGATCTATATAGAAAAATAAAAAATAATAAACCGTTGTGTAATAATTTGCAGCGTTTTTTTTTTTTTACAAACAAGTCAAAAGGAAAAGTTTAACACTTTCTCAAAATGTGACTTTTTTGATCAATTGCCTGCCCACTTTGACGGGCGCTCTCCAGAAATAAACCTACCTAAATTGTCAGCTTTCGTATTCACTTTTCAAGAATGAAAAAATTGTTCTCCAAATTCAAAATTTCCACTCGCGTTTTACATCTTAGGTCTTTCTGAACAATTTTGGTTCCGTGTCTGTCTGTCTGTGTTTCTGTCATGAAAGTCTTGAAACGGGCATAACTCTTAAGTTATAGTCAGATTCCGCTGAAATTTACAGGGATTGAGCGGGTTGGCGTTCGGATGGTCCCCTATGAAAACCATCACTGCGCATGCGCAATCGTAAAAACCTTGCAATATTGTCCGATTTCAATGAAATGTTCAGCATTGTGGGTTTAAGTAAGTTGGAGATCGTCTTGAGATTAGCTACGATGCATGAGATCATCTGTACAATTGTATTAAGGATACGAGGAAACTATGTGCCACACCGACTTGACAGACATTTTGAAGAGTTTATTGCTATTCAACAAAAGTCAGCAAAGTGGGTGTGGATCATAGTTTCCTGGTATCCTTAATACGAGATGAGAATCTCGAGTATCTTGAGTATCTCGTATTGATGAGAAGGCCCGTTACACGGATTTCATGACAGACATACACAGACACGAAATCAAAAATTTTCAGGAAGGTCCAACACGTAAAACATAAGTTACCATGATGGTTGTAGGAAAACAAATTTTTTCTTTTTTCATTGAAAAGTGAAAACATTGTTTTTGCTACCTTGGTAGACTCGGAAGCAAAATGAGAACTTTGAACATTCGCTCGTCTACTCATGCTGCACAGATGGGATTTTGGTTTATTATTTTCAATAATGAACCTTTGGAACCGACCAAGAAAAAAATAACACCCCCTCAAAATTTTATGGTTTACGTTTCAAGGTACGTAGAATCCAAAAATCGAATAAAAATTTGGCCGTCCGTCCGCCGTACGCGGCACTTTTGCCACTTAGCATAGACCGATTTTGATGAAATTTGGTATGTAGTCTCCATTTGAGGTCTAGTTGTGCCCCGAAGATTTTGGTTGATGTAGGTCACTTCTAAGGGTTCCTAAATCAATTTTGAAATTTTGAAAACGCCCTAACTCAAAAATTTTTGATATAAAGGTATTGTTTTTCCTTCAATTTAAGATTCTATAGAAATTTTAGAATTTTTTGAGACCACCCGGAGTTCTGTAGGACAAACCGTTCGCTCCCTACGATAATTTAAGGGTTGGACGTACGATAAATCAGAAACACGAGTGTGAATCGCAAAAGAGGCCTAATCTCCGTTCAAATTAAAGCTGGCCGAAATGCGATCGATGTTTTTCCTCATGTTGGATGGTTGGTGGCTTTGCAGACGATTTTTTTAAACCCTTCGTTTTCGAGTTATTTTAACTTTAAACTTTTTTTCGTGATTTTGACCTTATGTCATTAAATCGGTCACAACTCCTTTAATTTGCTGTGTAAATTGCAATTTAAGGATACTGTTTGAAAGAGCATTAAATTTCCTATCGGATAGATGCCTCAACTTTTTTGAGTCAAGGTTTGAGACATGGAAACGTCCTCTGAAAAGAAAATTTTACGTAATTTTGGAAACCTTGAATTTTTTCAATCTCAAATTGAACTGCGAGAACCCATACTTTTTCAAGTTGCAAGAACAGTGAAAACTGCGCCAGAATCTCAGCTTTCCAATGGTATAGTCAAAAGTTATTATACAATCAAATTTAGGGGAGAAATTCGTGTTTGAACGCGGAAAAAAGGTGCATTTTTTTTTTAACGAAATCAGCGCTCCGCCTATTCGATCTGAGGGGTCGGACGATAGCAGTGGGTGGGTCGGCGCCGCAGTAGACCGCGAGGCCTCCGGAAACAGCGCTGATTTCGTTGAAAAAATGCACGTTTTTCCGCGTTCAAACACGAATTTCTCCCCTATATTTGGTTGTAGAATATGTTTTGACTATACCATTGGAAAACTGAGATTTTGGCGCAGTTTTCACTGTTCTTGCATTTGAAAAAGTATGGGTTCTCGTAGTTCAATTTGAGATAGGAAAAATTCGAGGTTTCCAAAATTACGTAAAATTCTGTTTTTAGAGAACGTTTTCATGTCTCAAACCTTGACTCAAAAAAAAGTTAAGGCATCTATCCGATAGGAAATTTAATGCTCTTTCAAACAGTATCCTTAAATTGTTATTTACACAGCAAATTGAAGAAGTTATGACCGATTTAATGACATAAGGTCAAAATCACGAGAAAAAAAAGTTTAAAGTTAAAACAACTCGAAAACGAAGGGTTTTAAAAAAATCGCTACGAGACATTTTTTGTTGCAAATTAGTTGTAGAATCGACTGGTACCGTATGGCAGACCAGTTAGGCTTACACCCTGTATAGATGATCCGATGCATAGTAGTTAATCTCAAAACACCAATCTCTAAGTACCTTTCACTACCCTCATAGGAGACCATCTACACGCTAATCTGGACAATCCTAGAAAACTGCATCAAATTCGGATGAAAAATGTAAATGTTGTGGCTGTTACAAGGATTTTACATATGCGCATGCGCAGAGGCTTCTGTAAATTTTAAGGCTTGATTTTCATTGGGGACCATCTACAACCTAATCCTCATAATCTCTGAAAATTTCATCGAAATCGGGTAGAAAATGTGGAAGTTATGGCCGTTACAAGGAAATTCACGTTCGCGCATGCGCGGTGGCTGCTATCAGTCCGAAGGTGATGATTTTCATAGGGGACCATCTGCACACCAACCCGCACATTCTCTGAAAATTCCATAGAAATCGGACAATAACTTCGTATAGTTATGCGCGTTACAAGGAATTCATGACAGACACACAGACAGACAGACACGGAACCGAAATTGTTCAGAAAGGTCTAAAACGCAAAACGCGAGTGAAAATTTTGATTTTGGAGAACTTTTTTTTTCGTCCTTGAAAAGTGAAAACACAGCTTCCGCTACCTTGGTAGACTCGGAAGCAATAATAAACCATTGTGTAATAATTTGCAGCGTTTTTTAGTTCAATCGTTCGTTTTCCTGGTTGTTGCAGGTCCTGAAGCTACCTCAACAATCCTCCCTCGCACCCAACGTGACCTTCAAGGGGAGCACGCTGTCGGTCAACGGCGACCTGGCGGCGATGTCCCGGTGCCGAGCGCCGTCCGTCGGGATCGACCCCGACATGGTCTCCGAGTTCGACCCGAGCTCGAGCGACTCGGGCGTCGTCTCCCGCTGCGCCGTCGTCAAACCGCTCAAACTCCGCCTCTGCAAGCCCATTTTCGGCCGGAAAAGCTCCAAAGCGAAACGGGAAGTCATCGACATGGGCCGCATCTCCGGGAGCTCCCAGGAGATCTGCCAGGAGGCGTCGGTCATTCCCAAGGTGCAAAAACCGAGGGACCCCGAGAGGGAAAAACGACGGATCGCCCGTAAAAAGGAGAAACGAGCGACGCTCATCCTCGGCCTCATCATGGGCTCCTTCATCGCCTGCTGGCTCCCCTTCTTCTTCCTGTACATCCTCGTGCCGATGTGCTCCATCTGCGACGTGCCCGACTTCGCCTTCGCCGTCGCCTTCTGGTTGGGCTACATGAACTCCGCCCTCAACCCCGTCATTTACACCATTTTCAACAAGGACTTCCGACGTGCGTTTCGAAGGATACTGTTTAAATGATGCTTCCCTCCCCAGCCCGATAGGTAAGGGACTATTCTGGTTTTGTACAACGTATCGGCTGTTCTTCAACTTCGCCCTCCACTTTTAAAATTTTTCATCTCCACGAAAATGACTGTCCGGACCAAAAACCTCCGGAAATTGTGGATCTTTCCACAAATTTAAAATACCTTCCTTTATTTTGTAAATAATCGTTGCTCCACACTTCAGTTTTGATTTATTAATTTCTGCCTGAACCAAAAACCACCAGAAATTTTGGATCTTTCCACAAATTTAAAATACCTTCCTTTATTTTGTAAATAATCGTTGCTCCACACTTCAGTTTTGATTTATTAATTTCTGCCTGAACCAAAAACCACCAGAAATTTTGGATCTTTCCTCAAAATTAAAATACTCGTACCTTCCTTTATTTTGTAAATAATCGTTGCTCCACACTTCAGTTTTGATTTATTAATTTCTGCCTGAACCAAAAACCACCAGAAATTTTGGATCTTTCCACAAATTTGAAAACCTACCTTTATTTTGTAAATAGTTTTACACTTCAGTTTTGACGTATTCATTTCAATATTATACCTTCTTAGTAGGGATGCCTAACAAACTCAAAATTTTGCACAGTTTAGGCAAAATGTTAATTCCATAAAAAGCTGCTGCGCGGATTAACCTAGTTTTTCATCCTGGAGAAAATGAAACCTCAAGAGACTGAAATAGAAAATGGTTCAAAGTTCTGGACACTTTATTTTGAATTAATTTTCTTCTAGTCACTTGCGTTTAAAATTTATTGAAAACTATATATTTTCCAGTTGGTCCAGGGGAATTTGCTGGCAAACTTGCTGAGCTTGCACTGGTAGAACCTCTGCCCTGTGTTTGCGGATCCGAGGAACTGGCAGACCACGTTCTGCTGGAGTGCCCTGGATTTGCTGACATCAGGCAGCACTGGAGTCTGGAGGATGCTTCTATAGGTAGCATTTTAACGAGTCCTGCTGGGTTATCTCGACTGCGAGAGTTTGCCAATGAAGCAATACCCAGACTGAGAGATAGACCCAAGACCAGGATTAGAAGAAGTTAGAGAGGACTCCTGTTATGATAGCTATACTGGGCTGACCGAAATCTGACATCAACTGCCACTAGAGTGGCATTGACCAACTATACCTTGGACCATATCCCAACCATTAACTAATACCCCTGCATGAGGCTCCTGATAAGGAGTAATTCCTGTCCAAGACGGAGGCAACATTGCCACGTCGGGTTAACCTTTAGACGGTTGGGTTTGTACAACCGCCCCTAAACCTTTGACCAGTTGGGTTCTATACAACTGGTCCTCATATGGTACCGCTGCGCATCATGCCTCCCTCTCCTGTACCCCCTTGGTGTTAGGGCTTCGGCACATGCCTCTGACAGGAGTAGAGCGGTTAGGGAGCACGTACAAATTCTCTGCTTCCGGGCCTGTTACCTGGTCGGCTTCCGGGGATAGCAGTAATGCCGCAAAAGGCTCATTACTCATCTCAATTACCAGTACCACGGGCGAGGGGAGCCTCAGGCAACAGATGCACCGACCTCGATCAAAGCATCACCTGCCTGCCCCTCAGTTGAGGTTGGATTCGTGGTGGTCGTGGTTGAGCAAACCCTACTTCAAGGGCTTGTACCAAGAAGGCTACAAGGGGAGAGATGACCTCTTCAAGGGCTTGCCCCCTGAAGATGTCTCTCGGCATGTGAGTTCTGTTATGAACTCGGGTACCAACCTGTCTAGTTGGTAGAACCTTAGCTAGAAGGTTCGGCCTAACCTGTGGTGTTAACAAAACAGACACCTAGGGGAGCTCAACAGTCATGACTAGCTCCCCTGGGGCTCTCGGGTGGTGAGTTCCTTCCACTCCCTCGATTACCCTTCTAGGGTTTTTCGGGGTTCCATCTATCTGCTTGCAGATGGAGGGGGTTGCGAAATCCAGTTTGGATCGGCTCTCCTTGAAACCAAATAGTAGTTATTTTTGGTCCAGGGGAACAGGTACTTGCAACTATGCAAGGACGCTGATGGTGTGAACAATCCCTCTCAGGAGGAGTTTTTCCCTCGTTGCTTGCTGCGAGGGGGGAGATTATAGAGTTGATCTCCAGGAATCCTCAAATCGACCTCGATCTTGAAGGGAGAATCCAGACATCCTTGGTCCAGGGGAAACTGAAAACCCGGCCACAGTTCTGATAAGTCCTGCCCTTCGTCTTGGGTGGAAATTAGCACAAAGAAACTCGGCGCTTTGCGCCTCGGCGGGGGGCTCCGCCCCCTGCACCCCCCGGTTTATTTCTTTTTCCATACTCTGTATGAAATCATAGGAACACAGAATGTGTTTTTGCGATGCTAGTCATCCGTTAAATAAAAAACAACAATAATAAATGTGGAGTCTTTGGCAATAATAAAATAAATAATTGTTAGACATTTAATTTGGTCTAAAACCCTATAAATGTTATATAAATAAACATGTAACTACAAGAAAAATACTATATAAATTGAGAGCTTTCCAACGAATGGTGAACAATTTCTGTGCAATGAACACTGCGGGAGTTCTATTTCCTTACCAACGGCTTGGTTGCACGTGAAAATCATTATAAAAGGCGCGTAACGGTTTTTTCTTTCGCTTTTTCGTGACGATTTTTTTTCGGTAGGTCATCGCAAAAACACATTCTGTGTTAAAAGATAAACATATTGTTAAGTAATGCATGCATTCCAGGGAACGATCCCTGCAGTTGAGTATAGATCACTTTCAACTACCGCACTCACTCAGGCTTACATCCCTATGTGTTTGATATAACGGTATTACAAACCAATCAAAATTCTATCTAGGTTCTCTATAATTCGTAACTAAAGTGGTTTCTATATTTTTCATTAAAGTTTGTTTCCAAAATTAGTTTTTTCCTTCAAAAGGAAAATTCAAAATTCCGGCGACGTAGTTCACAACTAGACTGGAAATTGAGGCTTGGACAGAATCCAATTTTTGCAGTTCTTAACAGATTTGACCAATTTTCAACACTTCACTTATTTGGTCTGATAACGGAGAAAAATATTGCAATTAACAAATGTACATATGTAGAGATCTGAGCGTTAGTTTATTTATGTATATAAATTATAGTAATTGATATAAATTCGATCGAGCGGAACGCTCAAAACACTAAATCTAATGATTTGTATATTCAAGGCGATAACTGTGTAGTATTGACAATAGTTTCATTTCAGTGGAATTTTTTCTCCTACCTCTCCTATAATTCCCCCAATTTTAAAGCCGTCCCTTTCGAAATTTTTCGTTGACCCTCGTTTTTGTGGAGATGACCGATTTTCAGGGTGAAGAATGAAAGGAAAGAACACCCGCTTAATTTTTAGGTAGAAGCAAACCTCGTTCTAAGATAAGCTGACAAGCTTGTCACCTGATAAGCATCTTCTGTGATATAGCATCACTCCTTTAAAATATGTTGTGCCACTGTGATACGTGCGTGCGAGATTCCCCCGTTCTTAACCCTCTGTCTATACATGTAAAATAAACGTACAATAATATAATAGTAGTTTGTTACTGTAACCTTGTAAGTAGGCCATATTTAAGGATCTAAATTTATCACTGCAATTTGAAATTCGTTGTTTGTTTTGCATTTACGAAAAAAAGTCTTTTATTCGTTAAAAGAATTGCGATGCACTGTTGGAATTTGACTAGACAGTCCTGAATGCAGCGCAAAGCAGCAATGAAGTTATTGACATTAGCAAGTAATGAACAATTTTATGAACCCTTTGATGAACCCTTTGATAAAAATAGATACTATCGTGACATCTTGTTCGAAATTCGTTATTTGATTTCCGGTTCCGATCTACCGTTTTGTTGATTATGTAATTAAAAAATTGCTAGAACAATCAATTTTAAATACAGCTCTCGCTAAAGTGTTACAACGGGTTAACTTGAGATGCTGTGGGTTATCAAAGAAAGAAAAATTCAACAAATTTGTGAACTGTTAAATAAATCTCTGGATTAAAAATTTCAATTTTTCATTGAACGTAAATTGGCTGAACAATCTTCAAATTCGATAGATAAATTACACATTAGACGTACCTGACGTTCATGAACCGTTGCCTAACATGTACCTATTAATTATAATAATGTAGGGTAATGGTACCAGTAATCACCAGTGCTCCTGTTTGTCGACAATTAAAGTCAAAGTCAAAATGTTTCTTATTGTGGAACCAATTACTAGATGGCATTACAATAGTCAGAATACTAAATTAAGGTTACATAGAACACAATTGTCATATAAATAATTACAAAAACAAATAAGTAGTATCAAAATTCCAACTTAAAAAAATCCAAAACAGTATACAATTCAGCCTCAATCAATAAATCCTTCACGCTCTTTCCAAATCGATCAGCCGGTAATGCCCGAATCCGATCAGGTAGTCGATTATACATGCGAACTCCCTGCTGAAGAGGATTAGCACGAAGGGAGGTAGAGAGATGAGCCAGTGGAGGTCGTATGGCATAACGCGATCTGGTTGGATGCTCGTGAAGATCGCATCCTCGTCGTAGGCGTTCTAGATTGTTCTTCGTGAGAACCAACACGTGAAATAGATAGAGCCCAGCAATGGTAAGACTCTGCAGCCGCCTAAAATATCCACGGCACGACTGCCTGAATATGATCCGAATAGCAGCCTTCTGCAGACGGAACGCAGCTCCACAATTGACGGAGTTTCCCCATAAGGGAACACCATAGCATGCTCTGCTCATAAAGTAAGCAAAATAAACAGTCCTCAGGATGTCGAACGAGACATCTCTTGATAGTCATAACAAGACAAAGTTACACCTCGCCAATTGGGGAGCCAGGCCGTCAATATGAACCTGCCAGGACAACCGGTTATCCACCTGAATGCCCAGGAAGTTCACCGAACCCATCAAAGGAAAACTCAGGTTGAACTGAAATGATAATGAACTGATTATGTTCATTATTCAATAAATCTATTATCAACATTGTGATTAGAATGAATCAAGATGAAAATCCAATCATTATGAATAATTTATTTGGGAATCCGTCGATCCTCTCGAATCTGTCGAAAGAATCGAAGAAACTGTCGAAGGTGGCAGCTATCCACTTCTTTCCTGGAGGCGGCTGGCTCCCGTAGCTTCGAGTGGTGCCGCTCTTTCGTCACTCAGTGGAAGGCAGATCAGATGATTCGGATGTTTCAGATTCGTGAAAGCACTTGAGTTCGGATTCTGATGCACAACCTCGATTTTGGCGGAGCACAATGGTTTTATTAGACGGCTGGGGGCGTATCTTCACAATTGTAGGGGATGCAATATTTAGGAACTTGTCTCTGTTGTTCTTCCTCCTCTCCTTGCTGATTGGGCGTAGGCTTCTTCGTGGGTGTTAATTTTTCGGCTGATTAAAGAAAGTGGGGATAGATTCCCTCTAATCAGGCCGTGGCAGTTTTGGTTTATTATTTTCAATGATAAACCTTTGGAATCGACCAAGAAAAAAAAATTTTAACACCCCCTCAAAATTTGATGGTTTACGTTTCCAGGTACGTAGAATCCAAAAATCGAATAAAAATTTGGCCGTCCGTCCGCCGTACGCCGTAGGCGACACTTTTGCCACTTAGCATTGACCGATTTTGATGAAATTTGGTATGTAGGCTCCATTTGAGGTCTAGTTGTGCCCCGAAGATTTTGGTTGATGTAGGTCACTTCTAAGGGTTCCAAAATCAATTTTGAAATTTTGAAAACGCCCTAACTCAAAAAATTTTGATATAAAGGTATTTTTTTCCTTCAATTTAAGATTCTATAGAATTTTTAGAATTTTTTGAGACTACCCGGAGCTCTGTAGGACAAACCGTTTGCTTACTAGGTACGAGAATAAGTTTGGACGTACGATAAATCAGAAACACGAGTGTGAATCGCAAAAGAGGCCTAATCTCCGTTCAAATTTTAACTGACCGAAATGCGATCGATGTTTTTCTTCATGTTGGATGGTTGGTGGCTTTGCAGACGAGTGATCTATATAGAAAAATAAAAAATAATAAACCATTGTGCAATAATTTGCAGCGTTCATGCTGGTGGGGAGTCCACGTGCCGTGATTTTTTAGGCGACGAGGGCCTTACCAATTGTTAGGGGTGTGCCGGTCCAGGTATTTCCTTGTAACGGTTCCAACGGTTACAGTGACAAAAATGTAACCGTTCCAAATTACCGGTACAGTTCCATTACGGTACTGCCTACCGAAGGCGGTCAAATCCTACTCTCATGACGTGGATGAAGCAGGCAGTCAAATCTCTATCTTCCTTCTTCCATGCTTATGATCTCAACTTGCAATACAATAGCATCATTTTCCTTGAAAATTCGCTTAAAGGAAGGAATTTGAATAAGTGGTACAAAAGAGGCATTTTATTATAAATAATAGTGACCAAACAATTCAAGGAATGAATAATTTTGTTGCAATTTTTAGAACTTAACATGTCAATAATAAAATAATAATACTGGAGACAACTTCCATGCTAATCAGTCCAGAAGATCCCTTACCGCTCAAGAGCCATTCCATGATATTATTATATTCTCAGTTCATGGAAATAGTAAAGGCGGTTCCAGCTACAACATGGAACAGAACTGAGAACAAGATCCATTCTTACCAGTCCAAAACCCTTCCCAGTCCAGAGCCATTCTCCATGATATCTTATCAGTCCGTGGAATCGGCAAGGGCGCTTCCCGGTACATGGAACTGAACTATAGACAAGTTCCATCCTTAACGGTCCGAAAGATCCCTTCCCAGTCCAGAGCCATTCCATTATTATCTTATCGGTCCGTGGAACTGAACCGGTAAGGGCTGAGTTTTTGTCACTGCATGGAACCGTTACAAGTTGATACTCGGTTCCACAGCTGTACCGACACACTTCTACCAATTGTTTTCCCTGGGAGCCGTCGATTTGCTTCTTCCGGAGTCGAGTTGCAACGACTCGGTTTCTCTGGGGTTATACGAAACTCGTGAGCGTCTGACATGAATTTATAAAAATGTATCGAAACCAAGAGTGATTGGGGTGACTGAAGTGGTTGCCACAGTAGGATTTCCCTCACGCCGTTGTGAAGTAGGAAGGCTATCGATGAAGGCTGATTGAACACCTACTGTAGTCTCGATGGCGATTTTCTTCTCCTGTAATCACCTTGAACTAATGAGGCTGAACTTCTCGCGAGGCTTCTTTTCACCAACATGGCTGTTGGGCGCTTCCTATGCCCCACAATTTCACTTTCTTGACAATCAACGCACTCTCTGGTCCAAAGTGTTATAATGGTTTTCCACTATTCCAGTTGCCACCAGAGCTATGCTAGTGTTCCAAGTTGTTACTGGTGCTATCAAAAGATTAGTTTTGTCAGCATTACCATGTGAACGTTAGTTCTGAAATTATCTTTGGTGGAGTGTTTTAGTTATATTGGGATTCGCCCTTATATTTACCAGCAAGGAGTGTTCCACTTGCCACCAGAGCTATGCTAGTGTTCCAAGTTGTTACTAGTGCTATCAAATGGTTAGTTTTGTCAGCATTACCATGTGAACGTTAGTTCTGAAATTATCTTTGGTGGTGTTTTTCAATTATCACTGGGATTCGCCCTTATATTTACCAGCAAGGAGTGTTCCAGTTGCCACCAGAGCTATGCTAGTGTTCCAAGCTGTTACTAGTGCTATCAAAAGGTCAGTTTTGTCAGCATTACCATGTGAACGTTAGTTCTGAACTCATCCTTGGTGGAGTGCTCCGCGAGCTACTGATACCAGCAAGGAAGTGTTTCAATGATTACCAGGGTTGGCAGTTTAAAAGTTATCCGCTGTCGAGTGTTCAGTTGTCACCAAGATTTCGAGTTACAGTTTCCAATTTATTCCTTTTTTTTCAAAACGTTAAAAACAATCACATAAAAAAAAAATAAAAAAAATTCTTCTTCTTCTCTCCAAAAATTTTTCTTGCAATATCAACCTCCGTATGGTTATAACTACTGGTACATTGGTGAGCACTGGTACTGTTACCCTTCATCTCCCTTTGATGTTCGCTAAAAGCTTTTGTTACGTTGTGTATTAGATGCATTACTTATCTGTATGTTGTTGACGTATGGTACCAGCTTTAAATTTAATGTATAGTCAAATTTGTTGTCTTGTATTGATACAAGTGGTTGTTTGCTGTTTAGGTTGTTGATGTATTTTGTATGTTTAAATTTGTTTCATATTCTCCTCTTCAAATAACATAATACTGAATGCAGTGTTAGGAAAACTTTGAAAAATTAACTCCGTCATAGTAAACTGTCTTATTTAATATTGTGAAAGAGATTTTCAAACAATTACGATATTAAAAAGTTCGGAGAAAACATAAGGGACCACAAGCTATTGCTATAGCAAGATTTGAAGTTGAAAGTTGAATTGCTGTAAGAAAAAAGTTTAAAAATTTAAAAAATGAAATAAAATAATTACAATAACGGAAAAAAGCTTTATACAAGATTAATGGCCAAAAAAGTAATATTTTCTACGTAAGTACCTGAACATTACCGCCCTTTTGAATATTGTGTTTATTCATCTGAGACAATTCATTTAGATTCATCCGATGTCTCGAAGTGTACTAAAATTATGTTCTGAATCTACAACACTGTTCAATTTCCCGCTGAATCAAGTGAATAACTTACAGATCTGCGGCATTGAGGTTCATTAAAATGTTGACTTCAATGAATGTGTTTTCGTGCCTTCGTTTTTTGATAATACCACGCTTTGATTGATGATTTCACATCGTTAACATTCTTCCGCATGTTTTACTACCAGGATTTATACGCAAAACTACCAGTAAATCAAAAAACTGTACCGTAATCAACAGCAAGTTCGTGAACTTAAATATTGTAAATTTTAATGTACATAAAAACTGTAGGAGTGCTGTAAAAATTCCTTTTAACCCATTCAACCCCGATGACATCATATGATGTCAGGGCGGAATTTCGGTCGGCCCGGTGACAGCATATGATGCCATGGCTCACAGGTTACCTCTATCTCTTCAAAAATGTTGGCTGAGGCCTAGGAGGGTTGTATAACCGTGGCCTGGCAGTTTTCCTGTTAGCACCCTTTGCTCGACCTAGATAACACGATGGATTGTGGAAATCAGCTGTTTTGCGCCTTTACCAGCCTCCTGTTGCATGGGAGAACTGGAGGCTCCCATTCCTCAGCATGGGCCGTGGGGTGGGAGAGCGTATCAGGCTCGGGGTTGAATGGGTTAATACATAATAGGTAATACTTGAGGTCAATTTACACGATATATTTTCACGTAGTTGCCGAACAATACCTATTATTGAACATTATTATTTGTCTGTCATCAACATTGAACAATTATCATCATGTTTACTACTAAATTGTAGATTTACCTAGGAACCTATATCAAACTAATAACCTAATTCATTTTTAGCTGAATACAATCTTGTTGTGTTTTACCTGTATTACCTATAGCATTTCCAAATTGAAAGAACTCTGTCGGTTCGGAGTAAACTTTCCCAGATTAAAGACTACTTTTTCAATTGAAATAAATATTAATAATTGGAGCAAACATTTTTCAAATCGAATAAAACGTTTTTAGAAATAACGTAAACATTTTCTAAATTGAATTTAGCATTTACCAAATTAAACTACACTACATCAAAATTGAGGTAAAAGATTTGCAAATTGAAGTAAATATTTCTTGGGGAAGAGGATTGGAAACGTCGGTGCATCCCCAGAATGACTGCCGCCACTAGCGCTACCTATGATGACGAAAGGGTCTTTGGCTGAAGGGCTCTCTAGGCAGTCAAGTTTGTACCTTCGAGGTGTTTGGAAGCTCGGTGATATTGTGGCGAGGCTTTATTCAATTCCACAGTGGGAATAACCGAATATTGTTTCTAATCTACGTAAATAAATCCTAATAAGTAAATCCTAATCGAGTCAAACAGTTTAATTAATTTATCCAGTTTATCTTCATTCAATCAGTTAAATTCCTCAATAGATTATTTTCAAGTATACCTCACGATTTGTTAAACCAGTACCTACTATCGAATATTAAAGTCAGTGTTCTCCATCCCTTTGTTCTTCATATTTCTATGGAATCCGACTATGAAGAAGGGAAAATATCCTCGGATATACATCCTGACGACAGTAACACCTATTTTACGAGATCAGAAGTGGGATATCATCGAGCTTCCAAACACCTCGAAGGTACAAACTTGACTGCCTCGAGAGCCCTCCAGCCAAAGACTTTTTCGTCATCATAGGAAGCGCTAGTGGCGGCGGTCATTCCGGGGGTGCACCAACATTTCCAATCCTCTTCCCCGAGATATTTATGAATTGAATTACACAGCTACCAAGTTGAAGTAAACATTTTCAAAATTTAAGGAAATATTCACCATTAGAAATACACAGCTTCTAAATTGAATAAAAATTTTAAAAATTGAAGTATATATTCACCCTTTGAATTATACAGCTTCCAAATTGAAATAGGTAAAGAGTTTCCAAATTGAAGTGAATATATACCAAATTTACGAGCACCTCTTCAAATTTGAGGTGAAAAACTTCCAAATTGAAGTAAACAGTATCCAAATTGGAGTAAATATTAACCGAATTGAAGTGTACAGCTTTGAAATTGAGGAGAACATTTTCAAAGTTGAAGTAAATATTTACCAAATTGAAGCGCACAGCGTTTAAATTGACGTGAAGATTTTCCAAATTGAAATAAATATTCAAAAATTTGACAAGCGCAGCTCCAAAATTGAGCTGAAGAGCTTCCAAATCGAAGTAAATGTTCTCCAAATCAAATAGCACAGTTTCCAAATTGAGATGAACATTTTCCACGTTGAGATAAATATTCACCAAATTGGAGTGTTCTTTTGCAAATTGTGGTAAACATCTTCCAAATTGAACTATTTATTCTCCAAATCGATGTGCACAGTTTCTTGATATTATGAAATTTAAAATTTCATAATTTAAGTAAATGTTCTCAAAAATAACTTTTGAAATAATTTGAACTTTTCTTAATTCAAGTGAACATTTTCAAACAGGGAGATTTGAACATTACGTGACATTTTGTGAAAGACTCGTGTGTGTGTGATTGTAGAACATTTAATAGCTTACCAAGTAGTTCTCTCCGCCGTTATTTCCAAATTTCATGTAGCGTTCGAATCTATTTGGAACATGTTTACGTACTTCTACTGGGAAGCGTTTGTTTAGATCTGGAAATTCTGTATGATCTGGATAGCATACTACCGTCTACTACCTACTTTTGAGTTGTAATTGTCTCATAACTGTTTACGAATTCGTTCATTTGGGCAGGTACTCTATTCCTTAAGTATCATTTTTGAGCGAAATGTGGGTAGTATTGAGTATTTGAAGGTTTTTGTTCCAATTAATATTCTTAGATTTCTGTCTGAATTAAAAGTTGTACAATATGCGATTCTATTCCATGATTTATCTGTTAAACTAGTGTATTGGTTTTGTTGTATTATAGGTGAGTTTTTATTTTTTCGTATTTACGTTTCTTTTTAAATGTATGCATGTTTCAACTAACATAACTAGTCAATTATCTCATCTTGTTATTAGGAACGTATCTTGTTGGAAATCGTGCAAATAGGGCTCAAAGGACTGTTCCAAGTATCACTTAAACAACTGTAAGTATATGTTAAATTTTTAAAAAATTTCCGTATTCTACTGTGTTTGCTTCTTTGTTTTCGTGACAAGGAAGCAATCCACCACAGTTCGGAGCTACGAGTATCTGTATAGTTCGGTATTTCGTAAAACGTTTCAACTACACGTAATAGTATTGAACGACTACCCACTTCAAACGGACAAGTGTGTGCATTGTACAATAGCCCATCATAATATGATGAATATTATTCTTGATCTCAACTTCCCCAGTAACATATTTATTTATCATGAATGTCGAATTCATTGCTGGAATTTATTCGAATATAAGTACGTGAACATTTTGGATCTGGGCTCAAGTTACAACTCTTACATAATGTCAGGAAACCGTTGCTTCAAAACTGTGAGCACTTTGAAACCTATTATTGGATGAAATTTTACCCTTAGTAAGTTGACATTCTGATGATTTCCAAAATTTAGTCATTCACCCCAAGTATAACTGAATTCGCATGACATGTGTGAACTGTGGGGTGTCCTTAAGTAATATCGGTCCGTATTAGAAATTATGAAGTCGACTTAAGGGGGTCTCAGTCGGTGGCCGTTCGTTTTTAGTATTTCGCCAAATCAAAGGGCAAAAAGTTAAAAATTATACTTAAATTGGAAATTTTAAAGGATTTTAGAAATTCATTAGTGCACGGACCTTGGGAATTGAAAAACTGAAATATTGGCGCCGGAATCATCAAAATCGAACAATAATTTACTAGAGAAAAATGGGAAAAACTACCGAATAAACTGTTATTCCCATTTTTCTCTGGCAAGTATTGTTCGATTTTGATGATTTCAACGGAGATATTTCAGTTTTTCAATTCCCTAGGTCCGTGCACTAATGAGTTTCTAAAATCCTTTGAAATTTCCAATTTACGAGTAAGTACAAATTTTCAACTTTTTGCCCCTTCGATTTGGCTAAATACTGACCCGGAACGAGGAATGAACGTCGACCGACTGAGACCCCCTTAACTCAAAACCTTCGTGATTTTATCTGAAGATTTTGGAACACACATTTTGGCGCTTACGACAATGTAAAACGTTTGAATAGATGGGAGGGAGTTTTTATTGAGAACTCTTGATTTCACTTATCCATTTTTATTCTACTTATTTTATGAAAAATTAAAAATTATCGAGAATTTCTTCAGGAACGAGAATATTCGGAGAGAATTTCTTCCCTACTTGGGCATATTTTGGAAATTTGGCTTGATAATCTTGAAAAATCAAAAGAAGATTGGTACCTATCAGTGTTTAACATGCAATTCAGGGGCGTCCCTTTGAATGGGGAAACGAACGTTTACTTCCCGATAGTACATTTTGCTTCTCCTCTGAAAGCTATAGACGTTGAACATTCTTGGACGACCAATCCTCCACTAGTATCATCACACGGAAAGAGTTATTTTGATGGCTTGAGACCAATAAAATCGTGTATTCCGATTCATCTTCGTATATTGCGAAGCCAGGACAGCTGTTGCCGGCCAATTTCCCGCCTTCCATCTATTTTCTCTTCCAGGACCAAACGCTGGACTGTGTAGAGCAATCCTCTCTCAAAACGTGACCTAGGCAACCTACTTTCCGTTATTTCACGTTTCCCCAGAGATCCCGATCCTGAAGACCCGCTCTCCGCAAAATCTCCGTGTTTGATAAGCCCTGTACCAGCGGGACCATTCTACGCAGGTTCCACATCTCGAAATCCTCAAGGCGTGTAATTGAAGCAACCTTCAGCGTACCGGATGTCAAATTTCAAGTGCTTATTACTGAACAGAGCTTTTATTCAGACAAAATCTTGCTCTTTCGGGGATCGAATCTCGACTTCTGGACTAGCAGTATTCATTACCAGCGCTCAAAAAAAAATCTCCTATTTTCAATGGTACGCGTACTGCGATCTCGTCAGACTACCATAAACTTGAAAAGTAAAGTAAGCAACCATTTCAGGTTGGATTTTCGTCCGACTGCCATTCCTGGCGTGGCGGACGTCATCAGCTGTCTTCCAAAGGGAAGATCTGAATTTGTTACGATGATTACGCTCATGGCTTCCAATAGCCTCACCACCATGGGTTGCAACGAAAGGGGCGATGAGCCTCGAACGCACGACCATGGCGGCGAGATTCGAACCCACAACCCCCTCAGAGCCCACCAAAGAACACGCACCGTAGCTACACAGCGCCCACGGCTACACCGTGACCCCATAAACTTGGTTTTTGAGTAATTCATTCACATACTTACATTTAGCTTTTGTATATGCATTTTGCTAATTACCGAAATTTTACCCAACTTCATCATGTCAAACACACTGTTGACCATTACATTCTCAGCATCATGAGAACCACAAAGCGTTTGACAAATTTAACAAAATTACGTTTTGCATTGGAAATTCAAAAATTTCACGCATTTTCAGTGAGTGTTTTTTTTTTTTTCTCGACATATTGGACCTCGGAATAGAATGAGTGATCACACTTCACTATAAAAGTTCATCAGAATAATTTGATAAACCAAATACTTCAGAACCACCATCAAATTTTACCCTGATGTAGAGAAGATTACTACTAAATGTGGTGTCTAATCAACGTCTAATCGTACGTTTTGTCGGTCTTGCAGAACGGAAGACGTATGAAAGTTTTGGCCACTGTTTACTTAGTACGTTTTACCCTTCGATTTCTCCCCCAGTTCCGATCCAGATGCTGTTTGTATCTGAGGTTGTAGAGGAAGCCCAATCGCTTTCTTTCATTTTATCCCCCGTAACAGTTCAACGAATGGAGAAAAATGTATTGAAAAGGAAAAAAAAGACGAACATTTTCAAGGGAAGACATACTCTGGTTTTTTACCTTCAATCGAATACAAACCCATTTGGGTGCCAATCTGGGCATAGTGCCTTCTCCAGGGCTTCAAATCTATATCAAGCTCAAGATGATCATAAATTGAGACATTTTACTCACCCCACGAAGAGTCGATATGATGGTTTCTACACATGATGACCGTGTTTTTAGGACGTCCCACAGTAAGACTTGGGCGTCCTTATGCGATCGATCTGGGGTGAAGGAAGACAACACTCAACAGAAAAAAAAATAACCACACAGTAATCCGTTTTAGACCATTCTGAATCCAAATCCGCGAAAAAAACCATAGGTGTATGTCTGTGTGTGTGTGTGTGTGTGTATGTGTGTGTGTATGTGTGTGTGTATGTGTGTATGTGTGTGTGTAACAAAATCTTGTGTACTCTGCACAGGCCTTAGTTCTCAACCGATTTTCCTGGTTCTTTTTTTGTTCGTCGCGGAAAACTATCTAGTTGTGCACTACGTCGCCGGAGTTTCGAATTTTGCCTTTTAAGGGGGGGAAAGGGGGGGTTAATGCTCGAAAAACGTGCATTTTTGGGCATAATCTTGTGTACTCTGCCCAGGCCTTAGTTCTCAAACGATTTTCGTGGTTCTTTTTTCGTTTGACGCGTAATACTATCTAGTTGTGCACTACGTCGCCGGAATTTCGAATTTTGCCTTTTAAGGGGGGGAAAGGGGGGGTTAATGCTCGAAAAACGTGCATTTTTGGGCATAATCTTGTGTACTCTGCCCAGGCCTTAGTTCTCAAACGATTTTCGTGGTTCTTTTTTCGTTTGACGCGTAATACTATCTAGTTGTGCACTACGGCGCCGGAATTTTGGATTTTGCTTTTTAAGAGGGGGAAAGGGGGGGTTAATGCTTGAAAAACGTGCGTTTGCGTGCATAATCTTGTAAACTCTGCCCAGGCCTCAATTTCCAACCGATTTGCGTGTTTCTTTTTTTGTTTGACTCAAATAACTTCCGAGTTGTACATGATTTTACCAGAGTACCAAAATTCGCAAGGGGAGGGGGTGAGTGGGGAATAATATTCACAAAATATCCGATTTTTCAATATTTTGGTTCCTTTACTACTTACTAATTGTACCCAAGCTTTGAAATTGAGGAAAAATTCTCATTATACCTCCGAATTTTCATGAATTATTCTCTGTACCACCATGGAACTAATAGTGGTGCCACCATGGTGCCATGATGCCATAAACCGCTTATTTCGTGGTTTTTTTTTTGTGTTTCACCTTGAATACGGATGTGAACTTCGACGGACTGCCTACCAAAACTAACAGATGAAAGTTCAATGTTACGACGTATTTCCGCTTTGGTGGCAGACTGGCACCATTGTTGGCGTTGGGGAGGTGGGGGGGGGGGGGGGGTAACTCGAATTCGCATGTTGGGTATCGTAGATCATGGATTTTAAAATGCTCTTCAGATTCGAGGCTCCCATGCCGCTAGAAATGTTAAGATGGATAATGGTGGGGGGGGGGGGTCAGTATTTCTTGCCTAAAGTAATGAATAAATTACATCGAGTGAAACAGTTTTATCGCTTACCAACTGGTTTAACTGATCTAATGCTTATCCAATGGGACGTCCCCTGGAATGCATGCAATACTAAACAATATGTTTTTTTCCTCTAACTGCGAGGAATCTTGGTTGTATCTTGGAATTTCCTGCGTTCTGTAAATTTCATAAGTTTTTGTAAATTTCATCAGGTTCTGTAAATTTTATCTTTAGACGAAATCAATACGTACAAAAATAAGAAGAATGCGTTATTTTTAGACAAATTTCAACCTTTTTAAGATGGGAGATGTCAGTTTTGAAAGTGCTTATTAGTTAACCCACCAGGTTTCATCTTCCTACTCAACCACAAAATTTCATCCTGAGAAAAGTTATCCTTCCTTGAAAGGTGCGTTGTTGTAAATAATGCGTTAGCCCTTTCAACAACAGGATGATGTTAATCTCGGATCTGAAGTAGTTAGCTGGAAACGTCACAAATTCCATCTTAATTCTCGAGTTAACTCGGAGCTCGTAGAAAACAACTTCTTAATGGAAGGTCGTTGGTGAGAAAACTTGTTCATTTGGGGATTAGCCTCAGGGCTTGGAGACGAGCTCAGACACGGTGGTGCAGCCTGTCGGGATATTTAGGAGCTGTTAACCAAAAGTGGAGTGCCTAATAATGAATAAATGGTGGGTTGGGAGAGCTGGAAATCTCCACTCTTTCTTGATTGCTACCTATTCACTAAATTCATTTAAAAAAAACTACAGCGAAATTAGTGTTACCATTATTGATCAAATCAAATCTAACCAACCACCAGACAAAAGGAGATCCGAAATTATTAGGAAACAAGTACGACAAATTTGGTATTACTTTAATACGACGTTTACATCACACATTTTCCATTCGCAGCGCCATTTCGTTCTGTATCAATCCACGTATTTCGTATACCTCCGGGATAGAGCTTCAATGAATGTTTTCCAGTTTGCTCCATTTCCTGACAAATTATTCACCTGATTGGCTGCCCTGGATCGCCCTCGAAATTCTCGTGTGTTCCGGTCTAAACCTCTCCGCTCTTTTCGCTGGGTGTAACCCATCCAGCCTCAATTCTCTTCTTTATCTCTATAGAATAGATTTCTGGGTGGTGCGACTCAACGACTTGCTGTTGGATATCACCTATGGCCACCATAACTGCAAAATACGCCTTAGTAATCGGTTAAAAAAATCTGAAACTTTTTGGCCTTTTGCGACCTTTCGCGTTTTGCATTCTCACGGGAGAACTCTTTGAGGGTTTCGAGTGATATTTTTATTTTAACGCTGTATACAGCAGTGCAAACGCACTTATTGCCTCCCTTATTTGACTTTTCAGGCCACCCTCCTTGCTTCCTACGTACTGGAAGGAATCGACTTGTTCGACGACGGCCTGGTAACTTTCATTCTGATCTCTTTCGTCTTATTCAAGTTAATCTTAAGACCTGCCAAGGAAGAATATTCACAAAGCTTTTCCAGCCTAAACTCCATGTCCCACAGACAAGTGTGCCAGTATGTAGGAGGTACATCCGTTGTGCATTTTGTTTCATCAAACAGAGGATCTTTTCGGAGATTCCATATAGCTTAAGGTTCGCGATTGATGGACTAAAACGCTTTCTGGAAGTCGATGATGTAATGCCCTTACATAGCGGGGTTTTGCATTTCAGCACTATGCTCCAGAAAAATGCGAAATTTATTGATCAATTCAAAATAACTCTTGTGATTTCTAAAGTAGTCTAACCTAAATTAATGTTGGAATCGTAACGTCCTATTGTATTCAGCTGTCAACACACCGTTCGTTCATTAAACATTGGTATCATTCCTAATACCAGAAAAAATTTGATTTTTGAATTACAGCCATTTTTTGCCAAAAGTGGGAAAAACAGTTGTTAGTAAATAAATGGATTTTCCCACATTTCGCAGGGAATTATTGTTCGATTTTATTGATTCCAGCGGCAATCTTTTAGTTTTTCAATTCCCTAGGTAGATGCACTAATAATATTCAAAAATCCTTGAAAATTTCAAATTTAGGTGCAACTTTTAAACGTTGAGCGCCGGTTCTTAAGAAAAATACTAACCCGGAACTAGGAACAAACGGCGACCGACTGAGACCCCTTAAGGAGTTCTTCTATTGAAGCTTGGAGGATTACAGGTCTACCGGCGTTCCAATTGGATATTGTAAATCCAAATCAGTATCTTTTACGGTGTGAAAAGGGATTGAAATTTTCATAACACCTTGATTGAAAACTTTAGAAATTAAAGTATTATAAAGACTTCGCACTTGTCAAAGTATAAGTTATCTTTATTCGTGCCAACATGGCAAATCTACAGAATTACAATAATTAATGTTTGCATTGTCCGTAGCAGCACGGTTGTCGTTTCCATAGTTCCTTACATCCTCTCACTCCTACCCCTTCATCCTCAGGCTCCTGACTCATCTCTTCCTCAACTGGTCAGCATGCTTCCTTTCCTTCTTGCACTCATTCAAAACGACGTAGGAGAGATCCTCGGTACGTTCCTTGATTTTCCCCGGAGCACTTTCTTTCCCTATCTTGTTATGCACCCACACTTCTTCTCCCTCTGTAAATTCACGAAAACTCTTCCCTTGAGCTTGATGAATCCTCTGCTTCGTGAGTGCATCATCAACAGTGCGCACCATGTTAGGTTTCAATAGATCGAAACATGAGCGCACTCTTCTTCCCATCAGTACCTCAGCTGGAGTTCTTCCTGTTGTAGAGTGTGGTGCGTTCCGATGGGAAAACAGAAAATCTCTTAACCGATCTGCAAGGCTGTTGTTTTGTTGAAGCTTTATTCTAATCTTTCTACAGAAAGCAGAAAATTCTGATGAAACCCATTGCGGTCCATTGCCTGTAACTATGGAAAATGGCAATCCGAAAATGCAAAAGATTTCCTTGAATTTTTCTATTGTTGCTGTAGCTGTTGTCTTCTTCATTAGAACAACCTTCAACCATTTCGATGTGGAATCCACCACCAAGAGCCGATATGGACCTTCGAAAGGTCCAGCAAAATCCGCATGTAGTCTTGACCATCTTACTTGGTCCTGGTAGAAATTCTTCCTCACTCGAATCATCACTTTGCGGAGCGCCTACTCCCCCTGTTGGTTTTGGTTTTTTCTTTGGTTTTACCATTCCGCAGCGCCACTTATAAAGACTCCGTACTTGTCAAAGTACAGGTTATCTTTATTCGTGCCAACATGGCAAATCTACAGAATTACAATAATTAATGTTTGCATTGTCCTTGTCAACACGATTGTTGTTTCCATAGTTCCTTACAAGTATTATGTTGTCATCCATTTAAAATAGATTTGAATTTTAAGAATCGAATGAGCTAGAACTCAGAGCTATGTTGGACAACCCATTCACTCCCTAGTGCCTACAAGGACTAAATAGGATGAATAATAAATTAGAAACACAAATGCGAATCGCAAAGAATGTTAGCTGGCGTTAGTTCATCGATGTGAGAAACAGCTCAATTTTTTGAAACGGATGAGACCGATTCTAGCTCTTTAGGACCAACCGTTCATTCGCTGTCGGGCTTAAGAGTTGTTTGAGCAAGAAATCAATAAGTGGCGAATCTATAGATCATCATTATGAAGTTCTAGTTCATCTTTTGTACGCTAGGATGCAGAGTGAACTCCTTCTGTCCATTCATTCTCACCCTTCTAGTTTTGTGATACATGAACAAAGGACTTGGTATATAATGACAGAATATAAAAACTGCCAAGGTGGGTAGTCTAAACAAGGCCAATTACAAGAGTATAACCTCTTTCGTAGAACGTTCTGAATCCTGCGTGTCGCATGACCACAAGTCATCTCTATTGAGGTAGTTTATATTTCGCTTAGGTATTACAACTTGCGTCTCCGTGCACCGCCCTGAGGGATTCCGAATGCGCTCTTGCGGAGCTGCGAGAAAGTTCACCTCAACTCAAACTCTCCTAATTTTAATGTCTTGACCGGAGCTATGCCAAACATTTAGTGATTATGATGGTGAAGTCGTGGATGATGATGACCGGAGATGATGTTGCGAGAGTTGATCATTTTTGTATTAGGTAATATTTACTGATCAATGAGATAGAAAAATAAATCATAGGCATGTGATTTGCGGGAATTACTAGGTGTGAGTAAAGGAACGAGGATGTGAAGTAGGGTGTAAGTTAATGTTTAAGGGATTATGAATGGGAAAATGGTCAGAACGACAATTTGCATTCTATAACAAACAGATAAAGTATTTTCTTTGTGGTGAAATCGAAATTTATTGATTTTGAATTTATTGATTTTTCCCATGAGGACTGGAATATTTCCACGTACAATCATTATTTTATCAATGATAGAGAAAAAAAAGCCCAACTCAAGGTCTTAACTACCGGTCCTAATATTTAATCACGAAGATTCATTCTGGCTCAAATAGATGTCAAAAAGAAAGTAGGTGGAAAGTAACGGCAATAAAGGAGTACTGTTTTAAGGCAAGATAAATATTAATTTCCTTCTTTTCAAAATATTTTGAAATTTCTCCAAGTTTGTCTAAATTTCTTCTCTGTAACCCCAACGTCTCTATATTTATCCCCCAACGTCTCTTTATCCCCTCGTTCTAATATAGGAGTAACAGCCTAGTTATCACTTCATATTACCGATTCAGATCAATTTATTATATTCTATTTATATTATAAATACCTACACCAAACCTTATTTGCTCCCGCGAATCAATAACATTATTGCAAAGCGACAGTTAGAAGAATGTAGGAATACGAAAACGAATAATACAAATACACAAGCAATATAAAAAAAAGTGTCTTTATTTTTAGTGATTTGACTAGTTAGACCTCCAAAGTATAATATCACAACATTTAACTAGTTGATTAAAAATTCAATCAATTCAGTAAATTTCGACTGTAGATTCATGATGTAAGAAAGGTGAAAATGATCGCACAACGATTTAGGTACTATTTTCTATACGGGGTGTTATATACGGGAAGTTGAGATTCTACGACTCATGCCGAGAAAAAAGTGTCTCTGACATGCCGAGCAATAAGGGACCCTTATTTCACTTGAACAGAACAGCGAGCCAGAAAGAAATCAGAGAACGAGCCGGATGAATAAAGCAATGACAAGACGGAATTATTTGAAACGGGACAGCACAAATCGCAAACGGACGACACAACAAAAATTATTAATCAAACATTTATCACTGTTATCTAAGTCCTGATTCACAAAACTGCCGTCAGAGTGCATTCGGAATCCCTCGAGGCGGTGCACGGAGACGCAAGTAGGTATTACAAAGCACCACATTTTATTTAAGAGAATGTTCGAGAGCTTCATCAAAAGGTTGGGAACCGACACCAATACTATACCTACCTCAAAATTATAGATATCTTGAATAACTTACTTCCATGGCAATTTGTTCACAGTTTTGAACTAAGATCTGTCATTGTGATTGAGCTAAACTGTCACGAACCTAAATTTTATTATAACGATTGAAACCGTCTGCGTTAAATTCTTACAAAATCGATTAGACCTTTATTTATCGGTGAAAAACTCGTTTGTTCGTTTCGCATTGTGGAAAATTGTATAGCTGGCGTCCCACCACTATATCCAGGCGCCGAATGAATTAAATATACGTTAATTAGGAATTTTATTTATTTACTCCGTCAATAGCAATAAATTATTTACCCCGAATGCGAAGTCAACGTTGACTGGGTATACTCTGGGCACATTTCATGCATTTAACGTTTGAACGGATTATTGTACATACATTTTGTAAGCGAGAACAAATGGTATTATTGTTAAATCATTGATCCTA
Organism: Apolygus lucorum; assembly: GCA_009739505.2. Classification (NCBI taxonomy): domain Eukaryota; kingdom Metazoa; phylum Arthropoda; class Insecta; order Hemiptera; family Miridae; genus Apolygus; species Apolygus lucorum. The sequence continues at coordinate 37,583,351 of CM019180.2, forward strand.
CTTCCGTTCGAAAATTTTCATTTCATCCTTCACCAAAGCCCGTTGAATCATCCAAGCTCTAATAAAAATGAAGATTATTTTGAGGTACATTTTACAAATTGTTGAATGCCTTACTATAATGTAAAAAAACGTAAATAGCGATTAGTGATGTTATTAACAATAACATGTAATCAGTGTGTTACTCATGTAAATAATGACCATGTAAAATCTTTACATTGTTACATATGTTAAAGAAAGGGCTATTTACAATGAAAATTCGATGTATATAGGGGTTGTCTTCCACAGTGTGTGAACATTTTGAGTTCAGTAGCTAAATTATATAAATATAACTAGAGAGTGACGTGGTTTGTTTATTTCTTGCAGTTTGGCGAAAAACAAGTAAAATATCGTGTATTCTATTGAATAATGTTCCATTTACAGTATTTGACATGTAATGAAAGTTATGAAAAAACACAAAAAATAAAATTGTAGTCCATTCATCGTCAATAATAAATAAAATATATTCAATTCCCTTCAACAATCTAAAAATTAGGAATTTTCGATATCCCAACTTATTTCTAAGAGTGAACAATGGTTACACCAATTTTGATACTATAATGAAAGAAATACCTTGTCGTTTTGAAAACTCTCTTGATTTTCAGCGTTTCGCTCTCGTTTGAAATTCTAAATTGGACATTTTGTTCTATAGATTAGTGACTTGACGTTACCACACAATCTTACTCTAAAAAAACTGAATCAATATATTTATTATGGAAACTGTAATATACTTGTAATTAATATGTAAATTACGAACTTTCATAAATGAATTATATTTGAAGGATTACGTATCTCATATATATTATATATACATATTATTATCTATCCAACTGTATTATAAAGTGATATTGTTCAACTCCATACTTATGTATTACTATAACTACTTCAAAGTAAAAATGGCTGAACGAACCGAAAGGCTAAAAATGTAAGCCGTTTTGAAAAAAATGGCGTTTCCTTTCATTATTTTCGCTGGATCAATATTTTGTCGTTATCTCAATTTCATTTCATTTAAGGAGCATTTTACAACCTTTTTTTAAAAAGAATAATATTGCGATGGCCGAAAACAACGAAATTGCCAGAATAAATGAAAAAATTAGCGTCTAGAGTTTGATTCAAACCCTCACACACAGTCTTTATTGATCACGTCAAGTCCAACTTTCAGAAGTCAACATTTTCTACGTACCAGGTAAGTAGTCCAATCAGGGAGGAAGTGGATAGGTTCATAGATTTATAGCAAATATTTCAAAAACGCTGCGAATTATTACACAACGGTTCATTATATTTCTGTTAAGTATTTTTACATTTCTGTGCAGAAGGCACATTTCTAGGCAGGTCACATGTAATCTCGATTTACGTGTAAACTCTCATGGTTCGTGCTCTGGGTTGTCTCGTTCATTTCTAAAATTTGAACCCTACCCTGAATTAACAAAAAAAAATCTCCCAAATGGACGTGGCACATAGTTTCTTCGTATCCATAACCCGATTGTATAGATTATCCGACGCATAGTAGTAATTACTAAGTACTTGTACTACCCTAATAAGGGACTATTACACGTCTACCCGCATAATCCCTGAAAATTTCATCGAAATTGGACAATGAATTCGTATAGTTTTCGATTGATGGTTTTCAAAATCGGATAGAAAATGTAAAAGTTTAGCTTTTAAGAGGAAATTCACTTTTGCGCATGCTCACTGGCTACTATCAGTCCTGGAGCGATGGTTTTCAAAGGGGACCATCTAAGCTCTAATCCGCATAATCTTGGAATATTTCATTGAAATCGGATGGGAAATTTACGTAAACAGAAAAAAATATGGAACGATTTTGATGACATTTTCAGGAATCACGTTGGTTTCTAGACACTCTCAGGTTAAGAAGTCAACATTTTCTACGCATTCCAGTACATTAAGTGTTTCGACCTAATAATTCGGTACAGGTAACGGTTCAGTAAGAGTACATACGTTCCTAAGTTCACTAATGTATATCACATTTTTCAAAAATATATATTGGTGAACTTTCGTCCTTTTTTACTACAGAGAATATAGGAGCTTTGTATTCGTTCAGCAACAAATTCTCCAAAATTGAAATTTTATATATTTCAGCCATTTTTGTTCCGTATGTGTCTGTAGAAAAAATATGGGACGATTCCGATGAAATTTTCAGGTAAGTTGCTAGATAGCCCCGTATTAGCCCATGCAAATCAAACCAAAGAAATAAGCACAAGCTGTAGGTGGCATTCATCCATCCTGGAAAACCCTCATAAGTTGTGTATGAGTTTGCGATGGTTCCTGAGTTGTGCATAACTTTTGGGATCCAAAAATCCACGAACTTTTGGAACTTTTCTTCATTTTTCCGCTCATAGCTCAGAAATGGAACATTCCACGGAAAATTTGATTCATACTAAAGTTGATCTAATAAGATTCTGCATCGAATAGTTAACTCATATTTAAAAATCGGTTCAGCCGTTTGAGCACAATCGATGTTTCCCAACTTGGCTGAAAAGTGGGTTGCAGTGATATTTAAACACCTGTACGTCAAAAACAGCTACTTCAACTAAATTTCTCATACCGAAGTTGTAGAGTATCGGATTCTGCGTTAGAGAAGCTCCTAAATCACTCCTACGCACAGATAAATATAAAAATCGTAATAACTGTACAAGATCCTTGGGAAATTTGTATTCGTAATTTTGAGATTCTGATGGTTTTTTGTGCTGAGATTTATTGCTATAGACAGTGTAGATAGTAAAAGCGAATTTTTAAAAGTGTTAATCGCTTGAAATCATGTTTTTTTTTGTACCTAATAGTCAGTGTTGATTGTGTCTATTTATCGGCAGATCTCTTATATGAGGCACACATTTTTTCCAAAAGAAAAAAAATACAAATGTGTACTAAAAGGGGAGTCAGCCCGAGATTATCTTAGGGTTCCGTATTCGGAACAATCAATTATTATATATCAAATTGCTCAACATTGAATTAAGAATATTATAAAAATATTTAAAATTTTTTTTGGGCTGCCTCCCCTTATGGATTTTCCAAGAAATATGCAAATAGGTGGTCCCCTTTATGGAGCCATGCCGTCACACTAATTCGGTCAATTACATAAAAATAAAATTATCAAATACTAATAGTCCAAAACAGCTTGAAATTCTGAGGATTTTCAGTGCAGGATACAGATCAATGACGAGCACTTGGGAAAGCAGGAAAAAGTCGAATTTCTTCATGGGCGAAACTATACAAAAACATTATGGTCAGATTTCAATGGAATTTTCAGGCATTTCATGAATTAGGACGTGGACCCGCCCTTTCGAATTCCATCGTTGTTGCACTTAATGTAATTTCATTAATTTTTATCGACGCAAAATTGGACTAGACGGGCAGCATTTTTCATTTGATTTTTGGATTTTAATTGTCTTGACGTGAAGACGTTACGTGTTTCGACGTGCAGAGACAAGAAACATTAAATTTCGGAGAGGTTCTTTACATCAAAATCAAATCAATTAAACATCAAAATTCGATTCAAAAGCTTCATTGTTGGGAATAATGACCATAAACATGCACAAGGCGAAGGTTTGAAATAATCACGTACATATCGGAAACTTGGGAGTAAAGGCGTTGTTTCCGGAACTCGCAATTTATTTCAAGTTGTTCAAACTGACTGTAAATTTGAGGCGAAACACGCATGATAATAGCTCACATTACACCTGCAAACCCACGCACTTGAGTTTTATCAACTTCATGAAACACCCTTGGAAGGATTAACCGCCCTTGTTGCCTAAAAACGAGGGAGTTTATTATCGCGGCAACGGGAGCCACTCGAGGGCATAATTCGCGTCTCGTATCGCCTCCACAGTAGTTGAGCTCGAACTTCACTAGATGGAGTATCCGTTTGAAAGTTAACAGTCGCGTCCGTCGAAAGTTGGCGGGTAATTAAAATTTCCCTTTTTCGCTCGAAAACTTCCGAAGGGCTTTGCTGGCAGCCTACATCAACTTCGAGAATGGATGTATCCAGAAGGAGCGGAAACTTCGCCGGGTAATCCGCTCAACACATTTTTCTGGTAACGCAAGTATGAACTTTCTTTATTACAAGGTAAAATTCGTAGTATCTTCTTAGTAACTCCCTTAAATTGTAGGTATTTTTGGCACGGATTTGCATCTTTTTTCGTAAAAAACTATGAAAAATGACAAGTCACTGTGGTGAATAGCTCCCTTACATTCATAGCACAGGTACTGCTAGGTATTGTTTATATACAATAACTTTGTTTTTGCATCCTCTCTACTGAAACTAAACAGTAAACAAATGACGTATTACAAAACGGTGTATTTGTTTTAGTATACATCACATAATATGTATATATTATATACATATGCCATCACCTAACTGGGCAAAAACGTGACGAAACCGTGGAACGAAAGTAGCGCGGGATTTTGTAATGATTTCCACCGCCGTTAGTTTTCATCCCACGAAAATCGCTCGCCACTCGTTGAAAAGCCTTCAATTTATGAGTAAATTATAGGTATACTGCCAAAACAACTGAAAACATGGACGAAGCTGAGATATACCTCTGATTTAAATTAACTGTAAACAACATTCGCAGTACAATCCAACTTCGATTTAGTGGATTGATGTTGTTGGTTGGCTTGGTTTTGGTTTATTATTTTCAATAATAAGCCTTTGGAATCGAGCAAGAGAAAAAAATTTAACCCCCCCCCCCCCTCAAAATTTGATGTTTTACGTTTCAAGGTACGTAGAATCAGAAAATCGAATAAAAAATTTTCCGTCCGCACTTTTCTTAGCAACACTGGACCGATTTGATTCAAATTTGGTATACGGGCTCCATTTGGGGTCTAGTGGGGCCGCGAAGCTTTTGGTTGATGAGTCACTTCTAAGGGGTGAAAATTGAGGGTTGAAATTCTCAAGAGTGCCCTAGCTCGAAAACTCTCGAAATAAAGGTAACTTTTTTGCCAATTTTAAATAGTATTGAATTTTTAAAATTTATTGAGACCACCCGGAGCTCTGTAGGACAAACCGTTCGGTCCCTACGAGTACTTAAGGATTTCCTTCGATAAAACAGAATCACGAGTGTGAATCACCAAAGAGGTCTAATCTTCGTTCAAATTTTATCTTATTAAAATGCGATCGCTGTTCGTTTCTTCGATTTGTATTCAATTTTGCTTTCTGAGCAACCAGTAATCAAATTTCCATATGAAGCTCTCTATTTTTCGAATCGAGTGTGAAGCGTTTAGTTCTTTCTAATAAACTTGATTGTGAAGGTGTGAAGGCAGTATGGTGTGGTAGGTAGACCTCCAATCGTTGGTAGGTTAAAAAAACGCTGCAAATCATTGCCCAAAGGTTTAATATTTTCTGTATAGATCACCCTTCTGTATAGATCCCTCCCTACCAACCGTAGTGAGGCAACCTTTCATTTACATCTGGTTGGTGGTTGGGGTTGAAATTTTCAAAAATGCCCTAATAGGTAGTAAGTACCTATGGTTGTTAGGGAGGGATCTATACATAAAATAAAAACAGAAATGTAATCAAAGGATCTTGAAACCTAGGCGAGATTTTGTTTTGAACGCGGGCTCTTAGTTGCGATGTGTTCTTCGACGCTGTTTGTTTTCGATTTCTTAATAATAAGAATACCTTCGTTGTGATTGAGACTGCTTTACAAAGAGCTAAATTAAAACAGCATACAACAAATTCCTAGCAAAAGGAAACAGCAAACAGACAAAACACGGTTAAAGCATGTTCCATGTTTCTTGAATTTTAGCCAAAAGCTCTAAACTGTAACCATCCGGGGGTCCAGAGGGCTTGCGTTTGGAATGAACCTTTGGAATTGAGCGAGAAAAAAAGTTAACCCCTTCTAAATTTGATTGTTTACATTTCAAGGTAAGTGTATAGAATCCGAAAATATAAATTTAAAAATCCATCCGTCCGCCGCAAGCGGCACTTTCCTTAGTTACCATGGACCGATTTTGATGAAATTCGGAACATCAGTTCCATTTGATGTATAGTTTTGCCGCAAAGATTTGATAATGAATTTTCAATTCACAGTGAGCCTATCAACTTTTCAACTATCATACAAGGAAGCTATGTGCCACACTCAGTAGGTAATAAAACTTGAAAATGAATACTACCGAGTTCTAAAACCCGTACATCTTCTGGTGGACAAAGGGAATTATTTGATATAATTGTATGCTTTTTTCCCAAAACTAATATGTAGTAATTCGAAGGTAAAACTTGACTTTCCCAAATAACTCCACATTTTCCTGACACAGTAGTTGTGACGTCCGACCTCCATGAAGATACCGGAGGAAAATAACCCCCTTCAGAAACTATTCAAAAGAGTACAATCTCTTGTAGGCCATAAAACTGCAGGAGGGAGGTCGGCGTTAATAAATTATGAAGCTCCATCTCGGGTGTTTTGCCCTGGAAAATTAATTTTCCTTTTTTCTCCTTTATCATTCCTCCTCTACTTCCTTCCCCACAGAACAATCCTGCCGGTGCTTTTTGTAGCTGAAACAAATGTTCTCCCTCGGCAATGAATTAATCGTAAGTTGCTTCGTTGCAATGAATACAACACGTTTAAGATTTCCAGATACGTATTTTCGAGTCAAAAATCCCGCATTGCCATGGATTATGTTTCATGATACATCCTCTTGGTTCCTATTTCAAAGTCACCGAGCGAAATTCATAACCAACCATTTCCGCCAGCTCAAATCAATTTGTCAACTGCCTTATACCTATAAAATTGAAATAAATCCAATAAAATTACAGGCCAAGTTTGTTCATAAATATTGTATTAGTTCATCAATCATTGGCATCTGATGTACTGAATTACTGCCCTTTTCCATATTCCTGGAACTAACGTATTTCTGGGTTTTGCAGACAATTTTATCACAAAAAGATATTTCTGGGGTTTGCAGACAAGTTTATCGACTTGCCCCTACATGCAAAACTCTATCTTGTCAAATCACTACTTGGTCATAATGATTACTCATAGCGATTCTCTTATGCTATCTATCTCCGTGGATGTTGTAAGATAATTTATCATAAAGTTGATCCGATCACAATTCACAGAGAGTCATGAAATCAGACCCCAACTAACAGTGTCCCGAAACGTTTTTTTCGAGCAAATCAGCGCCTAATGCAGGTTTTCCATCGCTTCTGCGCATAGTTATAACAAAACAAAACATAATCGCATTTTTTCGTCAAATTATTATTATTATTATTTATTTATTTTTTATTTTTTATTATTATTATTTTTTTTTATTAAGTACGTGTCCATCATCCGGTTCTGGCGAGGAATTTCGCTCGGCGCCTGCAGAAACAATGAGTAATGCGCGTATAGACTAGACCCGCACAGCACCAACCTCTGCAGAAAACACCCTTTTGCTTCCTCACTACCGAAGGTAGGGAAGCTTTGTATTCGTGAAAGAAGTGAAAAAAAAAAATGTCCTCCAAAATCAAAATTTCCACTTGCTTTTTGCGTTTTAGAGCTTCCCGAACAATTTTGGTTCCGTGTCTGTCTGTCTGTCGGTCTGTCGGTCTGTCTGTGGTCAATCCTTGTCCCGGGCAAAACTATACTAACCTGTGGTCCGATTTTGATGAAATTTTCAGGGATTGCGCGGGTTAGGTACTAGACGGTCCCCTATCAATTTCAGCACCTTCGGACCAATAGGAGCGAGTGCGCATGCGCAAACGTGAATTTCCTGGAACCTCGGTTTCTCGGTTTCTAATGAACCGATTTTGCTCAAATTTGGAGGTTAGTTAGGGACTAATTTCTAAGAGACACCCTATAAGTTTCAATCAAATTGGTCAAGCAATAGCCGCTGCGCATGCGCGAACTTTAAATTTATTGTTACAACCAAAACTCCGCAACTATTCAACCAATTTCGATGAAATTTTCAGGTCCTAGACGGTGAACCGCTAAATAAAAAATAAAATTCTACGTTTAATTTTAAACAAAACTCAAATTACGAGTATATAACAAATTAATACCCATAATCCTAATACGTACACCTATTATAGTTTTAGTATTGAATAATAATAATCATTATCGTCATAACTTCGTAGTTTTATTTTATACATACACTCTTTCGTTCTTTTATTTCAGTGGTTTATATACCACAACTATTTACAACACTATTATAAACATTAATACCTGCAACCCTATCCCGCATATTATCGCCAATATTTTGGTATTCAATAACTCTTTGAATCATAATTTTTTCGCCACCTGATTCTATACGTCCATGTTACAATGAGTGAGGAGCTATACTGCCCACCCAACTTGGCAGACGTTTTTCTGACAGTTTCTTCGTCCTCCTCCGAAGTTCAAAGACATAGAAACGATTTATTCTTACTCAGGGGGTGTTGAGGAGCAAAACCATATAAGGATTTTTTTATATGCCTCACAGACGGAAATATTCAAGAAAGTTGATTCTTCAACTTCAAATGATTGGTAATCGAAAAATATCCCATCGATCGTGGAACTGAAGGTACCAGTCCGTTAAGAAATCAATAGAGATCAAAATTCAAAATCGATTACAATAATAAAATCGAAATTAGGCTGAGGAGCAATCGAAAACCGCAGTCATGTCAGATGCTTTTCATGATTACCTGTCCATCATCCCGCACTCGAGAAGAAACGATTTGATAAACTGTCCATCGACCCGCACCTGAGGTGTTAAGACAGTAGGAACTAGATAGGTAGAAATAGAACTCACTTGAAGGAATATGCTGTGTTCCTCTCAGACGGGTGATTTTAACAGAAAACGAATGGGCCAAACCTACTTTTGGTGTCCCGAAAAACCAATTACCCAATTCTGGTAAAACTAGGATGGTAGTTTGAGCTTAGAATCTCAAGTTTTGATCAACCTAATAATCTCATTTCAGGAACTACATGATGTACAAATGTAGCTGAAAAGTTCGTTCTTACGCCATATTTGGACAAGCCCCTTGTTTCATATTAAAGCTTTTTTATGGATCAAATTTTCAAAAAAAGAAAGAAAAAGAAAGCCGAATCGCTCTGCTTGAGTGGTAGTTTTGATTCATCTGATTATGGATTATTGTAAAATTGTTACACTCGAACAACAATGGTTGTTTAGTGGTTGGTTATACCTACATTTTGCGTCATAACAACGTCAATACAGGGAAGCTAAAGCTAAAGTGCGCCATACAGGGACATAATGTCCCGCACGAGATGTCTAGGTGATAAATAAACAATAAATGATGGAGTCAACCACAACAAGATTATCGTGTTTACAGTGAACTTCATCCCAGAGCCCCCTCTCCTCTTCACGCGAAACAACAGCTAAAACAATGATTTGCATTAATCCCCCGGTTCGCCTCATTGAGGTCGAAGGCGTGGGAGAGGTACAACACTTGATGAGCGACAGTTTGCGGACGACAGGGCCAGATGTACTCGCTCTCGTAGTGGAGGTATATGTGGAGGAAGAGGTAGAGGCGAGCGAGTGGGCACTGTCAAGAGCTCCCGGGTAACATATTGCCCCACTTCACTTACTGCTCTGTGTTCTTCCGGCCTACGCCATCCACTACCCGCGACATCATTGAGCGCTGTAGGGGTTGAAGTAATATTGTTGTACGGGGAATTTTTTCCCGCCTACGAGGGACTCTCCTGTTAAAAATGAGTGGAAAAAAATTAACTCATATTTTTGTGTATGTTGAATGTTTTTGTTTCTTCGCTGACATTGTTTGCCTTTACTAACTCATTGGAAGAGGTCGGGTAGCGCTTTTAGACGGGGGCAATATTCGTTACATCACATATATGGTCTCGGGCTAACTAAAAATGTCTTCTAAGCCCTTCATTTCAATTTGGTTGGTGGTTGGGTTGAAATGTTCAAAAACGCCCTAGTAGGTACCTACGGTAGGTAGGGAGGGATTTATACAGAAGGGTGATCTATACAGAAAATAATAAACCTTTGGTCAATGATTTGCAGCGTTTTTTTTTTTAACCTACCAAATTTTTTTACCAATTTTGGTTTATTATTTTCAATAATAAGCCTTTGGAATCGAGCAAGAAAAAAAAATGTTAACCCCCCCTCAAAATTTGATGTTTTACGTTTCAAGGTACGTAGAATACGAAAATCGAATAGAAAAATTTCCGTCCGTCCGCCGTACGCCGTACGCGGCACTTTTCTTAGCAACACTGGACCGATTTGGTTCAAATTTGGTATATGGGCTCCATTTGGGGTCTAGTTGTGCCGCGAAGCTTTTGGTTGATGTAGGTCACTTCTAAGGGGTGAAAATTAAGGGTTGAAATTTTCAAGAGTGCCCTAGCTCGAAAACTCTCGAAATAAAGGTATCGTTTTTTCACAAATTTTAAATAGTATTGAATTTTTAAAAATTTTTGAGACCACCCGGAGCTCTGTAGGACAAACCGTTCGGTCCCTACGAGTACTTGCAGGTTTTCCTTCGATAAAACAGAATCATGAGTGTGAATCGCAAAAGAGGTCTAATCTCCATTCAAATTTTATCGGACTAAAATGCGATCGCTGTTCATTTCTTCGATTTGTATACAGTTTTGCCTTCTGCATAACCAGTAATCAAATTTCCGTATGAAGCTTTCTATTTTTCCAATCGAGTGTGAAGCGTTTAGTTCTTTCTAATAAACTTGATTGTGAATGTGTGAAGCCAGTATGGTGTGGTAGGTAGTACCTAGCTGGTGGGTAAAAAAAAATTGGTAGGTAAAAAAAATGTTGGTCAGCTGAGTGAGCTCCGAAGCCATTTTCAATCCTATTGAACGCAGAAAGCTGAAATTTGAGAGGGAAGGTCAAGGGAGAATACAGATGGTGGTAGGTGCTATTGATGGAGAACCAGTGATCTATACAGAAGGATGATCTTTCCAGAAAATAATAAACCTTTGAGCAATGATTTGCAGCGGTTTTTTTTTACCTACCAACTTTTTGGTGTTGGGATATCCGTGATTAGCGTGAAATGTCCTTCAAGCTCTCAAAGTACCTAAGTCTGTCACGCTCGGGGTCACCCCAACTGCATTTGAGGGAACCCTTACTTCCTCCCTATAATCAATTCAAACCATTAAAAATGGAGATAAACGAGAGCCAGTTATTACCCAGTACGAACCGCTATTCATTTTTTGGTACCTAACTCATGGGGCACCATCCTGGAGTGCTAAATAATATTACGAGTATAATCGCCCCGCTGTGGTGGCCACGAATGATTTTTCGGAATCTCAAACCGCCCCGTTTGGTGAGCGTTAAATAGTGTATAGCCGTATATAGCCTCTCATTATTCATCAGGGAAAATATAGCCCCCCTTGCCAGCGACCACGTTCGAGAATAATAGTTAGAGAAGCCGGGAAGGTTGTCTTACCGCGAAGGGTTATGCATCATATTTCCCATTATCTTTCTCTTTTATTACTCCGTCCCTCTACTTACTTCTCGCCCTTCCCAATTTAGTGTTGGAGAGAGGCTTTAACGGTCGAGTTGAGTGCACTTAAGCAACATAATGCTGTAATGAAGTATTCTGCGAGGGAAGCGCATGCATGAAGCAGGGCTCTAGGCATGTATGGCATACTTGTGAGACAAGGGTACAGGTTGATCAAAAACCACCTTCTACTGAAGTTTATGGCGCAAATACCAATGTTTAACTCATACAAATTAAAGTGTCCGAAAAGTAAAGTGAATTTAATTTTGAATGAAGCATTTGATACCTACATGGAAATTTAATAAGTCTATCCGACAGACTTAATTTAATGAGAAAGTGGTTTGAAAATTATTGAATTTACGGTGAATGGAGAAGGGAAAGGAAATACTTGTGTTACCCCTTAAAGTACTAGGAACAAGTACTAACCGAGAATTTGACTGTAGGAAATTCGTGATTAGTCTTTCAAATCCAGAACATCGGGTAGGCCAACAAGGATCCTATTCTCTGGAACTTTTATGGTTGGTTGAAGAGGTTTTTGGAGAGATTAGCTCGAGACTTCAGATACAAATAAGATACAAATTTCCTTTAAAAATCATAATTGTTTCATGATTTTCTGTGCAAATTGTTGAAAAAATACGATTTTCAGCGGAAATGTCGTCGTACTTTCTATTCGGTTGGTAGTAGCGACCTGGGGTTGGTCTCATTCGATTTTGCGTGAAAAATCCTATAAGAATATGTGAGCGTTTCGAATTTTGATTGATTATTTTGACAATGTTAGGTCATAAATATGTCGAGAGTTCGGGAGAAAATCATTTTAAAAAAGTATGTATTTCAGGGATAATCATTTAAAAATTCGATTTTTAGGGAAATCATAGAAAAAATCATAAAATTGTATTCAAAATACGAATACGGGGGAAAATCGTATTCAAAGTGTGAATACAATTGTATTCGTATTCATATTCATATTCATACCTGTATTCGTATTCATAATCATAAAATGATGATTTGTATTCATAATCGTATTTATGAATAAGAATTCGCCCATCTCTGAATTAAGCTACTGTCTGCCGATAATTCCAAGTTTGTGTTTGTTTTTAACGTTCTTCACTATTTTGCCGCCTTCATTAATATAGTTATATTCCACATTTAGCAACATTTTCTGGTTGAAGTACAACTCCAGAAATTAAATATTGACCGAAAATGTTGGTTTTTTCTGGGGGGGGACGAAAATACTTGTATGTCCCCCAAAACTCAATAATTCGATCGAATGGGTATTCCACGAGTCCGAGGAAACTAGAATGAATGACGGCGTTTATTTAATAAAACAGGGAAGGGATAGGACCATGGTGGTCCTCTCTTCCTCCCCCCTGTACAATTTAACAATTTTTTTACATCTCGCAGTCGTAAAACTAAAATAATGTAAAATGAAATGACCATGAACAGAAAAGAAATACATCTTACTAATGATTAAAATAGTTATAGGAGTAATACAATTTATTTTATTTCGTAGGACTTGCAGAATTTTTTTATACGCGATCTTAAAACTATTTACGGATAGTGATAAGTTAAACAGATTTACATTTTCGTTATACAATTTGATAGATTGAAGTAGGAATGATTTGCTAAATAAAATGGTTTTGTGGTGGGGAATTTGGATAGTGGAAGCAGAATTACGTGTAGTTAAGTTATGAATGTTGTCTAAGAATTTATATTCGTTGAAAAGATAAGAGGGCTTTTGGAACTTGAGGAGATTGAAAAGTAAGGTTGCCATTGTCAGTTTTTTCCTTTCAGGAATTTTTAGCCATCCAAGTTTAATATAGTATGGCGTGACATGTACGTCGAGCCTTAAGCGAAAAATTAAACGAATGACCGCGTTGAGTTCTTTTTGCAAAGTGTCCATTTGTTTGCTACTCAGATCACAGTATGCTAGGGAGGCATATTCAAAGTACGGGACGAGCAACGATTGTGCCAGTTGTGACCTCACGTGCTGCGGAAAATCAATTGCTAATTTCCTTAATTGGTACAGGCTTTTAAACATTTTTTTGCAACTCTCAGTCACCTGGATGTTCCAGTTGAGAGAATCAGTCATGATTATCCCGAGGTTCTTGAACTGGTTAACCATTTCAAGCGATGAATTCCCGAGCACGACTGTTGGGACTGAGGAGCGATCAATTTTCGTTAGTAACTTGGAGTTCCCCATTATCATGGCTTTACTCTTACTGGCGTTCGTGACCATACCATGTTCGGAACACCAAGAGTCAAGGCGGGCGAGATCTAAGTTAACTTTGTGAACCGCATCGTCTATATCGTCAACTTTCTTCTTCTTTCAGTGCCGTCTCCGTTACCGAAGGTTGGCGATCACTTCAGCAAACTTTTTTCTGTCTTGAGCGAGGTGAAATAATTCTGCTGCTCGGCCAATACCTGTCCAGCTCCTGATGTTGGCGAGCCACGAGACCCTTCTTCGCCCAACTCCCCTTCTGCCATTTATTTTCCCCATCATGATAGTGTGCAACAGGCCATACTTTTCTCCTCTCATGATGTGCCCCAAATAAGCTACTTTCCTTTTCTTAATTGTTCCCAGTAGCTCACGGGATAGAGAATTCTGCTCAAGTATATAGTCATTTCGTAACCGAGCAGTCCACGGGATTCTAAGCATACGACGAATCAACCACATTTCAAACGCTTCCAGCCGGTTGATGTCTACTGCTTTCAACGTCCAAGTTTCCACTCCATAAAGCAAAATCGACCAAATATAACATTTGACGATACTCCAACGAAGCGGAAAGTTGAGGTCCCGGCGGCACAGCAAATTACGCATATTATTGAATGCACTACGCGCTGTCTCAATGCGACATCTGAGCTCACCCTCAAGCGACCAATTCTCTGACAACAACTGACCCAGGTACTTGAAACGAGCGACCTGCTCTATTCGCTTACCATGTACCATCAAATTAACCACGGGCCGTCCATGTTTGGTTATAACCATCGCCTTGGTTTTGTGAATGTTGATTGCTAGGCCATAAGTTGCTCATGCATTGGAAACCCTGTCAAGAAGCGCCTGTAATTCCAATTCAGAAATCGTCAACTTTACAAGATAAATATAACTGAAGGTCGTCTGCGTAGATACAATATTTACAAAATTGGAACGTATTTAAACTAGAATTAATGAATAGTGAGAAAATTAAGCCACTACACTTGAGGGGTACCAATCACGACATCTCGCGATGACGAGAGCGTACTGTCAGGGGCTTTTGTACATTGCGAGCGTCCAGTCAAATAGGAGGCAAATAAGGCTACGATTTCGCGTGAAAGACCCATAGATTGCAAAATTGCCAGTAAAATATCGTGTCTCAAAAGGTCGAACGCACGGCTAAAATCTATGCCCACAAATATGGTTACTTTTTTTAATGGGATCACTATTGCCTTCTTCCATTGAGTTGGGTAAAAGTGGATTCGCAATGCTTCATTGTAAATGTGGCATAATATGGGGACGATAACATCAGCTAGAGTATGAAGGATTTCAACAGAAATACCATCGGAACCAATTGCATTGGACTTCACCATGAATAAACATTCACGTACCATATCCTCTGTGATCTTGTCAAGTTTGAATTCTGCACCACTTACATTCATAGAGCTATATTGCTGGATAATGGAGGAGGCGTCAAAACTTGGTGCGACTCCCACAAAGTGCTCATTTAACTTATCTAAGGGTACAGGTAAAGTACGCAAATCGTCTTTACGTTTACAGAAACCTAACCCACGAACTATATTCCATAAGTCAGATGTTGAACGGTTAGAACAAAAAATTGCTCTGGTGTCGAGTTTTCGCGTTACGCAGTGCTTGTTTCACTTCGTTCCTTAATTTACGGTAGACATTCAAATTGTGGGGGACATTCAAATAACTCTACTAGAGTAGAGTTATTTCGTATATTCGGAATCAGCGTAAAATTCTCAGAACGATAAGTATCTACTTTTTAAAGTACCTACCTAAGAAATAATGTATCTATACATTACAGCCAAAAATAGCTGAAAATTTGTTAAAATATTTGTTTGAAGATTCGCTACTCCACTCATGTTGCACGAAAGGGACTGTTTTGAATTATTTATTATTTATGTTCACAAATATCAACTAAAATTCTGAAAAAGTTTGCCAAGTTGGGTCGGTGGTGTTGCTTCCTCACGTAGCATACCATAAATGTATGTTTAGAATCATTTGGCGTTAAAGAATTGTGATTAAATTATTGATAAGATAACGTGGAATTTGATTTTTCACAATCATGTTCTCCAAGTTGGTAAACAGAAACACGACTAAAAAGTTCGCGATTGTATTGACGAAGTTGCACTATTTTGCCGTTCAAAAGGCTCTTACTGAATTGAGATGAAATCGACATGGGCATTATAATTCTCTTATAAGACTTTTCATATTTAATTGTAGTCCAGGGAAATCATAAATGATGATAACCAGGAATTTCAGCGAATGGTGTAATCTACAAAATATGCAACATACAATCTCGTTATGAAGCATAGGGGAACCTCATTCAAGCATTTTATAATATAAGAGCTTTTCGCATGACCAGTAAACCCTTCCTCGAGTTTCCATACATAATTACGCTTGCCGTGCCAGACACCATTCTAGCGGCTGAACAATGCTGAATTAATTGGGCTATGTGTGTACAGGCGAGCTATTGTGGATGGGAGTGTAGAATTGTTTGACGCACTTGTATCAAGCGGCCGATATTATTCAACGTCTTTCTTCATCCTTCAGGTGCAGTGAGGATCCAGAACAGAGAAATATAGAGGAGGCAGAAATAATTTGCTCGCTAAACTCTATGGGGATGGTGTGTACCTAAGCTCAGATTCCGTACAAATCCCTCCCTTGCGGCTGCTTCTATTGATATGGGTTTTTGTATAGGATCCTCCAAGACCGCACCCACGTATTCCGTTGTGTATGCCTATCTACGTTCAACTTTTACATTTCCACTGTAGGAGCTTCTTTGGAACCATTTCCTTATGTACTCTTCATTCGCCATCTTGACATTGTAGTACGTTCCCATACCACATCCTCATAAATGAGAATTCTGATAACCTTGAATGCCTTCTGGAAGGAGGAGGATCCAAAGACTTATTTGCGGTAGATTGGAAATCAATTTTGCTTTGAGATTCCGTTCATGAGCGTAATAGACAACTATACGAGGGGTACCCAAAAGTAACCGGAATTTCGTAATAACTTCTTCATTTTTCAAAATTTTTACACCAAATTTTGATCACCTTAATCACCTTTAAGTAATTACCACTGACTGCAACGCACTTTTCCAATCGCGTCTTTTATTTTTTATTATACTTAATTATTATTATACTTAATTTTATTGTTCAAAACATTTTCGGAAATGGAATGAGCTTGAGGCCATCCGCCGATTTGACATGGATATGTCTTAGTTCTGGGGGTCATTCCAAAATTTTCGACACACAAAACAATGCAACGTGTTTTTTCTGATGCTGTTGAACGCAGGAAGCTGAAATTTGAGAGGCAGGGTCAATCGATACATACTTCTATACATCATCAAAGTTGATGATCACTGATCAGCTGAGTGAGCTCCAAGGCCATTTCCTCTCCTGTTGAACGCAGGAACCTGAAATTTGAGAGGGCGGGTCAATGGAGAATGCTGAAGGCGCCTGAGTGGTCATTGATCAGCTGAGTGAGCTCATCATTTAAGACATGTCCATGTACAGATGTATCTGCATGCAGTGTAGATACTCTTTAGTGATTTTTTTTTTTCATTTTATGGGAAAAACAGAACTGAATTAACTGTTTTTTCTATTTTTCTCTGAAAATTATTGTTCGATTTTGATGACTCCAGCGGCAATATTTCAGTTCCCTAGGGCCGTGCACTAATGAATTTCTAAAATCCTTTGAAATTTCAAATTTAGGTACAACCTTTCAAGTTTTTGCGCCTTCAATATCGAGAAATACTGACGAGAAACGGAACGAGGAAAGAACGGCGACCGCTGAGACCCCCTTAACACCAAACACAGAATATCTCAATGACGAATTGTTAAACTCACAGCATCCCAACTTCGCGCACTGAATCGTGAGATGTGACCCTTTAAAACCCCCCACCTGCCAACCAGCCAATCACATCTGTCTTTCGCCTCCAGATCGATTCCGGTTACTTTTGGGTACCCCCTCGTATCCCCCAAAAAATATTCCTTGAGGAAAGGAACCTGGCAAGTATTTATTTTTCGTTGCACCAACCAAACCCCACTCTATATACATCCACCCAGGTATTTTGATGGGTCTAACATGGTGTCTGCCAACTAGACCCCAAATGTGGGTCTTTGCTGTAGTTACCTACACTTTTATGAGGTTTTAGCTCTCCTAGCGACTCTTTCGAGTAAGATCACGCAAATGAGTCTATTCTCTGGTGCTTGAAGCATTCATTGATACTCTTAGCATCATAAAAACGTGTATTGTGGGCTCATTTGCAATCAACTTCAATTTCATTTGTTGTTGTTTTAGTTTCGTCCATGTTTTTTTCCTTTGTCTGATCTCTCTTCGTTCAGTTACCTATCTATCAATAACATCAAGATTTTTCATTTTGAGCTGTGACTACGTTTTTAACATAGATATGTTTTTGGGCTGGGGGTCATTCTAAAATTTGCGTAACGACACCAAAATTTGCGACGACCCGTTACTTTAGATTATTATTAACTCGAATGAAAACTGAAGGCGACCAGTATTTTGAGGCACGTACCCAGGAATTATTCACCGGTTTTCAACCAAATATTAAATTATTAGGTACAAATTAAACAAAATATGTTTATTTAAAATACAATAACGTTACACACTAAACATATGTGCTATCTCTAACAGTAAACATATCCATGATTCAATGTTTTTCCGTGAAGAATTAGTTTAGTTTATTGTAAGAATTATTTTCTTTGATGTGATATTTTTGATGACTGAATGAATGAGAAGCAGGGATGAACCTGTGAAGTAAAAATAAGTCTGATGGACCAGATTGATAGTTTACTTTTGAATTTAGCGTAACATAAGAATTTCTTTATTCTTTCTAGAGTGAATTTGTCTCTTGAACCTTATTCAACCTGTTTTTGGGTAAGCCCCATTTTGGGTCTTATGGAAACAATTTTTTCTGATTTAAAAAATGAAAAAATAACGAATTTTGAGTAATGCCTCAAATTACTCGATTTGAAGTTTCGACGCCAAAAACATTTTTGACCTGGGGCCAAGTTGTCATGTCTCCGTGTTAAACTTAAAGCCCACGGTTATGGATGATTTATCCTCGTGGATTCATGCGGTCGTCACTCCTACACATCCTGATCTCCTCATTTTTAATAAACTTGTTTCTTGCATCCACTCTTCAGATTTTTGTGACGTCACAGGTATTATTTCGAACCGACTTATTCCGAACTCTTCGAGTGGAAATCCAATTCCCAGATGCGAAGAATCCGAAGGTGTAAGGCTCAGATGGGGGCAACTCGGTGGTAAAGGATGAGGGTGGGAGTGGAAAGAAGGAACCCTGGGGCCAAAGTCCATTATGTGACAAGTTTCATTTTGGAAGGGCGGGGTTATAGGGTTGAGGGGGAGGAGAAACGGCGAAATAGCTCTTGAGAGTGGTAGCTCTTAAAAACTTGGGCTAAAAGTTTGATTGGGGAAGCTCGGTGAGGATCAATCGCTAAGAGATGTTGACACCCCTTTCCAACACACCTCTAACCATCTGGCCCTGCCACAACTGACTCACCTTCACAACCCATCTATAAACTAACCGTAGAAGAGACACATTAGCTCTGCTTGTTCGCACGTCACCATGGAACAGATGAAGCTTCAATCAAACTGTTTGCTCACCAACTGACCTCATTTTGTCAATCCTGAACATAGATCAAAACTGAGCTCCATTAGATGGTGTCGTCAAACTTTTGAAATTTCATTATCGTTTCTTTGTCTGTTTTTTCATGTGGTCGAAACTTTTGAAATTTCATTATCTTTTTTCATCTGTTTTCCATGACCCACATCAATCCTTAAAATAGGACCATGGTTTTATGTCGTTTTGTCCAGGACGAGGAATTGTCAAAAGTTCTTCAAAAATACGAAAACGCTAAATACAAGTGAAAAGGTTGTATTTTGAAGAGCCATGCTGGTCAAATTGGTCTTCCAGTGTAGATCTGATCCCCACAATATAAAAGCAGACCCTACAAGTGACTACAAGTTCGTGCCTAAATCTCTCTCTGAAAACCCTCGAAACGAAAATACTTAGGTAGGTGCAACTACTGCCCTGAGTTCCCTGTGAATCCCTAACTTTCCAACCTTCACCTCGCTCTGAATCTTTTCTCCCTTAATCACTGTTTCCCATTCACTGCTTTGCATATTCCTTTTCACCCATTCGTCTCTCCCCTTTGCATATTCCCCTTTTTATCATAATCGAATCATCATTGTGAAGCCGCCCACCTTCTCGTTCGCAAACTTTTTGTATCCAAAAAAATCCGAGTAGCGAACAACACAATTTAAGAATGATGTTAGCGAGAAGATTTAAAGTTGAGAGCCCAGCTTTTGTTTCGAGCTGGGCTGAATATAAATATGCATCTTTTAATGCATGTGACTAAGATTATTTTGACGCAGACAATCTGTTCATAAGTTCATTCATACTAAAAACAAAGGAAGAATCTTCAGGATGCTGGAGTCTCCAACAAATCATAATGCAGGAACCACCAGCCCTTCAGAATGAAAGAGCCGCAGCCAATCAAATTGCACGGACCTTCCAATCAGTATGAAGGAGTTTCTGCCTGTCGGAATGCGGGAAGTCCCATCCTTCTATCCTTACATCGGCCGTTCATCTGTTCCATTCTGGATAGGAATAGCAGGTGATAGAAAAATAAATAACTACGTACATACCAATGCTTCACTTTTTGCATCCTCACTGTTGAAGGTAGAAAAGCTTCTGGGACATCACGACTGGACCTTCGAGTTGCCAGGGCAGAACGTCTCCATCAAACTACAGATGGCGCTGAAAGGGCTAAATAAAGTGATAGGAGTTCTAGCAAAGCATGGATCAGGAACCATTCAGCGAACTGCAGTGATGGAGGTCGTTGGGTGCAGTGAAAATTAATTTTGGTTCTCTACCAACGAGAGTGAGGAGAAAGAAAGGGAGGCGTGTCGACCACCTATGCCGAATGGTGTGTAAACACTCGAAACAGCCACATATTATGTGCTTCACCCATGGCACCCAGGTGTTCCTGTCATAACTCTGCCAATAACTATTAGATGGATATGCTCATCTTAAGGAATGGTCAGTATGGATTGACCCACACTTCAACCTAGAGCAAGGAAGATATCGTTCTGCCTGTTAGTAGTAACACCAAGAGAAGCCTTCATTATTGATGTCTCTGTGGTCTCTAACTCAGTGACCACTTTCAAACATAATATAGCCAAAATACAGAAATATGGAATTGAAGCACTATTGGAGGTTGCAGCAGTGCTTGCCAGCATATAGTGAACTCAAATATAGGTCATTGGAGCAACGATTACCTGGCGTGGGATATATATATGCTATATATAGCATGGCAAGTCAGCCAAAGATCTATTACCTTGGAGGCTCCCTATTGTTCATCCTATAGTAAATGATCTCCCGAGTTCTGGCAAGAGGAACATTTATTTGCCTGTTGACATGACTTGGAGAGGCGCGATCCTCCCTTCATCAACACGAAAAACATCAAATTTTGAGGGGGTTACAATTTTTTTCTTGCTCGATTCCAAACGTTCTTTATTGAAATTAATAAAACAAAAACGTGATCTGCTTCGAGAATACGTAGTACGGATCCTATCACAATCTCGAAGTAACATTATTTTGGAAGACATTTATTTTTTTATTATTCTTTTCATATCAGAAGATATTCATTAACGTAGGTACTTTGACTTTCCACTTAATATTTTATCAATGAATACCGTTAAAAAGGTCATAAAACGGAGAAATTTTTGTGATACGACAGTTTTTAGGCCAGATTTTACCGATGCAGGTGTTTTAAAAATTTTCATTGTTTGAGTTGAGAATACTGTCAAGTTATAGATATTTTTGTAGTAAAACGCTGCAAATTATTACACAAAGGTTTATTATTTATCTGTACAGATCACTCGCCTGCAAAGAACACAGATTTACTATTCCCACCACCTTCCAACCTTATTTTCGCTTCACAAGTCTATTTGGAAGAATTAAACGCTTCACTCTAAATTCAATAAAATAGGGGGTTGTGAGTGCTTTCATTAGGAAATTTGATTACTGGTTGCAAAGGACGCAAAATGAGTATAATTCGAAGAAGATCGAGATGGTTCCTTCATATGGAAATTTTATTACTGGTTGCTAAGAAAGCAAAACTGTATACAACTCGAAGAAACGAGAGCGATCGCGATAGCATTTTGAAAAATAAGATTTCAACGGAGATTAGACTTCTTTGGTGACTCACACTCCTATCTTGCAGGAAATTGATTGTACATTCCAAAACTGTTGCTCAAAGATGCAAAAAGTTGTTACAAAGTTGAGAAATGTGGATTTTATGTGGGGAAACAAGGTTTCCTAAATAATAAAAAAAACGTTGAAAAATCATATCTTGGCAACGGATTGACCCGCCAAGATATGATATTGAGGTTGGTCGCTCAACTTCATACGTAGTTTCACTTTTTTTCAAACTTTCAGTTACTTTCGTAACAGAAACCAATTTTCTCTTGCAGCCGAAATCATCTCAGCAAAACGACTAGGGCTAAAGAAATCATATTTCAGTACTCTACCCCACCTGTCAACCAGTGAGATAAATAACATCGCTAGATTGAAACAGGAGAAATCTCAGAAGAATAAAGATCGTGAATGGACGCCGCTAATGAGGCATCGCAGAGAAAATTCCTTCATTCAGGAATATAGAATGTCCTAGCTTGCTTGTCATTTGTTTCAATTCTGCCTCAAAAAGGGAGGACGGGTCTTCAACCCACCCTCGCCCCGAACAATTTTTTTCTCTTGGCTCAGGACTCTGAAATATTAAAACGATAATTAAAGAATCCTAATTGGAAGCTCCCTCTTCTTCGTGCCATCCATTTCTATTTTCTGCTAGTTTTCCCGACCACACAAAAATTGATGTATATGCGCGGAGTTTACTCACTATTTTCGCATTGAATAGGGGTTTTCAGCTGAATATAAATAACAATTGCTGAAAAAGTTGGTCGTGGTTTTTAAATTATTGTTTTAACGGACTACTCAACTCTGATTGCATTGTTAGTTGGTTTTATTAATGACATTTTAAGATGTTCTACCTCAAGGCTTGGAGTGAATTATGTATATTTTTACTCTTAGCAGATGGGTACAGTCTACGAATGATATCTGAGGTGTCGTCATAACATGCCTTACCCACTCATTGACGAGCAAGTTCCGGGAGTGTACGTAGGACATTGTTAAGAAACGTGGAAAATGTATTCACCAAGATACAATTATGTTTGGCTTAATAAAATACCAGTTTGTTTCTGGACGGATACGAATGTCTTTCTCTTAGAATCATCACACTGGTGACAACGGTTGGAAGCAGAGGAATTTCGAAGATTTAGATAAGTTTGCTGTTCCTGACCAGAGGAGAAGACCGGAAAATCAGAAATCATCCAAGATCGAGAAGACCGACATATTTCCTTCTTCCTGTCAAATCATCCATTGTCGAATAAGTAGATTTGAAACATACTCGTATGCAACTTTATGTTTCCATTTCGTGTCCTTCCCACTGGACTGGCAAGGGAATTGGTTGAGTATATTAGAATTGAAGAAGAGATGCGAAAAATTCACGACTTTGGGAACTTCGATTAGATTAAGGGAGCTTTCACGGTAAATGACAAGGAGTTGATTTTAAACAACCTCATTGATGAGTTCGAGATCTCTTGCGTGCAACTCTAAAGTGACGGAAACCTGGGCCCAATGAGGAGACAGAGGAATCATCGATAATCGTTTCCATTTTGTCGAGAGATTTTGAACATGAAACTGCCAGATCTAGCGGTTTAGAACTTAACACTTCATCTCCTTTCAACACTCAAATTGTTTGATTAAGAAGGAAGCAATGTAATCAAAACAACTAAATTCGCAGAAAACAGACAGAAAACTATCGCAATCGGTGCAAGTAGCAAAACCCCATGAGTCGAGATGAACCCGATGTGAATGGTTACGATTCCTAAGATGAGGAAGAAAGGGAGAATGTAGTCTTCTTCAAGATCAACAAAATTCTGCCAAGTGTGTGTGTGTTTTCATCCTATTTCCAAAATAAAATATAAGCTTATTGAACAAATTAATTAATATACCTATCAATTTTCCCATAAACCAAAAACTTACAAAATTCCTTGTCCTGATCTTGTGTTGCCACTAGGTATATGTGGCATAACATGATTGGATATGAGTAATTAGAAAGTCACCAGAACTGCCAACTAACCAACTAAGATTAAGAAAAATAGGACAATTGGGAAAATATATTTACGCGAACCAACTCAAGATGTTTAACGCTCTTTGTATATATGATTAGGTACCAAAATTAAATTTACAAGGACTATACAAGACAACAGCAAACGAAGCAGTATCTCAGTGAAATCGGAACAAAATTATGAGAATTATGAGTACGACAAGAAATTTTTGAAATTTTGCGCATGAGGGGGGGCTGGTATCAGGCGCATAGCTTCCTCGTATCCATAAAATTATTGTGTAGATGACCCGATGTATACTTGGTAAATAATCAAAACTTCAATCTCCAAGTAACACCACAACTCTCCAAACTTGGTGATCAGATGGCGATTACGTTTATAGGGAACCATCTAGAGCCTCAGTCATACAACCCCAGAAAATTCCATCGCAATTGAATGAAAACGTATACTTACTTATACTTACTTGGTTTAGGGGTTATGATTATTGAGAGTTTCAACTAGGCGCACCCGCGGGGGCTACCAATGATCCTATCACAATGAAGTTGATAGGAAACAATCTACACTTCAACTCGAACAATCCCTGCAAATTGCATCAAATTCTGACGAAAAATGTAAAAGTTATGGTAGATTGCTGTCAATCCGGGGTCGGTAAATTTAATCTACTCCCCATCCTTTATAATCCTTGAAAATTCCATAAAGATCAGACAATAAATTTCTGTAGTAATAAAAAGGTAGGTAAGTAATGAGGACAACGGGGGCCAATGACGTCACATTATATCCAATCTATATATATTATACTAGGTGGGTAGGTATCTTCACCCTGAAACTGTACACCAATACATGATCATCTAACCGGTAACCACAATATGCGTCGTTATTAAAGAGAAGGTAGATAGGTAATTAATTAAAAGTTAGATAAGTTAAACGAGAGCGCCCGGTAAACTCTGATTTCGATCAATTCAACCAAAATCACTGAGTTATAAGTTAAGTGGAGTTAGAATGATATCCTGACTTGCTATAAGAAATGAGAGAAGCTGTGAGAATGACTTGCTCACGATCGATCATCATTTTGTCGGAAATCCAGACTTGAAAACCCTTCAAATTGCTCTTCGCGGCAGAAAACTGATTCCCTATAAAGGCTCTAAACTAAAAAATGAATTAAGCTCAACGCCATAATAAAAGTAATTACAAGCGTAGATGTAGATAGTTGATATTGAATAAGTCAGGTACGTACCTTAAGTTCACGCGAGAAATCCTCAGTCCTTTCTTCATCTCGGTGAGTATAAACATTCAAATTCCCACGAAAAGGTTCCTTATCTTAGGTTTAAGTTAGGTACGCTCATCGAAAGTCCTTTCGATGCATCCGGTTAGCACTCGAATTCGTTCACTTTTCGTTTTCCTCGCAATAACCTTCCATTTCAACTATAACCTAAATATTGGAACAAAACTGAAGAATAGAACTCAGAAAACCCGAAAAACGATACCGGAAACGAAATGCTGTTGAACGGGCAGCGAGGAAACACGCGATCAGGCGGAATACCGTCTCGACCTCCCATCTCTTTTTTCGCATCTCTCCCGTGTGTATCTCTTCTGCGTGTTTCTCTCCTGTTAGACTAGGTTGACTCAACGTCTGGCTGACTCTGTTCTAAACAGATTCTTTAATGAAAGGCACAAACCAATGCTTAATCAAATGTCCTAAGTGGTGATTAGGAAAACAGACCTCTGTCCCTGAAAATCCCTTATTTGGAAAATTGCCGTTTGAAATTTGTCAAAGTTAAGGAAATTCAACAGGAAAAATTCGTCAGCTGTTTCTTTTGTATTTCTCCTGTATGTTTTTCTCCCGTTAAATTAAGAGCCGAAATCGTGAAAAGTAACCAATTCTAAACCAAATGTTCTCCACGGTGAGAAGGAAATGGAACTGATATGGCGACC
Organism: Apolygus lucorum; assembly: GCA_009739505.2. Lineage (NCBI taxonomy): Eukaryota > Metazoa > Arthropoda > Insecta > Hemiptera > Miridae > Apolygus > Apolygus lucorum. The sequence goes on from CM019180.2 coordinate 37,609,174, forward strand.
AAAATTTTGGTTCACTTAGATGACGGCTGGCTATCAATCCACTTGTGAGTACAAATAATAAGTAAACCAGGCATAAAACTAAATAGTCGTAATATTATAATTCTGTAGAGTGAACTGTAACGTCATTCTTATAAATAAGAACACCTCACAATTTCTCGCCATCTATCTGAGCTTAGAAAAAACGATAAAGCATTATTGAAAAGAACAGAGATCAAAAACCATCTATAATAGATCGAAAAATTCTGCTATGGATCGGAGTTTTCACTAACATTATTTGTTATGTAGAAGGTTAATTATTTACTTTTGTAATTCATAAAATATTTTACCTCGAGAAGGGTATGAATTGTGCTCGGTAGGGATCTTTCGTGATTACTCTCATAATAGATTCAACTGTTAGTTGCTTTTGAAAAAACAAAAGTCCGATTAATTCATCTTATGACTAAATAGTGGAGTTTCCAGAGACCGATACCAACCTGCTTTGGAAAAACACAGAGGTAGAAAGATTTTTCCTTAATGGATTTTTTCAGTCCTTGTAATTGGAGAAAAAAAAGCTTCCAAGAGTAAAAGTTTCAATAAAAAGAGAGCAGTGATGGTAATTATAAATTGAGCGAACGGGGAGGGGCTCAATAGAAAAGGGCAAGGAAGCTAACAAACAACAGGAAACTTTCTTTCTCAAGTTCGATCAGTGAATTTTCTTAGTTGGAGTCACTTGGTTCTACCAATGTTATAAACAAACCCCTTTCCTATTGTTTCTTCTCTGTTCATAGTGAACAGCGTAGTTTTACTTGTACGAGGGTAGATCAAATATAAACGGGACTTTATTTTTTTTTAATTTTATTTGTTAGAAAATAAAAAGCGGGTATATGTCACTTTTCTACATAGTCTCCTGCTTTTATGACACATTTTTCCCAGCGAATAGGAAGTTTTTTAATCCCAGCATCAAAAAACGATGAAGGTTGCGTCTGAAGCCAATTGCGCACGAACCCCTCGACCCCCTCATCATCCTCGAATCGCTGTCCGCCTAGGGCTTCTTTAAGTGGCCCAAACAAGTGAAAATCACAGGGCGATAGGTCAGGGCTGTAGGGAGGATGATCAAGTGGAGTCCAATGCATTTCTTCCAATTTTTGAACAGTTAGAGCTGCAGTATGGGGCCTTGCATTGTCGTGGAGGAGGATGACGTCACGAATTGGTTGATTCCGTCTTTTGCTGCGATATGCAGCCCTCACCTGAGTCAGCAGCTCACAATAGTAGGCAGCATTGATTGTTCTTCGCTCATGCAAAAAATCAATGAGCAAAACGCCTCCATAGTCGAAAAAAACAGTTGCAAGGACCTTGCCAGCAGACAGTCGAGTTTTTGCTTTCACTGGGGCTGTCTCCCCCTTCCTCCGCCACTCCATACTGGCTTGCTTCGATTCGGGTGTGTAATGATGGACCCATGTTTCGTCGCAGGTGACGATGCTAGCCAAAAATGCTTCCCCTTCTTCCTCAAACCTTGCAAAAAGCCTCTGACAGACCTCCAAACGTCTCAACTTCTGATCTACAGTCAAAAGGCGAGGGACCCATCTGGCACACACTTTACGGAATCCTAGGTGCTCTGTAATGATCGTTTGGCAGCTCCCATAACTTACCCCTACCTGCTCTGCGATTTCGGAGACAGTCACACGTCGATCATCTTCAAGAATGTCATGAACCGCTTGAATGTTCTCATCCGTAATGCTGCTCTGGGGGCGACGATCGTGTTCCTCATTCTCTACTCGTTCTCTTCCCTCCTGAAACTCTTTGTGCCAGGCAAACACACGGGTCCTAGAGCGGGTTTGGTCCCCGAACTGGGCAGTCAACCTTTGAAAAATTTCCGAAGGTTTGACTCTTTCACGGGTAAGAAATTTTATGATAATTCGTTGCTCAATGGAAACGGGCACCTTTTGTTCAGACATCGCGATAACTACTCATGAAAGGTTGTAAAGGGGGAGACGCCCCCCTCATCCACCTTCTAATGAACCTGTTCAAACAATCTCGAAGTGACGGGCCCTTCTGTCAACCGTCGGCGCTCAGAGGTCAGAGTCCCGTTTATATTTGATCCACCCTCGTAGGTGCGTGTGACTTACTGACGCCACATGTCAAGTAATTGAAAAACGTCTGCCAAGTTGGAAGGAAAGTTTGGCTTCCTCACACTTATTTTCGAATTTGTTGGTGTAATAAAGAGGTATTGACGTAAAACCATTAATAAATGCACTCGTATGAATTATGAGTTTCACAGTCGAGTTGAAAGTTTTCCAAATAATTGTCGCACAGTAATACGATTGAGAAGTTGTTCGCGATTAGGTATATTAGGTATGTATATAGGTACCTACCATGACTTTTGGTGATTTGACTGTCGGGGTTGATGATTTGGCTGTGTACGTCTCAGCCTCAACCCCCTCACCACCATTTGAACAAAATATAGATCGTTAGTGATGGAGAGGAAAATTAATCAAAATCTGGCCATGACTTCAGGATTGATCAATCAATCAATTTTTTCTTGCCAGTCTACCAATGTAGCGGAAGCTTTGTTTTCAATATCAAATGTCCACTTGCGTTTTACGTTTTAGACCTTCCTGAGCAATTTTGATTCCGTATCTGTCTGTGTGTCTGTCATGAAATCCTTGTAACCGGCTTAACTATACGAAAATATTGTCCGATTTCGATGAAATTTTCAGGGATTGTACGGGTGTAGACCGTCCCCTATGGAAATCATCACCCCCAGACGAATAGTAGCCACTGAGCATGCGCAAACGTGAAATCCTTGCCACAGCCATAACTTCTACATTTCCCATCCGATTTTGATGTAATTTTCGAGGATTTTGCAGGTTTGCGTGTAGATGGTCCCCTATGAAAATCATCGCCCCAGACAGATAGTAGCCACTGCGCATGCGCAAAAGTATATTTCCTTGTTACAGCCATAACTTCTACATTTTCCAACATTATTCAGGGGTTGTGCGGGTTGGCGTGTAGATGTTCCCCAATGAGGGTAGTGCATGGTATTTAGATATTGATGTTTTGAGATCAACTACTATGCATCGGATCATCTATACAATCGGGTTATGGATACGAGGAAGCTATGTGACACATTCACTTGGCAGACTTTTTTTTTTTTGTAATCACTGAACGGCAATCTCTCTCCATCTCCATCAACCTTGAATCGTGATTAGACAGCAGTATTCAAAAACGCTGCAAATTATTACACAAAGGTTTATTATTTTGCTCCCGAGTCTACCAAGGTAGCGGAAGCTTTGTTTTCACTTTTCAAGGACGAAAAAAATAAGTTCTCCAAAATCAAAATTTTCACTCGCGTTTTGCGTTTTAGACCTTTCTGAACAATTTTGGTTCCGTGTCTGTCTGTCTGTGTGTCTGTCATGAATTCCTTGTAACGCGCATAACTATACGAAGTTATTGTCCGATTTCTATGAAATTTTCAGGGATTGTGCGGGTTGGTGTGTGGACGGTCCCCTATGAAAATCATCATCCTCGGACTGATAGAAGCGACTGCGCATGCGCAAATGTGAATTCCTTGCAACGGCCATAACTTCTACATTTTCCATCCGATTTCAATGAAATTTTCAGAGATGTTACAGATTAGTATTTAAATTCGGGGTATTATTTAAAACTTCGGGCTGAGCCACTGCGCATGCGCAAACGTGAAATTCCTTGTAACGGACATAACTTCCACATTTTTTACCTGATTTCGATGAAATTTTCAGGGATTATGCGGATTAGGTTGTAGAGGGTCCCCAACGAAGATCATCACCCCCGGACTGATAGTAGCCGCTGCGCATGCGCAAACGTGAATTCATTGTAACAGCCATAACTTGCACATTTTCTATCCGATTTCGATGACATTTTAAGGGATTACGCGGATTAGGTTGTAGATGGTCCCCAATGAAAATCAAGGCCTTAAAATTTACAGAAGCCTTTGCGCATGCGCATACGTAAAATCCTTGTAACAGCCATAACACTTACATTTTTTATCCGAATTCGATGAAATTTTCTAGGATTGTCCAGATTAGCGTGTAGATGGTCCCCTATGAGGGTAGTGAAAGGTACTTACAGATTGGTGTTTTGAGATTAACTACTATGCATCGGATCATCTATATAATCGGGTTATGGATACGAGGAAGCTATGTGCCACACTCACTTGGCAGACGTTTTTCTATATAGATCACTCGTGTGCAAAGAACACGGGTTCGTCATTGTTACCACCAACCAACATGGAGAAAAACATCGATCGCATTTCGGTCAGCTGAAATGCGAACGGAGATTAGCCTCCTTTTGCGATTCACGCTCGTGTTTCTGATTTATCGAAAGTCCAACCTTTAAGTTCTCGAAGGGAGCGAACGGTTTGTCGTACAGGGCTCCCGGTGGTCTCTAAAAATTCTATACTATCTTAAATTGATGGAAAAAATACCTTTAAATCAAAAATTTTTTTAGTTAGGGCGTTATTTTAATGTCAACCCTTATTTTTCAACCCTTAGAAGTGACTTGCATGAGAGGGGGTTAACAATTTTTTTCTTTATCGATTCCAAAGATTCATTATTGAAAATAATAAACCAAAAGGGCGATGAGATTGTCATTAACCCGAGAAATCGGCTGGTCATTGTTATTTTCCGGAGTGAGACTCCCACTGACTCACTCCCATTCTCATCGACTGTGAATGGTGTTATGGTCATGATTATAAATTATTCACCTAGAAGTGTATTCTGACTAAGTGTCACCAAGGAAGTTTCAGGTTTTCTAGATCTATAAGGGTGTATACAGTTTTCTCCACTCCCTCAGAGGCCTCTCTTAACTTTTCCCTTTCCAATCACCAAGGATTGTTGTTGCCCTGGTAACCCACATCTTTTATTATTTCTTATTTATCTTCATTTTCCCACAATCTCCGGCTCAAGTCATTTCTCTAATAAACTTGAGATCGCATTCAAGGCATGCACGCTACTCCTACGGTTTAGGACCTTGCCAATCAACCTCGGGCCTTCACATTTTATTCTCTCCACTTAGAAAATACGCCAACCTTTGAGTCCAGCACCTCACATAAATCTAATATTGAAGGATGCCTTCTATTCCTTTCAAATGTTTTTAGTTTCTCAAAAACCCAATGCTCTACTTTCGCTTCGTCATCGGAGTTTAACATTTATTCAATATATTCCTGTTGAGGGAATCTGGTCTAGAACGCACTTGGGAGGTTTTGTGACAGGCGTTGTCAAGCAATGAACCTTATGATTATTGTCACATTACTATTCTTTCATATATATATACTCCCTTGATGGCAACTATTATTAAGATGTTCTACTTACTCAAGTGCCCAATTAGATAAGCATTTGTTTCTGAATTTCGTTTTATTGTCACTAATATTATTACTTTATTACCTAATATTACACTAATATATTACTTATTACCTTATGTATAATACTCCGTTGACAAGCTAAAATTCTGTAATATTAGAATTTTCCAGCTGAGGGGTCACAAAAGGTATTAGTTTTGAAACAAAAATAAATGTTTAATAAAGAATTTTATGTTTGGTGAATTCATTCAAACATTTATCAACACACTTGCTGATACGATAGAAGTATCTCTTGTTACTCGTATATCAAAGTGAACAAGACAACTGTAGTATTGTATGTCGTCCATTTATCTGGTGATACAGTTTGTTATCGTATTATCTTCACTTTACCGAGCAACGGAAAGGTTATAGTTGACATAACTTCATTCCCTTGCTTGGAAGAGCAGCTCAGACCGTCCGATTACCCAGGGTTATGAGATTATCCTACACCTAGATGGATCCATATTTTACTGCATGTGAAGGCCTTCGACTCCACAGGACATACCCGACGCTTGCGTCCTGTAATGTAAGACTGCATTTACGCTGCATTAACCTCCGGTGGGATAAACTTGAAATGAGACAATCGCATCAACAAAATGGGCGAGCTCTCGGCATACGGAGAGCGAAAGATATTAAAAAGAAACTAAAACAATTTTAGCACACACTACTCCCATCTACCGTTCCATCACTGCATTAACATTTTCATGAGTAAAACCCTGTTTTTAGAGATTTTTGTGATATTACTATCATAATGATGGTGTCCAAATAACTACGCTCCCCCCTCTTCTTTTCTCTAATGGCGCACGAAAAAAAATCTGACCAATAATTTATTGCGTAGAAGACAAAAATGATAAAATTGCGCAACCATGCATACTCAAGATCAACTTTATTTATTAAAATAGAAACCTCACTTTTTTGTTGCAGATTCGAATTCTACGTCAAATTTTATGAATGTTTTACTTCGGCAACTTTTTTTTTTTTTGAACGCTCAGCGAGCGCTGAAAGATGCGCAACCCAGGAATTGTTCCAAAATTGAGATGAAGGTAGACCTCAAGTGTGGAACATCACAGCACTGTCTTACTACGCTGAATTGCATGGTGATATCGCTTTCTTGATATGGTTTCATTTTACCGCATTTACAGAAGAAAAAGCCATTTTTGAGAAATAAATCAACGTTTTTCCGTGGAATGTTTTCCGAGTATCATTTTCTTCACGAAAAACTTGTTGGTATACTTAGGAGAAATGACCACTTTAGAGGCTTGTTTTCGTCGTCTATTGTTTGAAAAAGTCGAGGATGAACGTTAAAACCATCGAAACTTGTTGGTTTACTCGAGAGTAATGACCACTTCGAAGGCTTGTTTTCACCTTCGATTTTTCGAAAAAGTCGAGACTGAACGTCAAAATCATCGAAACTTGCCTAAATAGTGCAGGCATTGTAAATGCGTTCTATACAATGCCTGGGTTTCATACTTTGTCGGTAATATATATACTTGGAAAAAAATCATTAAATATAATAATTTACTAAGTAATTGTAGTAGTTTACTAAGATGTATCACAAAATCCGCGGAGAAATGTATAATTATTATTTGAAATGTACCTAATATTGATACTCACTGTAGGGTACCTACTTACAGTCATTTTTATTTTTCAGTTTTTAATTTTCTCATTCAGTTATTTGAACCAGTGGACCATATGCCAATCTAGTTACCTAGGCATTTTAAACAATAAAATTTCATTCTCTTCTGAAAACTCATGGAGTCAAGATTATTGCTAATTTAAAATTTCTTTCCAAGTTAAAAAATCTTATAGGAGTGGTTAAGGAAAAGTAACCCCCTATACTCACTAATAATAAATTCTTGATATATTATATCATGAAAACTGTGTGCATTTTTCACATTTATTACAGAAGCTAAATGCTTGTTCCTTTTCGCCTGGCAGTGTAGTGCCTGAAACCATGAAAAATGTGTTCGCTGATTTCGGAAATATTGAACCGTGTTTACTTATCTAATAGTCCAAAAGATAGAGAAGCTCAGAGGTGTCATGCTGGAAAACATTTGGGGTTAGGATTTTTTAAATATGTGTTGAGGGATGGTGTGGACATGTCGAATCCAAGTTCGGCGCCTCGACAGCCGTGAGGACGACTTTTGGCAGCCGCTAATTCTCGACATTTTGGCATAGTTCTAGGTTTTTCGCTCATAACTCGAAAACGGCTCATAACACGAAAAAATCACTTACTACATAATTGTTGAAGATTACATTGTGCCTCACTCGGCCTGCTTTTTTTTTTTTAAATTTACATGTCTGTTGTACTGTGAAATTTTGGGTCTCTCATCTTGAAATCACGAGGATAGTTAGGGATGGTATCGATTGAGAAATGGATGACTATTAATTTTGATGTACTCGTTTACCTGACACAGACTACACCTGTTTTGGTTGTAGAGGGAAAATAATTTTGGAAAGTACGATGTTTGCAGTTATAACGGACTGACAGTTCTGGGTCGTGAGACCACATCTAGACGCGTAGACATGTAAAGTCAAAACCTCCTGGATGAGAAAGTCCAGTGATCTATTCACCCACGGGCAAGGTACAATTATAATATATGAGACATTACAACTCAGGGATAAATCCTGAAAGATGAAGCAGTTCCTTGGAAAAGTACTTGCAACTTGGAGTGACAGGAGAACAAATGGAAGAGTAAACCGTTAAGAGTCCGGGGAGCCAAACTTGTTCACCACCCAGCTACAGAGTTAACAACTAGAACTTGTCTCTGCTTGCATAATGGCTTAAACCGAGGCGGCACCATCTCAAGGAATTTCAATTTGTATTCCTTAGCATTCTGTACACGGACTTTCTTGTTGTCTTTCTTCGCTTCTTTACCCTCGCTAAGTTAATTAGTTTAAATTTTAAGCCGTACTGCTTCCTTGATCTGGAATCTTTCACTGCTTTATCCCAGCCGCGCCCACAATTCATGTCCAAAGTTATGTAAAGTAGATTATACATTCAGAACTACATATAAGTATCAGTAGGTTACATCACTGTAATAAATGTGAAAAATGCACACAGTTTTCATGATATAGGTAATATATCAATAATTATTAGCGTGTATCAATATTATATATCAAATAATAATTATCCTTTTTTCCGCGGTTTTTATGATGTATCTTAGTAAACTATTTCAATTACTTAGTAAATATTATATTTAATGATTTTTTCCTAGTATATAGTACCGGCAAAGTATGAAATGCAGGCATTGTATAGAATGCATAGTCATTCAAGGTACGTAGAATCCGAAAATCGAATGAAAAATTTTCCTTCCGTCCGCCCTACGCCGTACGCGGCACTTTTCTTAGCAACACTGGACCGATTTGGTTCAAATTCGGCATATGGACTCCATTTGGGATCTATTTGTGCCGCGAAGATTTTGGTTGATGTCAGTCACTTGTAAGGGGTGAAAATTAAGGGTTGAAATTTTCAAGAGTACCCTAGCTCAAAAACTCTCGAAATAAAGGTATCCTTTTTTCACCAATTTTAAATAGTATTGAATTTATAAAAATTTTTGAGACACCCGGAGCTCTGCAGGACAAACCGTTCGCTCCCAACGAGTACTTAAGGGGTTTCTTTCTATAACACAGAATCACGAGTGTGAATCACAAAAGAGGTCTAATCTCCGTTGAATTTTTAGCTAACCAAAACGCGATCGCTGTTCGTTTCTTCTAGTTGTATTCCGTTTCGCTTCCTTAGTAACCGGTAATCGAATGTCCATATGAAGCTCCCTATTTTTTCGAATCAAGTGTGAAGCGTTTAGTTCTTTCTAATAAACTTGACTGTGAAGGTGTGAAGGCATTATGGTGTGGTAGGTTTTACGAGAGGTTTTACTCGTACCTACCAATGGTTGGTAGGTAAAAAGTATCAGTGATCTGAAGACTGAAGAAAATCTTCTCGATCACTGGTTCTCCATCAATAGCACCTACCACCATCTGTATTCTCCCTTGACTTTCCATCTCAAATTTCAGCTTCCTGCGTTCAATAGGATCGAAAATGGCTTCGTAGCTCACTCAGCTGATCAGTGCTATTCCAGGCGTCTCCAGCAGTCGAGAAGATCTTCTTCACTCTTCAGATCAATGATCAGCTGAGTGAGCTCCGAAGCCATTTTCAATCCTATTGAACGCAGGAAGCTGAAATTTGAGAGGGAAGATCGAAGGAGAATACAGATGATGGTTGGTGCTATTGATGGAAAGCCAGTGATCTATACAGAAGGGTGATCTATACAGAAAATAATAAACCTTTGGGCAATGATTTGCAGCGTTTTAACTCTTTTTAGACAAAAGGCAGTGTATATAATGCCTACCATTGATTCAGAAAAAGTATAAATCGAATGCGAAAAAATATGGTTTAAAGGATATAAATGTATATCCGCGATCAGGCATTCTATACAATGCCTAGGTAATGTATAAAATGACATTTCTTTTACACATTGCCTAATCCATTCGGGCATTCTATAAATTACCTAGGCATTGTACGCAATGCCTGATTTTAAAATTTGTCGGTGACAAACAGATTGTACATACTAATGTATTTTCAAAAGCTAGCGAGCTTTACGTGCTTGATTTTCTCTAATTGGTGAAATTTATTATTTTTTACATTTGGAACATATTAAAGGTTTGAAAGTACATTCTTTAAATTTTGAAAATACATGAAATGTAGTTACTTTTATGCCCAGTTGAAGGACCTCCTCTGCTCCCCCATGTTGCCTCAGGGCAACACGTCTGTATGTTTTGAAATAATAACATGCAAATTATGAAGAAAAGAAAAAAAATCACCAGGCCATTAAATGCGTGCCCAACAAGATTCCTGTACAAAAAAAAAATGTATCCTGGTGGATTATAATTTGAGGTTGAAAGGGTTAACTTGTTCTTAGGTAACACGATTTCGTTGTTGGGCCGAGAAACAATATAAGAACATGGAAAGGGGGCGGCAATCGCTATAGCCAATGAGTGAGCGTCCCTAAAAAAATTGTTAACCCCCCCCCCCCCCCCTCAAAATTTGTTGGTTTACGTTTCAAGGTATGTACAATCCGAAAATCGAATAAAATAGTTTGGTTGATGTAGGTCACTTCTAAGGGTTGAAAAATAAGGTTTGAAATTTTAAAACGCCCTAACTCAATCAAAAAGCAGTTATATCAAAAAATGTTGATATAAAAATATTGTTTTTCCATCAATTTAAGATTGTATAGAATTTTTAGAATTTTAGAATTTTTTGAGACCACCCGGAGCTCTGTAGGACAAACCGTTCGCTCACTACGAGAATTTAAAGTTTGGACGTACGATAAGTCAGAAACACGAGTGTGAATCGCAAAAGAGGCCGAATCTCCGTTAAAATTTTAGCTGACCGAAATGCGATCGATGTTTTTCTTCATGTTGGTATGGTAACAATGAGAAAGCCGTATTCTTTTCAGACGAGTGATCTATTTTTCTAAATAATAAACCATTGTGTAATAATTTGCAGCGGTTTTTCTAACGTCTCCCAAAAATAAGAGGAGGCTCATTTTTAGCGAATTTTCAAAGAAAATGAAGCTATTGCAATGGCCTCAAAATTTTTAGAATCGACTTTTTCGAAAAATTTTCACACTGAAATCCGTTTTGGAACATTCTGAAACGATCCCTGAAGTTTTTCCAAAAATCATATGTATATATATATATATATATATATATGTGTCATTCCGGACGATAACTTGAGTAATTGTTTAAAAATTTTTTTTAGTTTTTGCCAAAATGTTTGTAGCAACAAACCATAGGTCAAGTTCGTTAACCAGCAATTTTGGACAATCCAAAGTGGTCCAAAATTCAAAAAAACTCCCAAAAAAATGGGTTTTTCCCGTTTTTTGTGGTTTTTACATTGAAAATCATGGTAATATATGGTATATTCGGATTCAGCACAAAATTTCTGATATGAATGCATTTTTCAAAAATGAAAATTGTCCAAAATTAAGAAAAGTTTGTAGCTATATATATATATAATGAATACGAGCGTATATTTGTTGTACCCAGAAATGCAGTAGCCGTGTGGGTACTCTATGAGTTCGTAGAGACGACTAGAACATGAATATGGACTCCTAACATCTTCAAAGCATACCCAGCAATAATTTGCAGCGTATTATTAGCGAATTTTCAAAGAAAATGAAGCTATTGCAATGGCCTCAAAATTTTTAGAATCGACTTTTTCGAAAAATTTTCACACTGAAATCCGTTTTGGAACATTCTGAAACGATCCCTGAAGTTTTTCCAAAAATCATATGTATATATATATATATATATATATGTGTCATTCCGGACGATAACTTGAGTAATTGTTTAAAAATTTTTTTTTAGTTTTTGCCAAAATGTTTGTAGCAACAAACCATAGGTCAAGTTCGTTAACCAGCAATTTTGGACAATCCAAAGTGGTCCAAAATTCAAAAAAACTCCCAAAAAAATGGGTTTTTCCCGTTTTTTGTGGTTTTTACATTGAAAATCATGGTAATATATGGTATATTCGGATTCAGCACAAAATTTCTGATATGAATGCATTTTTCAAAAATGAAAATTGTCCAAAATTAAGAAAAGTTTGTAGCTATATATATATATAATGAATACGAGCGTATATTTGTTGTACCCAGAAATGCAGTAGCCGTGTGGGTACTGTATGAGTTCGTAGAGACGACTAGAACATGAATATGGACTCCTAACATCTTCAAAGCATACCCAGCAATAATTTGCAGCGTATTATTAGCGAATTTTCAAAGAAAATGAAGCTATTGCAATGGCCTCAAAATTTTTAGAATCGACTTTTTCGAAAAATTTTCACACTGAAATCCGTTTTGGAACATTCTGAAACGATCCCTGAAGTTTTTCCAAAAATCATATGTATATATATATATATATATATATGTGTCATTCCGGACGATAACTTGAGTAATTGTTTAAAAATTTTTTTTTAGTTTTTGCCAAAATGTTTGTAGCAACAAACCATAGGTCAAGTTCGTTAACCAGCAATTTTGGACAATCCAAAGTGGTCCAAAATTCAAAAAAACTACCAAAAAAATGGGTTTTTCCCGTTTTTTTGTGGTTTTTACATTGAAAATCATGGTAATATATGGTATATTCGGATTCAGCACAAAATTTCTGATATGAATGCATTTTTCAAAAATGAAAATTGTCCAAAATTAAGAAAAGTTTGTAGCTATATATATATATAATGAATACGAGCGTATATTTGTTGTACCCAGAAATGCAGTAGCCGTGTGGGTACTCTATGAGTTCGTAGAGACGACTAGAACATGAATATGGACTCCTAACATCTTCAAAGCATACCCAGCAATAATTTGCAGCGTATTATTAGCGAATTTTCAAAGAAAATGAAGCTATTGCAATGGCCTCAAAATTTTTAGAATCGACTTTTTCGAAAAATTTTCACACTGAAATCCGTTTTGGAACATTCTGAAACGATCCCTGAAGTTTTTCCAAAAATCATATGTATATATATATATATATATATATATGTGTCATTCCGGACGATAACTTGAGTAATTGTTTAAAAATTTTTTTTTAGTTTTTGCCAAAATGTTTGTAGCAACAAACCATAGGTCAAGTTCGTTAACCAGCAATTTTGGACAATCCAAAGTGGTCCAAAATTCAAAAAAACTCCCAAAAAAATGGGTTTTTCCCGTTTTTTGTGGTTTTTACATTGAAAATCATGGTAATATATGGTATATTCGGATTCAGCACAAAATTTCTGATATGAATGCATTTTTCAAAAATGAAAATTGTCCAAAATTAAGAAAAGTTTGTAGCTATATATATATATAATGAATACGAGCGTATATTTGTTGTACCCAGAAATGCAGTAGCCGTGTGGGTACTCTATGAGTTCGTAGAGACGACTAGAACATGAATATGGACTCCTAACATCTTCAAAGCATACCCAGCAATAATTTGCAGCGTATTATTAGCGAATTTTCAAAGAAAATGAAGCTATTGCAATGGCCTCAAAATTTTTAGAATCGACTTTTTCGAAAAATTTTCACACTGAAATCCGTTTTGGAACATTCTGAAACGATCCCTGAAGTTTTTCCAAAAATCATATATATATATATATATATATATGCATATTGCGTGCATTTGGCGTCCGCCCTACAGAAAGTTACATTCAAAGTGGCGTCCGGTGCAAAGTGGCGTCCGTATACGGACGTCATTTTACACAACAGGCTCATCTTGTACAGAATGATTCATTGAGGCGTCTCCCCCTTTTTTAGGAGGACGTCATTTTGACGGTTTTCTTCAGCAAACGTATAGATTTAGTGCACGCAATTTCCGCTAGGACGCTGCGCACGTTTCGTATATGATTTGCAAAAGTTAAACTTTACACGAAGCGGTGGAAGTGGCGTCCAGGTTGCAATCCCCGGTTCGCCCACTCCAGCAGCCATCGAACTAAAACACCTGGAACGCCGTCTCAGCGTCCTCAATTTCTGATGATTTTCACGTACAACCAATCGTTCCTAGGGAAAACTAACTTCCTCATTTTCCACCCCACAAAAATCGTTCACCACTCATTGGAAAGCTCTCAATTTATTAAACATAAGGCATAATATGTCTCTCGTGGTTGAGTACTTGTACGAAAGCGGTATCCACCGTTTGTGTTTTAGTAAGAAGCTTTTTCATTTGGTTGCTAATTTTTTACTTCTGAATGGTTTTTCACGAACCTACCTCAACACCAAAAACCGCGCAAAAATCTTAGCTTTATAATATTTGAAGTTGAAAAATATTCAACAATATTGAATTTCGGGATAAAAGCGTCCTAGCAACGTAAATTTCCGAAATCAAGTTCCCTATTTCTTCGAATCGAGTGTGAAGCTTTTATGTATTCTAAATAAACTTGATTGTTATTGTGATTGATCGTGTAGTTAAGTAGTAGGTAGGTAGTAACGATGGTTGGTTTACGTTTCAAAGTACGTAGAATCCGAAAATCGAACTTAAAAAAACCGACCATCCGCGGCATTTTTTGATTTATTATTTTCAATAATGAATCATTGGAATCGACAAACAGAAAAAATTTCAACCCTCCTCAAAATTTGATGTTTAACGTTTCAAGGTAACGTAGAAACCGAAAATCGAATAAACAATTTTCCGTCCGTCCGCCATACGCGGCACTTTTCTTACCAACCATGGACTGATTTGGTTGAAATTTGGTATGTGGGCTCCATTGGGGGTCTAATTGTGTCTCGAAGTTTTTCATTGATATCAGTTACTTTTAAGGAGTAAAAGTTAAGGGTTGACATTTTCAAAAGTACGCTAGCTCGGGAACTCTCGAAACAAAGGTATTGTTTTTTCACCAATTGAAGATAGTATTGAATTTTTAGAAATATTAGAGACCACGCGGAGCTTTGTAGGACAAACCGTTCGCTCCCTACGAGAACTTGAAGGGTTTCCTTCGTTTTATAACAGAAACTCCTGTAAGGAACTCTATTTTTCGAATCGAGTGTGAAGAGTTTATTTCTTCCGAATAAACTTGATTGACAAGGTGTGAAGGTAATTATGTAGTAGGTACCTACCTACTTTTGTTACTTACCAACCATAGGTACTTGCTACCTAGCAAGTACCTATGGTTGGTGAGTAACAAATTAAAAAAAAAATAGTGAAAATGGCAAAGTTGTGATCCCTGCAGACGAGTGAAAAAAAAACTTTTTTCTTGGAATTTTTTAAAGAATATTTTTCTTAGAACTTATTTAAAAATAAGTCAATGTGTTTCTCTGCGTTACAAACATCTGAACTCTACCATAAGAAAAAATTATATCAGTCACATGAATAGGGTGCTGTTCCAGGACGTAAACGTCGTGCTAACAATGATACAACAATACTGAAGACTAGCTTGGCCATTTTCTCCACCTCCATTTAAGTACACAGGACTAGTCAGAAACCTACCAAAAATCTTAAATTGATGGAAAAACAATACCTTTCTAAAAAACTTCTTTGAGATAGAGCGTTTTCAAAATTTCAACCCTTAGAAGTGACCTACAGCAACCAAAATCTTCGGCGCACAACTAGACCCTAAAAGGCCCCTATACCAAATTTCATCAAAATCGGTCAATGCTGGGTGACGAAAGAGCCGAGTACGGCGGACGGACGGCCTAATTTTTATTCGATTTTTGAATTTCACGTACCTTGAAACGTAAACCAACAAATTTTGAGGGGGGTTAATTTTTTTTCTTGGTCGTTTCCAAAGGTTTGTTATTGAAAATAATTAACCAAGAAAAGGCGAAAAACTCGGGGATTGAAAATAATGTGGGAGCCAGACGAGTAAAGATCTGATAATGAGAGAAGCGCAAACCTCAGAGGTAGAAGTTTAACGATCCCCGTTCGTAGGAGGTTGATCTATAGCGCGGAAAATTCAAGTTGGGCGGGAATCACAAATTTCGTTCACTGGCCACCGTCCATGTTAGGATGACATGACGAGTTTGGTATCAATTCCTGTGTAATTTTTCACGCTGAATCCGTTAGTGATACTTACAAATGATTTTGACGGCTAGAAAGTGGATTTTTTGAAGAAGACCTCCATTCGTAGATATGGTAGTGAGTATAAAGTAACACCTTTCTTTTATTATTTTTCTGTATAGATCATTCGTCTGAAAAGATCACAATTTTACCATTGTAACTCTTTTTACCTGCTACATAATTACCTTCACACCTTCAAAATCAATTTTTTGGAAGAAATAAACGCTTTGCATTCGATTCGAAAAATAGGGTCCTTCGTATGGAAATTTGATTACTGGTTGCTACGGAAGCAAAACTGAATACAACTCGAAGAAACGAACAGCGATCGCATTTTGGTCAGATAATAATATTATTTGATAATAGTATTAATTATTAAATTAAATTAAATTAAATTAAATATTAAATAATAATAATAATATTAATAAATATTATTTGAACGCGATTAGACCTCTTTGGTGATTCACACTCGTGATTTTGTTTTATCGAAGGAAAAACCTTAAGGTCTCGTAGGGAGCTAACGGTTTGTGCTGCAGAGCTCCGCATGGTCTCTAAAATTTTAAAAATTCTATGCTATCTTAAATTGATGGAAAAACAATACCTTTATATCGATTTTTTTGAGCTAGGGCGTTTTCAAAATGTCAACCCTTATTTTTCATCCCTTAGAAGTGAAGAAACCATGCTTACTATTGGCTGGGGCGTTAGTGATTATTCGGTTAGGAAGATTATTCGGTATTGAGAATAAAATTTGAAAAAAAAATGCTCTCCTGTAAAATTCTATTTTTTGTACTTACCTGGTTTTTCCCCACCACCAGCCAATTCATTGACCTGGAGAAGATGGGATTTTGGCAGAACTGTTGAAGAATGGACGAGAAAAATTGGAAAAATCATTGCACTCCCCGCATGTGTGTACTAGTAAAATTCGTAAATTGGTACTACGAATCCCATCATGCTCGTACATTCTTATTACAGGATCTAATTCCAAATTCGAATAATATGGAAACAATATTTTATTGATGTTAGGAAGCTATGTGCTACGCCCACAAAGGTAGTAAAATACGTAAATTGATACTACGAACCCCATCCTGCTCGTACATTTGTATTACAGGATCTAATTCCAGATTCGAAGAATGTGGAAACAATATTTTATTGATGTTGGGAAGCAATGTGCTACCCCCACAAAGGTAGTAAATACGTAAATTGGTACTACGAACCCCATCCTGCTGTACATTTTTATTACAGGATCTAATTCCAGATTCTAATAATCTGGGAAGAATATCGTCGTTCGAGGCCCAGCATGGCACATCTGACATTTCGGCGAAATCGAGTTAAGAACGGTTTCTTATTCAAAATTTCACGCCCGAGCGATTGGCGCTAACAGTTTTTCAATCTGACCGCTCGTAGCGCTAGTATTTGCGAATTAGTCAGCATAGCATATCTAAAACCACCCAACAGCAAGGCACATCTGCACAGAAAGCATGGAAAAATCGTATATGCCAGGAAGCGAGGCAAGTTTATTGAGTTTATTGCAATAATTAGAAGTATATAGCGGTTTTTTCCTTTTAGTAATGCTTAATGAAGATTCAATCTTGATTTCTAACAAAAAGAAAATCATAAATCATCGGCATTAGTTAAGAAAATAAGATAAATAAGTTTGAACTGCAAATGTGCTATGCTGCTAGGATGAAGCTATGCATATGTGCATTGCTGTTTTGTATTTTATTTCGAACAAAGCTTATTTTCGTGAACAAAATCGGTGCCTTTGTAGGAAGAAAGAAGAAAGGAAGTTCTCGCAGAGTACTTACCCAAAAATAATTGTTAATGTTTTCTCAATGAAAAAAATCGGCGTAGTCATTTTCCAGAACTAAGAAGTAGTAAGTCAGAAGTGAAGTGATTTTATTCCTTTTACTCAACTGAAAAGCCTATTCTGATGGTAGATTTTGATAATTATCTGCTAAATGAAATACTAGTCATTGTCTCATTACTGTGAAAATCTTGTCAATTCATGTTCATTGACTGGAATATCTACAACATTTCTAGACTTTTTACAAAATTAACTTTTACAAAATTTGTAAGACTTATATATTTAATATATAAGTCTTTTCGGGTTCTGAAATTTTACTGAAGGTTTAAAAAATATAGTTGAATTTAATAATATTTAACTGGTTAACCCTAATTGGGCCATGGTATCACTAGCGTCACCGAAAACATCTCAGGAACTCCACAGATATCTCTAAGTGTCACCGGAGTAACCAAAATTAAATTACAACTTTAAATTTAATGGACAACAGAATTTTCTGTCTCAAAATAGAGTTATGAAAAAAATTTCCAAGGAAATCGATGAAAAACATTTTATAATAACATCAATTTTTGATTTCCAATAACTTACAGAAAATGTTTCGAAAAATTCAGCTCTGTCCAATAAATTTTTAAATTGCAATTGATATCTAGTTAATCTGGTGACACCTTGGGAAAGCTGTGGGATTCCCAAGATGTTTTCAGTGACACTAGTGACACCATGGTCCAATAAGAGGTAATAATATTTCACTTCAACTATATTTTTTTAAATTTCAGCAAAATTTTGAAACCCAAAACGACTTATATATTTGTAGACATTCCAGTCAATGAACATACGAGTAAATTGACAAGATTTTCACAGTAATGAGACAATGACTAGAATTTCATTTAGTAAATAATTATCAAAACCCACCATCAGAATAGGCTTTTTAGTTGAACAACAGGAATAAAATCATTTCACTTCCGACTTATATTAACACATGTTCGCTTTCCAGTAGAGAAATATTATTTGACAAGAAGGTCAGAGGAATATAACAATAAATTCAGTTCACTTTGGTAACTCCTCATCTCAGTTTTGTAATAAGTAGAAACCCCATTATAAACAATTCATGTTTTATCATTCTGCCCTTCGTCCCATGAAATACGTGCATTGCTAAACAATATATTTGATATTGTGAAGCGTCCAATCTGTATAATTCGTAGGAAATAAGAAAGGCACATCACATGAGTACCATAAGAAAATATACACTCCTAGTAACGCAGGTAAACTGTAGTAAAATTCAAGTCTAGCTTTATGAAACGGATTTTATACAGATCTCTGTGATCCTTAATAATGTTTCTGTGTTAGCTAAAGAATTTTTGACATTTTCATGTCTGCTTTGGCACATAAACTGAAAAATCGACACGAAAACTTGCTCACGCGACCAATAAATAAAATAGACTCACTGTGTTGCGCAGAGAAGAATCAACTGTTTTCTTATTTTGATGCTTGGGTACATGAACTAACACCATACTTTCACACACATGAAAATGTCCCAATGTGTTGCAGACTCGTATGCAAGCATTTATAATTTTTTTCTAATATATACCTACTGCATTTTCCAAGGCTTTTCTTCACTAGGACTAGGAAAATAGATACCTACCCTAATACTAACGCTGGTAGTAGCAGATGTGGAATTCAAGTCAATGTAAAACTAGAACTGTTGGGTTCAATTTTTTTGTGTCGTTTAAATAAAACAAATTATAAATTAAATTAAATAAATAAAATAAAATAAACTATAAATTGGTACTGTTTCGAGTTTATAAACATCTGGTACCTACCTTCCCTGTCTACTTGTCGGGCTGACAAAAAAAGGAATTGCAAGCCAGTTTAAAACTCTATCCTTGGCTTTATAGAGGGAAACCAAATAGATAATTTATTTGAGAACTTAATTTTAGTACAGCAGCATAGGACAACTTCATGTTACCCCTCTGAAAAATAGCACAAATGTTCGACAGCATAGCATATCTAGGGGACGAAATCTGGGCAGCATAGCACATCTACGCTAATTTCGAAGGTAGTTCGTTGACAACCAAATTTATTGTAAAATCATGTTGAGCGACCCCAATTAGGCTAGTTTGAACTCAGAAAATAAAGAAAACACGATTACCTTACTCGTAAAACAGTTTTTTGGCTCTCCTGAAAAGTTGGCAAAAGTTAGATGTGCCATGCTGGGCCTCGAACGACGATATTTTATTGATTTTATTAATAACAACTTATTAAACAACTTGTGAGGGGGGGTTCTTTTCTACTTCTCTTTTGCTTCCTCACTACCGAAGGTTGGGAAGCTTTGTATTCGTGAAAGAAGTGAAAAAAAAAAATTTCCTCCAAAATCAAAATTTCCACTTGCTTTTTGCGTTTTAGAGCTTCCCGAACAATTTTGGTTCCGTGTCTGTCTGTCTGTCGGTCTGTCTGTGGTCAATCCTTGTCCCGGGCAAAACTATACTAACCTGTGGTCCGATTTTGATGAAATTTTCAGGGATTGTGCGGGTTAGGTCCTAGACGGTCCCCTATCAATTTCAGCACCTTCGGACGAATAGGAGCGAGTGCGCATGCGCAAACGTGAATTTCCTGGAACCTCGGTTTCTCGGTTTCTAATGAACCGATTTTGCTCAAATTTGGAGGTTAGTTAGGGACTAACTTCTGAGAGTCACCCTATAAGTTTCAATCAAATTGGTCAAGCAATAGCCGCTGCGCATGCGCGAACTTTAAATTTATTGTTACAACCAAAACTCCCCAACTATTCAACCAATTTCGACGAAATTTTAAGGGATTGTGTGGGTTAGGTCCTAGACGGTGGTTTATACCTACACTCTTTCGTTCTTTTATTTCAGTGGTTTATATACCACAACTATTTACAACACTATTAAAACATTAATACCTGCAACCCTATCCCGCATATTATCGCCAATATTTTGGTATTCAATAACTCTTTGAATCATAATTTTTTCGCCAACTGATTCTATTCGTCCATGTTACAATGAGTGAGGAAGCTATACTGCCCACCCAACTTGGCAGACGTTTTTTTCTATAGTGATACATTTTGCGAACCATATAGAACCATTAATTATGGATCAATGTCCCTCCCTCATTATTAAACATCCTGGTCCTCAGGAAGGGAAGTGGGGCCTAATAAACTCGGCCCGATTTTATTTCCTATGTATGATTTTTTCTCTTGAAAATTATATTTTCCCCATTTCTCTCTTATTGGTCCTTTTTGGCAATTACCCATTATTTTTCATGTAAACAACTTGTGAGGGGGGGTTCTTTTCTACTTCTCTTCTACTTTTCTATATTGACACATTTTGCGAAACGTTCTGAGATTGAATTGGGTGAGTTCACCAATTTGGCATTCTCCCACACCCTTGAAAACGGCTGGTTCCAGCCCTCAACTCTGCGGCGCCTTGCCAGCGCTATTCACACTGCAGCGGAATTGACGTCCAGTAAGCTCGAGCTTACTGGACGTCAATTCAGCTGCTGTGTGAACGGAAGCCACTATGCGTTCATATGTACAGCGTATATGTGAAGAACTGTATATGTCATCAGCAAGCGAAATGTGAATATCTGAGTCGGTTAACAAGTATCTCGGCCTTAATTAATGTTGGAATTTCAAAATTTTGTTAAAATGACCACTCCTTCAGGGGGACGTCACTTTACCACAACTATGATACGGACGTCATTTTGTACCAAGATGTAAATATATATATATATGTGTCATTCCGGACGATAACTTGAGTAATTGTTTAAAAATTTTTTTTTAGTTTTTGCCAAAATGTTTGTAGCAACAAACCATAGGTCAAGTTCGTTAACCAGCAATTTTGGACAATCCAAAGTGGTCCAAAATTCAAAAAACTCCCAAAAAAATGGGTTTTTCCCGTTTTTTGTGGTTTTTACATTGAAAATCATGGTAATATATGGTATATTCGGATTCAGCACAAAATTTCTGATATGAATGCATTTTTCAAAAATGAAAATTGTCCAAAATTAAGAAAAGTTTGTAGCTATATATATATATAATGAATACGAGCGTATATTTGTTGTACCCAGAAATGCAGTAGCCGTGTGGGTACTCTATGAGTTCGTAGAGACGACTAGAACATGAATATGGACTCCTAACATCTTCAAAGCATACCCAGCAATAATTTGCAGCGTATTATTAGCGAATTTTCAAAGAAAATGAAGCTATTGCAATGGCCTCAAAATTTTTAGAATCGACTTTTTCGAAAAATTTTCACACTGAAATCCGTTTTGGAACATTCTGAAACGATCCCTGAAGTTTTTCCAAAAATCATATGTATATATATATATATATATATATATATATATATATATATATGTGTCATTCCGGACGATAACTTGAGTAATTGTTTAAAATTTTTTTTTTAGTTTTTGCCAAAATGTTTGTAGCAACAAACCATAGGTCAAGTTCGTTAACCAGCAATTTTGGACAATCCAAAGTGGTCCAAAATTCAAAAAAACTCCCAAAAAAATGGGTTTTTCCCGTTTTTTGTGGTTTTTACATTGAAAATCATGGTAATATATGGTATATTCGGATTCAGCACAAAATTTCTGATATGAATGCATTTTTCAAAAATGAAAATTGTCCAAAGTTAAGAAAAGTTTGTAGCTATATATATATATAATGAATACGAGCGTATATTTGTTGTACCCAGAAATGCAGTCCTCGTTCAAATATTTTATCGACAACTGCCACCGATAGAAACGTTTATAACCCAGTGTATTATTGAAAATCGCACGATTTTTTCGTACATATCGCGAATATAACTAAATGTTATCAAATTAATTACTTAGATGCGGTAACGCATCAAGGAGAAAAATGTGTGATAAACAAAAGGTGGCTTGTTGTTATGAGGTTGGGAACATACGAGCATGAACGCGATCTGTCGCACTCATCTTTAACTACGTCCCGGAGCTTCCACAATCAGAACGCTTCTCGGGCTCCCAGATTTAGCTTTCAGCCCAGTGATTTCACGTCTTCCAGGACGTCGATTATTGGTGTAAAAGTATGTAATAAAAACATATATACATATATATAAACCAAGAATCGAAAAAAAAAACTTTCTACAACAAATTGCAACACCATTGGTCCTTTTCTTGACCACACCTTAAACTGAATGATTTCTTTGAAAATTCGCTCATTAATTCATGCTGCATGAATGGACTTTCCTCAATCCACCCGACTTAAATATATCACATACCGTCAACTAATCAGGAAAAATGCAAATAGAATTCACTGGAATTTCTCATGGTTGTTCGCAATTATTATATTGATGATTTCTTGCATGTTAGTACCTACTGTGGTTTCTGTTGTGTGTTGAGATCAATAAACGATCATCCTGAGTCCAACCCTACACTATCTTATACTAAAAGATAAATGGAGGGAAATTGATTCATAATAAAAACCCTGGTTTATCATGCATTACTGCAACTATAACTGGTCTGATGGTCAATCAGCTCAAGACCGTCACCTTTATGAGTTTTTTCGTCTTCATATTTTTACAAATTGCTAGAGCAACATTACCAAGGTTTCTTACGAACGGGAAAATAAAATCAACCAGCTCTCTCCGCGAAGCCAACGCAAATCATTCTCACGAGACCTTCAGCCAGTCCAGAAAAGGTCCAGAAAGGAGATACAAGTGACAGAGGCGAACCGATGTTGGAGCTATTGTTATCAACTCACCGTACAGAAGCCCTAAGAAGGCTGAAAAAGCAATCCAGCTATTTTACATCTCATAGCCCTTTCCCTGGCTTACGTCCTTTTTTGAGTTGGGACTTACTCCAACAGGTATATTTACACGACACAACCATTTTCATCCTATTTGACCGGATTTCTTTACTCAATCTCCGAATTTCCTGAGCATTCATTTATATAGTTTGCAGTGGATGAAAGTCGAGTCACACCAAATGTACGTAGAACTCAATCTTGATTGACCGCTGCTGGCTGGAGGCTCATTTATCATCACAGTCAACCAAGCATGCTGATATTAAATGTTTGTTTGTACCCCTAAGGCCAATTCCATGCCTATTCAACCTAGGCTGCTGGTATTTCAAACTGAGTCCTTGAGGAACAACAGGGTAAGGCGAATCCTCGTTCAACTGGTTTGAGTCCTGATATTGTGTCTGTTTGGGTGTTAATAAAATTGCAATCATTATATATCATTCGAATTGAGCGACACAAAAGTATATCATTTTAAAATCTTCTCGTGACAACAGTGTTGGTTTCGGTTCAATTTTTCTCATCAAGGTCATTTTAAGATGAAGCAAATATCATATGGCTGGGGGATTTTTTACCGAAAATGTGGCGGAGACAAAGATGTCAGCATTACAAAGGAGGGAGCATGGAAGAGAGTGCTTAAAGGACGAAGCATGGAAGAAGAAGAAGGGAGCAGAGAGAATAAACGTAAGAGGAGAAAGCGTGAAGAAGAGTGCATGGTGGAGGCAACGATGAGGGAACATAAAGGAAAGTAAATGGAGAAGGGAGCAGATAGTAAGGGTGCAAGCAGTGGATGGAAGGATGAAGGATCGTGTGGCTGAAACTAGTACATAGCACGTTTATTACAGAGATGGATACTACACTAAATGGATTGTAATCTATACATAGAGGATTGTAATGATTTGAGTATGAGCAAGATCGTCACCCTCTACAAGGTGTCCCAGAGCCAACTTTTCCCTCTTCGCACATTTTCGGTTTATTATTCCAATAATGAATCTTTGGATCGACCAAGAAAAAAATGTAACCCCCCACCCCCCTCCCACCTCAAAATTTGTTGGTTTACGTTTCAAGGTACGTAGAATCCAAAAATCGAATAAAAAAATTTCCGTCGACCCGCCGTACACGGCATTTTTCTTACCAACCATGCGTCGATTTTGGTTAAATTTGGTACATGAGCTTCATTTGGGGTCTAGTTGTGCCACGAAGCTTTTGGTTGATGTCAATCACTTCTAAGGAGTACTGAGTTGAATACTCATTCACTTCATAAGACAGCCGATATCTCCGCATACGATATCAAGTATCGCCACACTCGAAAATTAATTGAAAGAAGTATTCACAACACCATTGTTGAATTGTAAAGGCCATCGCATCCAATCATCGTATCGATACAAACTACAAACCAGAACCAAATAAGATTTATCAAAGCAGAACTGGACCGAGCTCCGGAAACAAAGACCATTGTTAGGCCGACAAGGGAGGAGGAAACCTGCCACCTCATCAGGATTCCGGGTGCCACCGCCTCTTAGCCCGTCGGAAGCATTTGCATTTGCAGCTGACAACACGTGAATATACATAGATAAAGGTAACACGCACGGGGTACGCATGGTTCCCTAACCCGACCTTCCCGAAACAGATGTCCACCGGAACCAAAGTTGCAAGTTTATATGGTTTGCCCTCAGGGTCGCGAACTGCCATTTCCATCGCGTTTGCAGGGACCACCAGCTGGGAACAAGATAAATCTGCATATTCCACTGGAGACCCTCTTAATTGATTTACTAAGCGGCTTATCCATTCTTCATGTACCACTCAGTTCTGCCTTTTGTAACTTCATATTCTTTTATTCCATTCGACGAGAAATATTATGTTCTAAACTAGCTGGTTACCTGCGTTGCCAGAGCCCACATGGATTATGGTGTCGGTTGATGCATAAACTACAGAAACAATCATAGATAACAATGTTATGATGATGTCATCATAATCATTGGTACCAAAGTCAGTCTTGGAATGAACAAGTGAGAACTTTGATTGATAGAACTTGGTAGAGGAACTGCTCTCAGAGGTGTGTGTACAGATTAACAGTGCTACTGGATAACTGGAGCTGCACCATTTAGCTGCATCAATCACACAACTGATAATATTTTCTCCCGATCATCTCCGAAAATCCCCCTGGCGGCTTTGTTCTTAATTTCAATGCATTATGATGAACAGAAGAAAAGTTGACTTCATTACTCACACTGCTTACCTACCTGACCTCCTGATCACTTCCAGTTGTCCTCGAGTTTATCCCAGGAATCCTTTAATCGTCCTTCATTTTGAAGGGAGAATTCAGACATCCTTGTCCTCGAGTTTATCAGGGCTAATCCCTTATCAGCTACCATTTCAAAAATTGAAAATAATTTCAAATTTCAAGGTAAATCAAAATAATTTTGCTTAAAACTCTACTAGACAACAAGATACAGGATACTTGTCTCCCCTACCCAATTGGGCCTCTGAGGAGCAAAAACCACGGTGAGGCCCAATCTCATAGCAAAAAATCCAGTAGCGGTGTAATCGGTTGAACGAGAACCAATCTGCCAACCTACAACCTTCCTCCAGTTTTTATGTTACCACGAGGCTCGTAAAAGCTTATCTAAGCTCCCCACATAATTTCGTTGATACAACCCTTAGGAAAGCGTGTTGGAGGCATACGACCGAAATGAAGGCATCGTCATTTCAGATCCGCAGGAGCTGAGATAAATGGCAGGCCTCAACTGCGAGAAGGCCGATAGTGTTTATTACCTACTCTTAAATTTCTAATCTACACTCTGTGATTTGTTGGATGATGAGGCTCAGCTTGTTTTGGACTTCATGTATAGAATTATGTGGTAGGTACCCATTATCTTGATACAAGATATAGGTATCGCACAACTAGCAAATACCCCCTAAAGCCAGTCAACAGGGGACGAAGGCAGTTAGGCTCCAAGAATGACAAGACAATTGACCTTTACGTGTTGATCAGCTTATCGGATCCTCCCAGGCGTTCAGAGTCGACATTTCAGATCGGGTTTCCAGTTCTGATTCCTCCCTAAATGTTGACGGAGAGATGCTCTGGAAAGTTTTGAAATAAAGATCGGATCGACCATGTAAACTGCCCTAGCATATCCTTAAATATTAAAGATTTATCCTGAACCCCATAGTTATTCCAAGTTATCTAGTACTTTATTGGGCAATTCTAGAACTCAACATGGGGTCTAATGACTCCATCATATCCCCAAGGTTCTGATGACCCCTAATTGATATCGGTGAGTTATAATATGTTGTATACTTGCTCTTTGCTCCTCGCCCATAGTGCCAATAGCGCATCTGCCAAAATAAGACTCTTGTTAGCTAGGGAACACCAGACGCTGACAATCGGGTGAAGAAGAATCCCTTTCTCCTTGGTGTGCACTTGCATCCTGACTGGTAGCCATCAATATCAGAGAATCCTGGGAAGGCGTGTCTTACGGAGGATACATTCCCTGACGAAGAAGCTTCTTCGATATAATAAGATATTTTTGCAACTCGTCGCGGTAGCATTCAAGGTGCACATACCACACCAAACAGCAATAAAAAGAGTAATCACCAAACCATTAAGCAATTTTTGAGCCAATCGCTCAAAGAATGAAGCTCTTGCGCAGAATCCTCCTACTGTACGAGTACTATCCTCCAAATTATCATATCTTAACGTTTTCTGTGGGATGTTGAAAAAAATCTATTATCCGGTTCCAGAACATTCTGAATTTGTAGGAAAGGGAATTGCAGACTACTCGTGAGACCTCCAAAGGCCATCCCTAAGGGGATGAGACTAAGGTCTCACCCTGAATCCACCAAATTTAGTGCAATGGCACTTTCCCTTTCCTTTCCAGAAGTTTTGTTTTGTCACTTTTTTGTTTTTTTATTTTCCCTACCAATGAGTACTCTTTTTAAAAAAAATTACAGTTTTTACAATGTCACAATAATACTAATGATAATTTAATTTATGTCTTGATGCAGTTCCTGAAGAGGTTTCCAGTTCCCTGATGATGAGTAAAGGTCCCACGAAGAGTTTTAGCCCTGATGATGCATAAATGTCTCACAAAGAGTTTTAGCCCTGATGATGCATAAAGGTCTCACGAAGAGTTTTAGCCCTGATGATGCATAAAGGTCCCCTGAAGAGTTTTAGCCCTAATGGTGAATTTCGGGTTCCAAACAAAATTTTACCTTTGGCCCCCTGAAGTCTCTAGCCTCTGATAGTTTTACCAAGCCCTATGCACTATCATTTTTTTTTTTTTTTGAGTTCCCATAGAGTATTATATGCAGTCTTATAGATCTTTAATAGTGGCACACATTTACATTTACATTGATTAATGAGGATCCATTGGTCCTTCCCATAGCTTCACTCGTATCCCAGTAGGTGTCTCTTAATGTCCTTCTTCTTCCTTTCTCTCTTCTTCATTCTCTAATGAATTGAAAATTATCTTATAATTTAAATTATTTTCAGGGTTTTCCTTCAGTGATTCAATAATTTATTTCCTTATTCTTCTATCCTCCAACTTGATACAGAAACTGGATTGGCTAGATGAGATAAGTAACTGGCATGTAGAAGGCAAGTTTTATAGTGCGGGAAAATTTGCAAAATTTAATAGGCATGCGGTTCCTATAATCCAATTTAGGGATGCCACAATATTCATCCTTCAACACATTCTGCTGAAATTAATTGCGACATCCACGTCCTGAATTTTCTCCGCTTGCCTGTTATTTAACTAGAAAATACTCTTATTACTCATGATCAGTAATGGATTCCAATGGCGCCATCAGAATCATTAAGAAACGTATTGATACATTAATATCGTAGCCGAGAAATAAAGTATGTTTATGTCCCATAATATCTTTATTCGAATAAGATTTAATATTTATCGTGTTTTACAGACTGGAGGCAAACGTTTTGAGCACCATATTTCGATAGATATTCAATATCTGTCCACTACCACGTAATATTACAATAAATATCTCATTATCCACGAACTAGAAGGGTGACAAGAAGTAATTTGACAAGAGAATAGATGGATTTATAATAATACTGTGAGCCTGCTCGTGAACAAGGAACCTATATTGAGCTAGAGGATGCGCACGTGGCTTTTACTACATTTCCCACCGTTTAAAATCCAGTTTGTTCTCCTCATAAAGTTCTGATGATTTATCCCATAATCGGGATAAACAACTATTGTTCGCTGCTGTTTATCCGATGTTGAGAAATTCATGGAGGTCGTCTCGTAGCTAACCGGCATCAATCCTGAAAATGTCATAACAATCAGACAATGAATCACAGTAGTTACGCTCAGGACTAGGATTGACTTCAGACTGATTAACACAGAACCAAAGTTGTTCGGAAAAATCTAAAACACGAAACACTTGTGGAAATTTTGACTTTAGAGGACTCACATTTATTCGACTAGCTGTACGAATACAAAGCTTTCCTGTCTTCGAAAGTGTTGATGCTCAATAATACAAACAAATTAAGGGGAGTATCTAATAGTTGTGAGCCCGGAAAACGGGTGACTCATATCCGCTAAACAGTCTAACCCGTTTCAAAGTCAACTAAAGGAAATTATGAGACCGAAATGTTGAATTACGACACCGGAATTCCGAACTAAAAACGCTGAAAATTATTACACAATGGTTTATTATTTTTCTATATAGATCACTCGTCTACAAAATCACCAACCATCCAATATGAAGCAAAAAAAAATACTTAAATTAAAAAAAAAATCAAAAAAATTTTTTTTTTTAAATCAAAATTACCAACTATCGATTACATTTTGATCAGCTCTAATTTGAACGGAGATTAGGCCTCTTTTGCGATTCACACTCGTGTTTTGATTTATATATACATATATTTCAATATAAACACTTAAATTTTCGTAGGAAGCGAACGGTTTGTCCTACAGAGCTCCGCGTGGTCTCAAAAAATTCTAAAAATTCTATAGAATCTTAAATTGAAGGAAAAACAATACCTTTATATGGAAATTTTTTGAGTTAGGGCGTTTTCAAAATTTCAAAATTGATTTTGGAAACCTTAGAAGTGACCTACGTCAACCAAAAGCTTCGGGGCACAACTAGACCCCAAATGGAGCCTACATACCAAATTTCATCAAAATCGGTCAATGCTAAGTGGCAAAAGTGCCGCGTACGACGTACGGCGGACGGCGGACGGACGGCCAAACTTTTATTCGATTTTTGGATTCTACGTACCTTGAAACGTAAACCATCAAATTTTGAGGGGGTGTTAAAATTTTTTTTTTCTTGGTCGATTCCAAAGGTTCATTATTGAAAATAATAAACCAAAAGCCAATACATTTATATTTGATGGAGATTTTCCTGGTTATGGATGACACAATCACCTTTTTATTTAAACCTAAAGAAACACCAAGAGGAATGATTTTCCAAAAATTGCGAATTATTAACCCTCCAGTACTGTGGTCGGGTCATAGTGACCCAGGTAGCCGCTCTACCCTTTGTTATTTGTACCTGAAACGTTGGTTCCCCCTCTCATCACCCTTTAACCTCAAGCTCATTCAGTTCCTCATTTCAGTTCATCTTTGGCCATGGTACATGTTATGGGCACTTGGCAATATGTCGACACATAAACTGGTCGACACGTCCTGTCGACATATTTCCACACCAGGTGTTGAAGAACGTCGATAACGCACATCTTTAAAACTGGTCGACGGATTTATGTCGAAAAATGTGAGATCCGTTTTTCGACGTATTTCAACAACAGGAGTTGAACATGAGCTAAAAACACACCTCTTAAAACTGGTCGACTGCTAAACGACGACAAAAGGGTTGTTGGGCCACTACCTGTCCTCAACCTTGGTCCCATGGGGTCTTTCACCGAGGATTATTCGTAATTACTGTCTGGGTTCACTTTCACTATTGTGAAGTGGGTCCTTGACACTGCCTTGCCAACTGCAGGCCTCAACCAAACAGAAAACAATTAGGACGATTCAAGAAATGTAGGCCTGGATTCAGATTCCTGCCCATCTTTTTTTATTTTTTCTTTCCTCAGCCCACCTGAAGGTGAATGGAAAGTATTGCGATCAGCAGAAAACCCAATTTCTAGAACACCACCTTTAACTGGCCCTAATCGACATCTGATCAATTTTCTCCACGTTTTGGAAAAGTGTATGTATGTATGATCACGATTGCGACTCCTACGAAATTGATTTAAAAAAATCCGATTTGGAGGAATGGTTCTACATGTCTGAGGATGATACCCTAAGAATTTCAGCCCCCCAGGTCAATTATTAGGGGGAGAAAATATTACAAAATGGTGAAAAAACGTCGTTTTTACCCCATTTTTTAGCTTTTCTCCCAAACTGCTCCAAGGATTTTGATAAAATTCACAGGACTTACTCTTCTAACAAGTAGAAACAAGTTCCAGTACCCCTCATCTCCACAAAAATAGATTGAGGGCCAATACAGCTGAGGAAAGTAGTGTGAAGCCTCGCACCAGATGTTTTTTGTGATTGATACTTCTTACGAAATAAATACATATCATGTGAGACGTGTGGAGGTACAGGTCTGGTAATGGTAAGCTATACACATTGTGTCTCAGAATGAACGGTCCAGTCCATTTTTTCCAATTTATATAACTCAAAAGAGAGAAAGCACATTAATCAAAATAAATAAATATACCATAATAAATTAATGCAGTAGCTAGTATTTTCTTGGAAAATTCGCTGAAACAAAAAACTTTTCTGCAGAGATTTTCATTTGGATTAATAATGGCTGCATAATATGTAGTGTAGGGATCACTTATTATGTGTATGGTGTACTCAATACATAGGATTTCCTGATAGCTTTTTGGACGTGGAGAGCCGTAACTTTCCGTGAAAGGGACGAGGTGTTCATGAGGGATAAATTGACGACATTAACCAAATCGGCAAAATATCCCTCCAAAACATTTCTCTCGAAACCTTGGTGGAAGACGTCTTTCGCGATAAAATCAAGATCGGATCGAAGGTACGAATTCATCGGGCGTCGAATGGATAATATAAAGGTTAGAAGAACTCGAATGGCAACAGAGCTCCAAATAAACTGCTGACAAAAAAGTCCCCCAACTTTTTTTTTTTTTTTTTTGTGATAGTTTTTGTATAAACTATCTTTTGTGTCATCGTCGCACAAAGCATTGGTGTCACCATGGTGCCAGGACACCAGAAACCTCGTCATAATGTGAATTTGTGGGTGTTTCCCCTTAAATACAGCTGTGATTCTCTACGGACTACTTGGAAAACCAACAGATACCAGACCAACGACACCATGTATCACCGCTGTGGTGCCAGGCTGGCACCATTGGCGGAGAGGGGTAGACTCGAAATCGCGTGTTGGGTATCGTAGATCATGGATTCTAAAATGCAGTTCAAATTCATGGGTCTCATGGCGCTAGAAATGTTTTGGTTGCCAAGGATGATGGGAGGGGGGGATATAAAAAACTTGGGACTAATCTATCGATGATTTCCAATATGCTGTCTAGTTTCGGGCTCTCATGTTGCTAAAACTGTTATGGTACCTACTTCATACTAACTGTATAAAATTGGGTGAAACTGTTTTGTGCAGTAGAAAAGTTAATAAAAATTCAAGTTCGCTAATTGGTTGGATTGAGCTTTCTACTTCTCATCCAATGGGACGTCCCCTGGAATGCATGCATTACTAAACAATATGTTTGTTTTATATTGTGGTTAGGTATATGTCCATTTTTTTTATTAATTCACTTGTAATAATTATTAATGTATAAGTCCAAAAATAATGGTGGTAAATTATTTTACCACTTTAACTTTACAAGAACTTATGATGACAAAAAACCTGTTGGTTATAACTGATAAAACAGAAAAAAAAACGTCTGCCAAGTGGGTGTGGCACATAGCTTCCTCGTATCCATAACCCGATTGTATAGATGATCCGATGCATAGTAGTTAATCTCAAAACATCAAAACAAGTTAATTTGTAACATCCCTGAAATTTTCATTGAAATCGGATAGAAAATGTAGAAATTACAAGGAAATTCACGTTTGCGCATGCGCAGTGGGTACAATCAGTCCGAAGGTGACGATTTTCATAGGGGACCGTCTACACAACAACCCGCACAATCCCTGAAAATTTCATTGAAATCGGATGGAAAATGTAGAAGTTATGGCCGTTACAAGGAATTCACGTTTGCGCATGCGCAGTCGCTTCTATCAGTCCGGGGATGATGATTTTCATAGGGGACCGTCTACACATCAACCCACACAATCCCTGAAAATTTCATTGAAATCGGATGGAAAATGTAGAAGTTATGGCCGTTACAAGGAATTCACGTTTGCGCATGCGCAGTCGCTTCTATCAGTCCGGGGATGATGATTTTCATAGGGGACCGTCTACACACCAACCCGCACAATCCCTGAAAATTTCATGGAAATCGGACAATAACTTCGTATAGTTATGCGCGTTACAAGGAATTCATGACAGACAGACAGACAGACAGACAGACAGACACACAGACACGGAACCAAAATTGTTCAGGAAGGTCTAAAACGCAAAACGCGAGTGAAAATTTTGAT
Source organism: Apolygus lucorum (assembly GCA_009739505.2). Lineage (NCBI taxonomy): Eukaryota > Metazoa > Arthropoda > Insecta > Hemiptera > Miridae > Apolygus > Apolygus lucorum. The sequence continues at coordinate 37,642,221 of CM019180.2, forward strand.
TTTGGAGAACTTTTTTTTTCGACCTTGAAAAGTGAAAACAAAGCTTCCGCTACCTTGGTAGACTCGGAAGCAAAATCGGTCCGTTAGAAACCGAGGTTTCAGGAATTTCACGTTTGCGCATGCGCACTCGCTCCTATCGGTCCAACGGTGCTGAAATTGATAGGGGACCGTCTAGGACCTAACCCGTACAATCCCTGAAAATTTCATCAAAATCGGACAATATGTTGATATAGTTTTGCCCGGGACAAGGATTGACCACAGACAGACACGGAACCAAAATTGTTCAGAAAGCTCTAAAACGCAAAAGGCAAGTAGAAATTTCGATTTTGGAGGACAACATTTTTTTTCACTTCTTTCACGAATACAAAGCTTCCCTACCTTCGGTAGTGAGGAAGCAAAAAAAGAGAGTGAAAAGCCTTATTCTGAAGGGAGGAACAGGAGGACCGCGAGACACTACCCTTGATGACTCATCGCTCCAGTCCCCAGGCCTGTAGTCTAGAGGGCTGAGTGATCCCTTGCTATTATATCTTTACCAACAATAGTTGGTTATGGGTTTGTTGACGTATAATCGGCCAGGAAGAGTGAACGCCGTTTATCTTCGAGATTTCGCAGGTATACGAAGGATGTCGACGTAAATATGTCGTCGTATCCCCATGGTTGACTTGGTCGACCTTTTTCAACAAGGGTGTTGAAAGTTGTCGACTAGTCGCTGTATTTTTGTGTCGACATATTTCCAATGCGTGTGAAGTCGACTTTGATCAACCCTTGGTGTTGAAAGTTGTCGACAAGGCTTCTTGCCCGTTTGTCGACCAGTTTATGTGTCGACATATAGCCCCC
>CM019180.2:37643157-37757597 GCA_009739505.2 Apolygus lucorum
GTAATTCCGAAGTACGAGTACAAAAGCCAATACATTTATATTTGATGGAGATTTTCCTGGTTATGGATGACACAATCACCTTTTTATTTAAACCTAAAGAAACACCAAGAGGAATGATTTTCCAAAAATTGCGAATTATTAACCCTCCAGTACTGTGGTCGGGTCATAGTGACCCAGGTAGCCGCTCTACCCTTTGTTATTTGTACCCGAAACGTTGGTTCCCCCTCTCCTCACCCTTTAACCTCAAGCTCATTCAGGTCCTCATTTCAGTTCATCTTTGGCCATGGTACATGTTATTCCCAAGAAAATGGAAATGTGACCCGACCACAGTACTTACGTTCTATTTACAGCCACCGAATCAGACATATTGCTTCCGAGTCTACCAAGGTAGCAGAAGCTTTGTTTTCACTTTTCAAGGACGAAAAAAAAAGTTCTCCAAAATAAAAATTTTCACTCGCGTTTTGCGTTTTAGACCTTTCTGAACAATTTTGGTTCAGTGTCTGTGTGTCTGTGTGTCTGTCATGATTTCCTTGTAACGCACATAACTATACGAAGTTATTGTCCGATATCGATGAAATTTTCAGGGATTGTGCGGGTTGGCGTGTAGACGGTTCCCTATGAAAATCATCATCCTCGGACTGATAGAAGCGACTGCGCATGCGCAAACGTGAATTCCTTGAAACGGCCATAACTTCCACATTTTCTACCCGATTTCGATGAAATTTTCAGGGATTACGCTGAGTAGGTTGTAGATGGTCTCCAATGAAAATCAAGGCCTTAAAATTTATAGAAGCCTCTTAGCATGCGCATACGTAAAATCCTTGTAACAGCCATACCATTTACATTTTTCATCCGAATTTGATGAAATTTTCTAGGATTGTCCAGATTAGCGTGTAGATGGTCCCCTATGAGGGTAGTGAAAGGTACTTAGAGATCGGTGTTTTGAGACTAACTACTATGCATCGGATCATCTGTATAATAGGGTTATGGATACGAGGAATTTTTAAAATATAATCATTCTTTACTTCCGGTTTTTAAAGGTTTTTGAAGTCAAAACGCTACAAATTGTTTCACAAAGGTTTATTATTGCTTCCGAGTCTACCAAGGTAGCGGAAGCTTTGTTTTCACTTTTCAAGGACGAAAAAAAAAGTTCTCCAAAATCAAAATTTTCACTCGCGTTTTGCGTTTTAGACCTTTCTGAACAATTTTTGTTCAGTGTCTGTGTGTCTGTCTGTCTGTCATGAATTCCTTGTAACGCGCGTAACTGTACGAAGTTATTGTCCGGTTTCAATGAAATTTTCAGGGATTGTGCGGGTTGGTGTGTAGACGGTCCCCTATGAAAATCATCATCCTCGGACTGACAGAAGCGAATGCGCATGCGCAAACGTGAATTCCTTGTAACGGCCATAACTTATACATTTTCCATCCGATTTCAATTTAATTTTCAGGGATATTGCAGATTAGTATTTAGATGGTCCCCTATGAAAATCATCATCCCCGGACTGATAGAAGCGACTGCGCATGCACAAACGTGAATTCCTTGTAACGGCCATAACTTCCACTTTTTCTACCCGATTTCGATGAAATTCTCAGGGATTATGCGGATTAAATTGTAGATGGTCCCCAATGACGATCATCATATTCGGACTGATAGTAGTCACTGCGCATGCGCAAACGTGAATTTCCTGGTAACGTCCATAATTTCTACATTTTCTATCCGATTTCAATGAAATTTTCAGGGATGTTACAGATTATTATTTAGAATGGTCCCCTATGAAAATCACCACCTTCGGACTGATAGTAGCCACTGCGCATGCGCAAACGTGAATTCCTTCTAACGGCCATAACTTCTACATTTTCCATCCGATTTCAATGAAATTTTCAGGGATGTTACAGTTTAACTTGTTTTGATGTTTTGAGATTAACTACTATGCATCGGATCATCTATACAATCGGGTTATGGATACGAGGAAGCTATGTGCCACACCCACTTGGCAGACGTTTTTTCTCTTTTTTTTTGACAATGGAGTAATTTCTTCGCTAGAAAATTGCACTAATACGAAGATCAATGAGGTGAGGAGTAAATTCAAACAGAATTATGTCCCCTAAAATATGGACGATGATGTCATTAGAGCACTGATTGGTCTGCTGATCATGTCTGGGGTGTACAAGACTGCTCACACAAACACCAAAGATTTATGGGGCATCGAAGGACCTCAAATTAATTTAACTACCATGAGTTGGGAGAGATTCCATCTCCTCCTGCGATGCATCCGTTTTGATGATTTGGGAAGACGTGAAGGAAGGAGAAAAATTGACAAGTTGGCTCCCATAAGAGATTTCCTCACCACAATGGGATATTTGATAAGGCGCCCACTCCTCACGAGTTTCTTACAATTGATGAACACCTTATTCCATTTTGAAGGCGTTGTTATAAGGAGTTAACAACCCACAAAATATGAATGAATCATGTGTCACTTAATTTTTATTGAGGTTTTACCTAAAATGAAATTCAGGTTTCCATTAGATTCACCAAACTGAGAGCCTTTTTGGAAACCAAATTTGTGGACTTTTAATCGCAAATCTTTTGAATTTATTACGAATTATATTTATTGAAGTGACACATAAAAGCCTTACATGATCATTTACGCCTTTATTTTAGCAAATTAGAGGAAATTGAAACTCTGGATCATAGTGACCCGACCACAGTGCTCACGTGAAAAAATGCACCACAGTGCTGGAGGGTTAAGTTGTTTTTTGTTAAAGATGGTGACTTTTAGATATACAAGTATTAATTTAAATTATGAGATGATACTACACCGAGGCCTTATAAGCGGCTATAGGCGAGGCAGCTGAGAAACCTTCAACGTGAGGATTTCAAAATGCCTTCAAACACTGGAAACGCCGACGGCAAAAGTGCATTGTGTCACAAGGATAGTAAGTTGAAGAGACAAAATCGAATTACCTGATTAATTGTAAAATAAAATTAGTATTTCATTCTCAAACGAACTTCCTGGACGGACCTAGTATAATTAAATTTACCTACCACTCCTACCAGCCTATACCTTAATGATAATATATCATTATCCTCTATTGAGGGGGTCTCAATCGGTCGTTGTTCGATCCTTGTTGCGGGTCAGTATTTAGCGAAATCGAAGGGGCAAACTCATAAAAAGTTGTACCTAAATTTGAAATTTCAAAGGATTTTAGAAATTAATTGGTGCACGACCCTAGGGAATTGAAAAACTGAAATATTTCCGCCGCAATCATCAAAATCGAACAATAATGGGGTATTTCAGTCACTTTTTTATTTATTATTTTTCCAAAAGAGTCTGGCTCAGGAATAACGGTAATTGGTTCTGTTCGTCGAGAAAATGTTTTTAAAAAATCAGAGAAGCTAAGGAAAGTTGAAGATTTGAATGGTGTGACGTAGCTAGCCAATCGTGACGTAGCTAGCCAACTGTCTTTGAAAAAGTATCCATGCACAGAAACCCCTCTTGGATACTACAACATTCTACTCACACACGCGCGCGGGGCAGTCCGCGGCATAGTCCTTGCCTAGTGTGTGTGCATTTATAGCGGCCCGCCTTTTTCAAGCGTGTGATCTCTTTAATTAATTTTTCTACCACATGTTATAGTATCATTGGGCTTAAAGTTGGAGTATATAGGTTTTCAAGGCTGCTGAATCCAAATTTGAGGTCAAAAACCTGGATTTCCGACCCACCGAAATACCCCATTGCCTGAGATAAATGGGAAAAACTACTGAAAGAACGATTTTCCCCATGTTGGTTTATTATTTTCAATAATGAACCTTTGGAATCGACCAAGATTCTTTTTTAACACCCCTCAAAATTTGATGGTTTACGTTTCAGGTACGTGGAATCCAAAAATCGGATAAAAAATAGCCGTCCGTCCGCCATCCGCCGTACGCCGCACGCGGCACTTTCCCCACTCAGCATTGACCGATTTTGATTAAATTTGGTATGTAGGCTCAATTCGCGGTCTAGTTTTGCCCCGAAGATTTTGGTTGATGTAGGTCACTCCTAAGGGTTCAAAAATTAATTTTGAAATTTTGAAAACGCCTTAACTCAAAAAATTTTGATATAAAGGTATTGTTTTTCCTTCAATTTACGATTCTATAGAATTTTTAGAATTTTTTGAGACCACGCGGAGCTCTGTAGGACAAACCGTTCGTTCCCTACGAGAATTTAAAGGTTGGACGTACGATAAATCAGAAACACGTAATAATTTGCAGCGTTTTTCCCCATATTTCTCTAGCAATTATTGTTTAATTTTGATGATTCCAGCGGCAATCTTTCAGTTTTTCAATTCCCTAGGGCCGTGCACTAATGAATTTCTAAAACCCTTTAAAATTTCAAGTTTAGCTAGGTACATTTTATAGCAAAAACGTAACTGAATTAACGGTTTTTTTCAATTTTTCTCTGGCAATTATTGTTCGATTTTGATGATTCCGGCGGCAAAATTTCAGTTTTTCAATTCTCTAGGGCCGTGACGAATGAATTTCTAAAATACTTTGAAACTTCAAATTTAGGTACAACTTTTTATGTTTTTGCCCCTTCGATGTGCCGAAATTCATATTGCCGAACGTCGTAGAACCGAAAATACCCATATTCAACGCAAGGCGAATTAACTGACCTCTCGGTTCTTTGGGTTACTGGATAATTTATTAACTATTCCTTCGTCAAGGGCAAAACGTAAACATCGTCGGATTTGCGGAGTGTTAGAGACATAAATCGATTTTTTGTGACACGATGACTCCAAAACCATCAGCGGTAGATTAATTAGCCTCACAAATTATGAAATTGCCGATCACACCCACATTGGAATTTTAATTATCGCTCTACGCGTGAGAGCAAGTATATATAGGTCTTCATTGACACACCAAATTTCATATTATTGGTACCAACCTGAAGGTCGCCTTGTTCTTCAATGATTGCACCCAAAAAGAAGACCATAGCACAGCTGCTTTGGGGTTGCTCTCCATTCATAGTACCAATACAATGCATAGCCAAATAAAGAGAAAACAACAATCGTCGTTAAATAGTTACAGCAAATCTTAAAAGCACTAACAGTTGTATCGGCCATGGCGGCCACTCAATTAACCCACAACTAATGAAACTTATAACAATCATTCGTCTCTTACTGTTATCAGTTGTTTACGCTGATAAGCATCAGCGAGCAGTGACAAATACCTCAATGATTCATTTCCCAACTCTCTTGGAAACATAACAGTGATAATACGTAGTGATTAGCGTTTAGGGAAATAATGGTCTAATTGGACGTCCATTAGTCCTTCGTATCACGTAGTTGGTACTCACGATATGACGGCAAGGATCAATACTTACGGCAATTTCCTTTGTTTCCATAGACCGATTTTGATGAAATTTAGTATATGGGCTCCATTTGGGGTCTAGTTTTGCGGCGAAGCTTTGGGTTAGTTTCAGTCAGAGTTGGTCAAAAATTAGTTCTGAAACTGAAAACTAAATCAGTTTCGAACTGGAACAAAAAACTGAAACTATTAGTTTCAGTTCGACTTTCGAAACAAACTTTTGGAACTAAAACTAATTTAGTTCCAAAAGTATGTTTCAAAGTTGCAAATAAAAAGTTAAGGAGTTTCATCTTTTATTCGTAGTTTCGGAACTGAAAATGAAACTTTTTTTTTCCTCACGTTTTTCACTAATTTGAAGGGAATGTGTGTTTCAACGAAATTGAACGAAGGCGTTGGGTGCGAACAAGTTCTTTTTTTCAGGGTCGTAAAAGAATAGATTCAAGTTTTCTCCCCTCCTCACCATTTTGAGTTGAAATGTTTTCAGAAACGTTTAGAAGAATTGAGGGTGATGAGTCATTCATTATGTCTGTAGGAAAAAAAATGAATATTTTTTTTGGATTGACAAAACTTTTCGAAAAATAGGATACAGAACAGAAGAGTCCTGAGACAATGGAAAATGACTTAATGAAAAGATGTTTTATAAGCTCATATCGGTCTGCTGGAAAATAGTACGTCATTGCCTAACAAATTTCTAAAAAAAACAATCTCTGTTTTTCAACTAAACGGAGGATGAATAGAGGATATTTCATAGAAATGGACCTATAGAACTCTCAAATTTGGGGTTAAAAGAATCGCGAAGGATTGGCAGGAAAGAAATAGGTCGAATAAGAATGGTAGGTCGTATATGTAAGTTATTTTAAAAAGTTAGTGTTAATCAAACTGGTGGCAGAGGAAAAATAGTTCAGCGATGGAAAAAAAAGATTTATATAAAATATAAGAATACAACAGTTGAACTTCTAGGTCTTCTTTGGATTTGTTATTTGTTGAGCTGCTGTTTATTTATAAAAATTTAATAGTATTTGTTATTTGTTGTTTAAACAAATAAGTAATAAAATAATAATAAAACATAAAATTTAATAATAAAATAATAAAATATAAATTAATAATTAATATTATTAATTATTATATATATTATTAATTAATAATAAAATATAAAAATAAAAATAATACCTAATAAAATTTAAGCTATATAAAATATATATAGCTTATAGAGATACACATTATCAAAAATTCACAATATTAATTTACCGTGTAATGTCCTGCGACAATCGAAAGATTATGCAGTATAAGCGTTCACCATGACACATTTATATAGCATTATGTATGTTTTTCTTGTGTTAATAAACGCTTGAACTCTCTCACTCTCTATTATCAAAATGTGAACATGATTTCGAGTAGTTATGCCTTGGATTGACCAGGCATTCAGGCTCGAGACCTAAGTTGATCAAAAAGATCTGAGACACAAAATGCAAGTGCAAATTTTGATTTAGAAGGACACATTTGTATAATTTCTATCACTAGCGCTCCTCGAGGATCTCGGGTTAACTAGCCTTATTTGACCTGTAGAGGTCAGTTCATTAGAGAGCATATTGAGCACATTATTATTGGAATAATATCGGAGTTTATTTACACTATGAGAGTTATATGCATGATACGTAACTCCCGTCAATAAATAAGATACCATCCCCCAGGAAACTCAAATAACTCCCTGGAGGATAGTTGTGATGTTGAAGTCTACTTCATTCACTTGTGCAGTAAAAATGATTTGCCGACGAAACGCAGTAAAAGGTATAAATGCAACGCGGGGACTACGCAAAGTAAAGATTCAAACTCCCTCTAGTTTTGTAATGGAAACTCGTATTAAACCTTTACGACTTTCTAGTAACAACCTCCGTTCTCACCACCACAAGGGATTGAGCTCGGAACACTGCTGGTGTTAAAACACTCAAAAGGTGGAGGAATAATGTGAGAAGATTCTACTCCACCTCCTGCGATCCTCTGAGTACGTGAAATGAATTTAACGTCGGCGAACTGGGGCAAGGTATGGCGGGGATTATACCGTGGTATGCAATGTGACGGCGGATAGGCGTGCGAGGGTGCCTGAGCAAAGGTAGTCGGAGAGGAGGGGAGAATTCAATTAAAGCCCAACTGTTATAAATTTACCTACCTACCTGGAGAGAAGAATTATCACACCTGTAGGGGGTTTCGGAATTAAAAGGGTTGGAAGGCCCCTCGCCTGAGGAAGGTGTGTCTTACATTCCGATTAAGTGAATGACAATAATGCCTTGTCCTGCTATGTGTGGATTTACAGGGGTCGGGGATGAGCTCTAAATTACTGGAGGCCTTCTTTCACCCAGGGAACAATCTTGTGCCTACCGGTCCAGGAATTTCTGGAAATCTCTTGTAGTTACAACTACAAAGGTTGGAACAGTCCAGAACTGTATGAGGGGGTTAAAGTCACATTACGGAAAAAGTCACAATATAGTCACTATTTGTTTTTATTCTATATAATTGGTTATTTTATGACGTTGACTATTGCTATAACTCTGTGTTATTGAAGGGCTGGCTTTTGAACCTTGTTATTATGTGAATGTTGACTATTAATAAGATATTTTTGTGACGTTGGATGAGTGATTGAAGTGTTGATTTTAACTTAACTAAGTAACTCTGACAATGTGATACTGGCTTGGGTGGCTATGGCCTCGTCCGGGGGTAGTCTCCTTGGTGGATGGTCTCGGGTCTGGAGCTGGCCGGGTGCCTCGGTTTGAGGTGCTGGTTTGTTTTGTGATACGGGATACCACCATGGTGGGCGGCCCCGGGTGGGTCCGATTGTAAGCGAAACGAGCTATTTGGACGCACTCTTGCCTTGTAAAAGGATTTTGAATAGAGATGTTATTATTATTATTATTAAGTCATAGTAGTGTAAGTCGATTATAAATAACAGTTATTTAATATCCGTTATCTATAACCGGTAATATACTCGCACCACTATGAGTTTAACCCTTCAGATAACGGTTATTTATAACAGATAATAGTAATAGAACATGATCACACCCTAAACAGTTTTCCATACCTGCATGGAAATCCTGTGTCTAACTCAAGTTCCCCCAAAAACTTACTTACACCCTTCATATATTGCTCCAGTGAAAGTGGAACACACGGTTTTCGATGTTAAAACCCAATAGATTACGCGAATCCTATTGTATAGATGATCCGATGCATAGTAGTTAATCTCAAAACTGTCACTGTCTAAGTACCTTTCACTACCCTCATAGCGGACCACCTACACGCTAATCTGAACAATCCTGAGAAATCTCGTCGAAATCGGATGGAAAATGTTGAAGTTATGGCTGTTATAAGGAATACAGGTTTGCGCATGCGCAGCAACTACTATTAGTCTGGGGGAAATGATTTTCATAGGGGACCATCTACACGCCAATCTGAACAATCTTAGGCAATTTCATCAAATTCGGATGAAAAATGTAGGTATTAAGGCGGTTACAAGGATTTTACGTTCGCGCATGCGCAGAGGCTACTGTCAATTTTAAGGCCTTGATTTTCATAGGGGACCATCTGCAACCTAATCCGCATAATCCCTGAAAATTTAATCGAAATCGAATGAGATATGTAGAAGTTATGGGTGTGGCAAGGATTTCACGATTGCGCATGCGCAGCGGCTACTATCAGTCCGTGGCTGATGATTTTCAATGGGATTATATACACGACGACCCGCGTAATCCCTGAAAATTTCATTGAAATCGGGTGAAAAATGTAGAAGTTATGGCTGTGGTAAAAATTTCATGACAGATAGACACACAGACAAAGAACCAAAATTGCTCAGGAAGGTCTGAAACGTAAAACGCAAGTGGAAATTTTGGTTTTGGAGAAACTTTTTTCAACCTTGAAAAGTGAAAACAAAGCTTCCGCCACCTTGGTAGACTCGCAAAATCAGTCTTCGGATAGGAAGGTATTTTATAGTTGTATTGAGATTACAGCATTATTTGAATGTTGTAACCCTATCGCTATTTCGTAACTCGATACCGTTCCTAGTTACCGTTCCCGAAAAACGTAACACTTTTTGCCAGTTAGGTCAAGGCTAAAGCATGTTCCATGCTGAAATATTTACGCCATTGGTGAGCTGGGTGCACTACATCCTCACCTCTGGATGAAGTGAGAGGATGGTCGAGAGCAAGGTTAGCATTTTTTCTATGATCCTTGTGCATAAAGGATGCAGGTAAGGAAGAATACGTGATACGTTTACAGGGTTCAGCGCTTCTACAGCGAAACAGGCTCGTATTGTCCTTTGCTTCGTCCTGTCTGATACCTGTACGTCGAGCGTTGACCTTGACTTCAAATTAAAAACATAATATGTTTCTAAGTATATATTATATACTTACTCGTATAAGGAAAGAGTACACTCTTTTGCTTTGAAAACTCGTGATTCTCGAATTTGTAATCTCCGCACTCTCATATCTCGTTCCAGCTGTCTTTCATTTACAGTGAAACGTGAGACAGAGGGAGGAAAACCCCGAGCATTAATCCTCCACGGGTGATTCGGTCTCTTCAATTTAAGCTGATGGCGAGGAGCTCTCTCGTAGTTTACGAGGGAAACGGTTCAGGAAGGGGTGTTGGGAAATGCGAAAAAAAAGTCGCGACCTGAAAAAAAGAGAAAAAACGGAATAGCAACTAAGGGAACATCGTGAAGAGGAGCGTATAAGAATCAATCGTCGGGACCATTTGCGTAATTATCTTGGAAAAGCCATTTGCTTTGTCCGCAGTCACTTGTTCCCTTTCCCTTCCTATGTTACTCCGCTTTTTACAGGGTTACCTTACTGAACCAACGAAGTGGATTTGACGAGAATCAACGTTTGCCAGGGAAAAAGTTGAAGGGATAAAACGACATGAATCAAACTTTTTCGGGTTTGATCTTTCGAATTCATGAACACTTGGAACCAATCAGAGCTTCCTCTAATAATTCTATACCCTATATTCGTACCTAGCAGAGTAGAACACAGTGTCGTTAATAAGCTTGTATTATTTCACGAACATTCAAATTAGGACTGCGGGGAATTTTGGGTTTGTTGATGTGACGTTACGATGTAACTATCAACAGGTGACCTGCACACGTGCTTTATAGTGGAGTTCCATTCCAATACTCCCCCACACGAGAGCATGGTCACTTATGGAGTTCTTGAGTCGTACACTCCACAAGTCCCAGATTCCTCCGGAAGGTGATGAACTTAGATCCTGTCAGTGCCTTCGTCAGGATGTCCGCGTTCATCTCTTCTGATGGGATGAATTCAATTTTCACATTTCCTTCAGCAACGGCCTCACGGATGAAATGTTCTCTCAGCCTTATGTGCTTCGATCTTTTGCTCGTCACGGGGTTTAAAGCTTGTTTTCTTGCTGCTTGATTGTCGCTGAATATGGTGGTACTTTTAATTTTCAAACCCACACTTGTTCCCAGTTGTTGCAGATGTATGGCTTCTCTTGCAGCTTCTGACAATGCCATATATTCTGCTTCACATGTTGAATGAGCTATGGTTCTCTGCTTCTTCGATTCCCATGTAATTGCAGCTCCCCCATACACGAAACAAAATCCAGTGTATGATTTCGAGTCGATTTCGTCGTTGGCCCAATCAGCATCAGCCATGCCTACCAACTCGCTTCCAGTCCGCTTGAATTCCAATCCAAGATTCTTCGTACCTTTTAAGTAACGAAGAACACGTTTTGCTGCTTGCCAATGCTCTTCTCTATAACAAGCATTGAACTGACTCAAAAAACTCACGGAATACGCTATATCCGGCCTTGTTGCCATTGCCAGATACATGATTGATCCAATCAGACTTTGGTATGGCAAATCCTTTTCTTTAGTATCGTTTCCATGTTCCTCCCCTTTTTTGAGTTTCAATCTTGGTTCCATTGGCGAACTCACTGGCTTACAATCTTCCATTTTAAATTTCTTCAATACATCTTCTATATATTTCGATTGTGATAAGAAAATTGACCCATTTTTCCTTTCAAATTTAATTCCCAAACAATAATTCAGCTCTCCTAAATCTCTTGTCTCGAAAACTGATTTGATTTGTTTCTTAAATTCTTCCAACTTTTCCAAATTTGCACATCCAATAATAAAATCATCAACATATACTGCCATGACTATTCTATCATTCCCTACTGACTTGGTATACATACAAGGATCTGCTGATGACGCTTTCAATCCCATTTTTCTTAGCTTTTCATCCAGTTTTACATACCATTGTCGACTTGCCTGCTTCAAACCATACAACGCTTTTTGAAGTTTACATATTGGTTGGCCTTTCGACTTTCGTATGTCTTCTAACATTTGTTTTGCTTTTGTATACACCATTTTATCTGTCTTATTTGCTTCTTCTAATATGATTTCATGTAAAAATGTCTCTAAGTTGTCAGGCTTTTTGATATATATGTTCTCATTTATTTCTCCGTTCAAAAATGCTGTTGAAACATCCATTTGATGTAGCTGTAAGTTCTCTTCAGCGGCCATAGCCAGAAGCAGTCTTATGGATCCTAATCTAGCAACAGGTGAATATGTGTCAACATAGTCCAACCCAGGTCTTTGGTTAAATCCTCTTGCTACCAGACGCGCTTTTCTCCTTTCTAAATCCCCATTTGCTTTGTACTTCTCAGTTAAAATCATTCTGGAATCTATTAAGAACTCTCCATCAGTTTTATCTACAATTTTCCAAGTTCCATTCTTCAAATGAGCTTTGATCTCAGTTTTAATTGCGTCCTTCCAGTCATCCGTGTTTTCACTTTTTATGGCTTCTGCTACAGTTAATCCAGCATAATCATCTCCCATATAGTAGTCTTGTGTCCACACAGGAGGTCTTACATTTCTTTTTGATCTGCCTTGATCTATTCCACTTTCATCATCTGATGCCGCTCTTGGTTCGTCTTGGTCATCGTCTGATGTTGGTGGGTCCTCAGTTTCTATTTCAGGTGGTAGTTCTACGTTTTGTATATCAGGTTCTAAATTTTTCTGTTTGATATTTCTCACAAACTCAACTTCAATTGATTCTTCTTTTTGTTCATCGTTTTCTACTAGTTTTTCCTCCATAAATTTTACATCTGAAAATTCGTTTTCCTTCATTTCATACATAGTTTTCAATATTTTCACATCTCTGGCTACTTCTACTCTGTTCATTGATGGTACCCAAATTCGATATGCTTTTGAAACATTAGAGTATCCAACAAATATGCCAGTTATAGTTTTAGATTCGAATTTGTTACGTCCTGGTCTTTTTCGTAATATATGAGCTTAGGCTCCAAACAAATGCAAATGTCTAACTGATGGCTTTCTTCCTACCCATCTCTGATACGGAGTTTCTCCTTTAATGGCACTACAAGGTAGACGGTTACACAAATAATTTGCCGTGTTAACTGCCTCTGCCCAAAACTGTAACGGTAACTTACCATCAATCAGTAAACACCTTGCCTTTTCTACGAGACTTCTATTCTTTCTCTCTGCCATTCCGTTCTGTTGAGGTGTGTACTTCGCCGACAGTCTTCTTTGGATTCCATTTGCCTTTAAATATTCATCAAATTGTTTGTTGCAATATTCCGATACTTCATTGTCTGTTTGCAGAAATTTGATTTTCTTACCAGTTGATAACTCTGATCTATTCTTGTACTCTTGAAATTTTGAAAATACTTCATTCTTTCTTTTTAGAAAATAAACTTCACTATATCTCGAGTGTTCATCAACAAATGTGACGTAATATTTAGCTCCACCGTTTGATTCAGTTCGCACTGGTCCAAAAACATCTGAATGTACAATTTCCAACAATTCAGTGGTTCGTGGTCCTTCTCTTTTGGGAAATGGAGCCCTTGTCATCTTTCCTTGAATACATATCTCACATTCTGGAACGTTACCTGATGAATCAAAATCAAGTCCTCGAAGTAAATCTGCTCTGTTTGCATTCTTCAAATCTTGGAAATTCACATGTCCAAGTCGTCTGTGCCAGTCAACCATTTCGTTTTCGGTTACTACATTTGCCTCTTCTCCAGTAGTTTCTGGACAAACGTAATACAAACCGTTTTTCCTTCGAGCTTCCAGTACTATTTATCTTCTGCTGTCTGCAGCAGTTGCTCTATCTTTTCTAAATAATACAGTACAGCCTCTATCAGTCATTTTCCCTACGGATAACAGATTAGTTGATAAAGATGGTACGTACAATGTGTCAACCAAATTCATCAAATGCTCATCACTGACTTTTACTTTGACTTTTCCAATCGCTTCCACAGGGGTTGTTTGGTCTTTTGCAGCCAATTTCAAATGTTTTCTAGTAGTGTCCTTATTTTTCTCAACAAATGCTTTCTCATCTGCACACATATGGCTCGTACACCCACTATCTAAGCACCAAACTGATGTTTTTGTAGTTTCTTTTTCGTATGATGTTAGCGACTGTTCAATTTTGTATGTTGATTCATGACCATCCTTTTTAATTTTCGGACAATCCCGAATTTTATGACCAATTTCTTTACATTTATGACATTTAAATTTGAAATCTGTTCTTGAATTATGACCAGATTTTCCCTTATCATTTTTCTCTTTATGTTGCTCTTTGAAATTTCTGTTTTTAAATTTATAATTCGAGTAAAGTGCTCCTTCAGGTTCAAAATTTGACGAACATGCTCCACGGGCTTGCTCTTCTTCCAATATTTTGACCTTAATCTCTTCTGGAGAAGGCAATTTGTCACGCGTTTCAATTGCTACACGAAACGTTTCATATGCCGAAGGTAGACTATACAAAATCATTATAACTAGTAAATCATCGGGAATTTCAATTTCTAATTCTTTCAACCGATCGACTGTCTCCATAAATGCATTTAAATGATTTCGAACATCACTTTCCTCATTCATTTTCAGTAAAATCAGACGTTTGAGTAATGCAGCTTTGCGAGCAGGTCCTGAACTCCTATAAGTACTTTCTAGCTTTTCCCAAATGCTTTTGGAAGTTTCACAGCTTTTAATTTGACTCAATTCACTAGGAGATATAACTAGGATCAAATCTGACATCGCATTATTGTCTTGATTTTCCCAATCTAATATTTTTGCATTATTTTCATCATCATTGTCAATTCTAGTTGGTTTAGGAATAGCACCTCTTACATATCCCCATAAACCGTTCTTACTAAGTATTGCCTTAGCTTGCATACGCCACGAATCATAATTGTCTCTTTTCAATGGTCCAATTCTATAGTTTATACTCATTTTCTTCTCTTTTCTTCTTCACAATGTCCGTTCAAGCAAATCAACTTCTCAGCACTGCACTGCACATAACCTCTAATAATTCTATACCCTATATTCGTACCTAGCAGAGTAGAACACAGTGTCGTTAATAAGCTTGTATTATTTCACGAACATTCAAATTAGGACTGCGGGGAATTTTGGGTTTGTTGATGTGACGTTACGATGTAACTATCAACAGGTGACCTGCACACGTGCTTTATAGTGGAGTTCCATTCCAATACTTCCTAATTTATTCCACCTTTCTACAAGACATAATTAGGAATTCCTTCCAGCAGTCGACAAAGTCAGTGATCTTCAAATTCACAAATAAGAAGTAAGTACATGTTCGGTCGTGTTCAGGATTTAAAATCATTTTTCACAGAAGATCTACTTATTGCTTCCGAGTCTACCAAGGTAGCGGAAGCTTTGTTTTCACTTTTCAAGGAAGAGAAAAAAAAAAGTTCTCCAAAATCAAAATTTTCACTCGCGTTTTGCGTTTTAGACCTTTCTGAACAATTCTAGTTCCGTTTCTGTCTGTCTGTGTGTCTGTCTGTGTGTCTGTCATGAATTCCTTGTAACGCGCATAACTATACGAAGTTATTGTCCGATTTCAATGAAATTTTCAGGGATTGTGCGGGTTGGTGTGTAGACGGTCCCCTATGAAAATCCTCACCTTCGGACTGATAGTAGCCACTGCGCATGCGCAAACGTGAATTCCTTGTAACGGCCATAACTTCTACATTTTCCATCCGATTTCAATGAAATTTTCAGAGATGTTACAGATTAGTATTTAAATGGTCCCCTATGAAAATCACCACCTTCGAACTGATAGTAGCCACTGCGCATGCGCAAACGTGAATTTCCTTGTAACGGCCATAACTTCTACATTTTCCATCCGATTTCAATGAAATTTTCAGGGATGTTACAGATTAGTATTTTGATGGTTCCCTATGAAAATCCTCACCTTCGGACTGATAGTAGCCACTGCGCATGCGCAAACGTGAATTCTTTGTAACGGCCATAACTTCTACATTTTCCATTCAATTTCAATGCAATTTTCAGGGATGTTACAGATTAGTATTTAGATGGTCCCCTATGAAAATCATCACCTTCGGACTGATAGTAGCCACTGCGCATGCGCAAACGTGAATTTCCTTGTAACGGCCATAACTTCTACATTTTCCATCCGATTTCAATGAAATTTTCAGGGATGTTACAGATTAACTTGTTTTGATGTTTAGAGATTAACTACTGTGTATCGGATCATCTATACAATCAGGTTATGGATACGAGGAAGCTATGTGCCACTCCCACTTGGCAGACGTTTTTTTTCTTTGGAGAAGAAACTTTCTGGCAGCACTGAGCTAAAAATAGGTAGATTCCTTCACTTCGTCTCTTATTGTGTTCAAGCTGATGTGCGCTCCCAACAAAACTAAAATTTATTCAATTTGCCGGCCGGCTTTCCCCTCAAGGATTTGTTCCCCTTTTGATTGGTGGTGTCTGCGGTCCCTGGAGGCAAAATTCAGACTGGGAGAATCGAAATATTGGAGAGGACGGCGCCGTCCGATTGGTAAGTGCTGCCTTGTGTTTAATTCTTCTCCAGATTTCGGATTCAGCACATTCATGTTTGATTAAATTTGATAAAACCTACAGTTCACTTTGCTCATCAATAATTATTTGTTAGATTAATGCTAGACAGTACCTAAATAGTATTGAACGAATCCCCAAAAAAAAACGAAAAGTCCATAAATTATATATTTACTGCTATGCACGGTCCCACATGTGTACATTACATGGTTGCTTCCTTCGACCCGGAAAAAGCAAGAAGAGATGTAAGATTTTTATTGTCTTCTGTACTATTATAGTAATATTATAATAATACTCTTTGTACAACAAACGCAATACAACTTGAAAAATTCTTCCTATTCAACGTTCTGTAAAATAATTTATTTCCCAACCAACAACTTTTCTAACATCTGCTGATAATATTTCGAAATGTAATTTGGAATCTGAAGTAGTAACTAGGTAACAACAATGCCAAAATTTAGGAAATTTGTTCACCTGTTAACTCCCAGTGTTGTCATATGGCAACATGGAGGGCTTTCCTATTTGGAGGCTGCTGGGCACCTTCCTGAGTCATTGAGAAGACCTTGTCCTGGGGATCCTTTTCTCCAGACCTTGTGTTTGATTTTGGTTTATTATTTTCACTAATGAACCTTTGGAATCGACCAAGCAAAACTAATTTTTAACACCCCCTCAAAATTTGTTGGTTTACGTTTCAAGGTACGTAGAATCCAAAAATCGAATAAAAATTTGATTTTGATGAAATTTGGTATGTAGGCTCCATTTAGGGTCTAGCTGTGCCCCGAAGATTTTGGTTGACGTAGATCACTTCTAAGGGTTGAAAAATAAGTTTTGAAATTTTGAAAACGTCCTAACTCAAAAAGTTTATCCGTAAATTTAAGATAGTATAGAATTTTTATAATTTTTGGAGACCACGCGGAGCCCTGTAGGACAAACCGTTCACTCCTACGCGAATATAAGGGTTGGACTTACGATAAATCAGAAACACGAATGTGAATCGCAGAAGAGGCCTAACCACCGTTCAAATTTTAGCTGACCGAAATACGATCGATGTTTTTCTACATGTTGGTTGGTGGTAACAATGACAAAGCCGTGTTCTTTGGAGACGAGAGATCTATATAGAAAAATAACAAACCTTTGTGTAATAATTTGCAGCGTTTTTATCTTCAGCCATGAAGTTGTGGCACCTAGCTCGAAGCTTCATCTGCAACTTTATTCAGTTTTGCCAAGTTGGGGTTTTCCTGCCCAAATTTTGGTTTTTTTTCTTGACAGGTGGATTTGGGGGGGGGGAATCTTTTGGGGTTTTTGGGGGGTTTTTACCGACGAGTCGGGGGGATTTGGGGCGAATGAAAATGAATCAGCAATTAAAATAGCAGCAGGAAATATATTCAATGGAATGAAAAACTCACCGAATTAACGTCTATCGTGGGCTCAATACTTACTAACTTATACTTTTGGAGTCACTACAACCACCTTGATTGAGTCAGTTGTTGTCAGTCAAGCTTGCAAACTTGTCGTTTGTCTCTGCTCTTCTTTGATCTTTGATCTTTCGCAAGCACACACTTTCATAATTTCTTGAAGTTTATTCTTCCGTTCGAACTTGAAGTTTTGAAAAAATCGAGGTTTTCGGGATGGGGGTCGAATGCGACCTCACTGTTCGATATTTTGATTTTCTTTACAAAAAAGTACCCTACCTGTACTGAAGAAACTAGTTTTTTTTAAAATGTTTTAGTGTCTTTTAAAACATGAATGGCCTAAAACCACATATTGCTAGTAAAATAATTGAATTGTGTTCATTGATATTTTTATTTCATCCTCTACTTTCAGGGATTTTCTTTTTGGGGGGATTTGGGGTTTTTCGAGGTGGGCTTGGGGGGTTTTTGTGCCCGCATGTTGGTAACACTGTTCATTGTGTAAATTATCTGATTGAAAGAGGTTCTAATGCCCCCCCCCCCGCCCTTCAATGGTCTCATTTTTTAAAAGGAAAAAAAAAAGTTATTTCTTGTGGCGCCGTAAACCCATGAAATTCGACCAGGATATTTTCGAAATTATTTTTTCCATGTTCTAAAGACTATTTAGAGTCGGAAATCAGATTTATTTTCAAAATATATAGAGAAAAAAGTTTCAGACATTAACCCATTTCCGGCCACTGATGCGTTTTTGCATCGTCATATTTATGATTTTTTTAAATGTTAAAAATAGTGGAAAATCTTTGCAGGAGAATTTTTTCTCGTTCGTGCTGTTCCTAAACTTTTTAGAAAAAGTTTTCTTTGACGTTCGGGAGCTCAATGCGATTTTGGATTTTTTTTTAAAGGAGGCCTTTTGGGCAAAGGCATGAGTGTGGTGGCTCAAATTCGATTCTGGACGAGTTAGCGTTCTGGGCCATGAGTTGAAACAGATTCTGGTCCATACATTTTAGCAAAAACAATGAACTGGATAAATCATATCGATTTGGAAAACTTAGGCCTACTAAGTCCCATTAAAAAGTAAAATTCATAAAATATCGAGTATTTTTGCTCTCGATTGGTGAGCAAATGATGCTTTATTTCGGCTGGAATTCTGTAAAACAGTTCATCCTCTACTCCTCATTATTCAGTTTTTTGTAACCTTGGCATGAAATGGGTTAAGAAAGCCCACATTTACTGTAACAAAGAACATAAATGGTACGTACTTTTGAAAAACTATACGAATATTCTCGTTCATAAAACCCTATTTTAAATTATGTGCAATAACGTGAGCTTTTGAGTTTTCTTCGAACATTCGCTAAAACGGACTCATTATTTGAGCCTAGCAATGGCAAAGGCTTTCTACGCCATCGCTGCACCTCCCTTGAAGGAACCCACTTCGCCCATCCAACATCACCATAGCTCCTGATATAAATCCAAGTTTTAACCCTCTGCCTGTCTCCCGCGGCCCCGTCAACCCTAATCACGGCCATATTCTTCGAAGGAAAACAATCTTTCCAGAGGATGGAAACGGGGTCCGTCATATTTCACGCGGCTTCACAAAACAAAAAGGGCGTCAGACGGTGATGTCGTCACAGCGGGTGTAGTGCCCCACTTTTCGACGAAAGATCACAAAACGCTCTCTATCCCCAGAGGTATTTATAACCCCTGGGGACAATCCTTTGATCCACGGTCGGGACTTCATCTTTGTCTTCCTTAAGCTTGAGAATTTTTTTTCTCTCTCTAAACGTATTCTTTCACAAAAAAACCAGTAGGATTGGACTCTGGGATGAAGATCTTGTATATGTTACGCAGTTTTCACATTCTGTTTGTTCGTTATGTTTCTTATCCGCGGGGCTTTCTCGTTAACATTTCATCAAAAGAATGTATTCCGTCCTTCAGCTTTGCCTTCAAAGCCTTACGAGATTTACTCTGACTGTTTCTGATGAGAATCAGAAGAAACTCTGGAATCCGTGTATAGAGTTACTAAAACTGACTGTAGCGTAGGTAGGTATCTCGCGGAAATATTTACTCGATTTATGATTTATTTGGCCCAAGATCCTGACTCCATCACTACCGATTTCGTCTTTCTTAACCCATCTGCACTCGCATCGTCGGGTCTATTTACTTCGAACGACTTTGAATTTATTCTCAGGGGTGAAAAGGATCAAAAACCAGGAACAACCTATTACATATACCTATATTCTGAAAGAGGGGTCAATGCTTTTTCTGTGATACCGAACATTTGCACTTAAGGGCTCATTTTGGTACCCTATTATAATATTGAAAGCGATTCCAATATTGCGATAGTAATCTACATTCTTGCTTCAAGCGCAAGTTTGTATAATATCAAATAAGCATGTTTTACTCAACTTTTTTGTTACTTCCAATAGTTGTTTATATTTTTTATCACTAATTTAGACGTTTAAAAATTATTTCATGAAGACTTAAACAAGTGTGTAGTGCTGTATTCGATAAAGAGTAGCGCGATGGACTAAACAACAAACTGCAAGGGATGTTGTCTCATCAATTTTTCCAAATGCTGGAATCTTACCTCAGCAATATATACTTCAGAATCAAACATATTGTTTAGTAATGCATGCATTCCAGGGGCCGTCCCATTGGATAAGCATTAGGTCAATTAATACCAGTTGGTAAGCGAAAAACGTTTTCAGTCGATGTAATTTATTAAGTATTTTAGGCACCACATCACCCCCCCCCCCCCCCCACCATTATCCACCACAACATTTCTAGCGGCATGGGAGCCTCGAATTTGAAGAGCATTTTGAAATCCATAATCTACGACACCCAACATGTGAACTCGTGTTTCAAAGCTTGGGAACAATTAGTACGCTATAAAGGAACCAAAATATTGAAAAATCGGATATTTTCTCAATATTATCCCGTCCGCTCACCCCCTCCACATGTTAATTATGATACTTTGGTGGAACAGTGTTCAATTTGGAAGATTTCTGAGTCGAACAAAAGAAGAAACACTCAAATCGGTTGGAAATTGAGGCCTGGGCAGATTTCACAACATTATGCCCGCAAACGCACGTTTTTGAGCATTAACCCCCCCCCCCCTCTGCCCCCCTTAAAAGACCAAATTCGAAATTCCGGTGACGTGGTGCACAACTAGATAGATTTTCGCGTCGAATAAAAAAAGAACCACGAAAATCGGTTAGAAATTGAGGTCTGGGTAGAGTACACAAGATTTTGCCCAAAAACGCATTATTTGAGCATTAAACCTCCCTTCACCCCCCCCCCCCCCTTAAAACACAAAATTCGAAATTCCGGCGACGTAGTGCACAACTAGATAGATTTCCGCGTCGAATAAAAAAGTCCATTCATGCAGCATGAATTAATGAGCGAATTTTCAAAGAAATCTCTCAGTTAAAGGTATGGTTAAAAGAAGGAACAATGGTGTTGCAATTTCTTTTAGAAAGTTTTTTTTTTACACGATTGTTGTTTTTTCGATTTTCAGTATAGCATACCAACATACTGTATGCAACGGGTATGCTTTGAAGATGTGAGGAGTATATATTCACGGCTTGGTGGAGCTCCAGGACGTAGTTGAAGATGAGTGCAACAGATCGCGTTCATGATCGTTTGTTCCCGTTTTGTCGGCAGTTGTCGATTGAACTACTGGCTAATTTTTTTTTTTTTTTTTTTTTTTTTTTTTTAAGGGAGTTCATATTCATATGATTTCGGATGGATCGTTTCAGAATGTTCCAAAACGATCTTAGGAGTCCATATTCATGTTCTAGTCGTCTCTACGAACTCATAGAGTACCCACACGGCTACTGCATTTCTGATTTGGATTTGGATTCAGAATGGTCTACAACGGATTACTGTGTGGTTATTATTATTTTTTTCTTCTTCTGTTGAGTGTTGTCCTCCTTCACTCCAGATCGATCGCATAAGGACGCCCAACTCTTACTGTGGGACGTCCAAAAAATGAAGATGAATACTCAAATCTCGACAAAATTAGAGCAGGGATCCCGCAGGGAAGTGTTCTTGGACCCCTCCTGCACTCTCTGCTTATTGAATCGTAGTCGACAGAACAACAATATAGCTTCCTGGCCTCACTAACCTGAACCCTCCTTGTTCCTCATACGAGGGATCAGGCCTCTCTCCTCACTCATCAACTTATTTGCCAATAACCCTATATATAATTTGGCACCGAGGCATGTGATCGCTCATAGTTCTTTGGGTCTTTCGGGTCTCCCTTGTTGAAAATGCGGTACATCAGAGTTTCCATAAAGCTAAGCGGGCGTAAATCTGACACGTATATTTCGTTTATGCAATTTAAGAAATGTTTCAAGAATAGGTGCATTTTTAAACATTCGAAAGGAATGCGATACAGGCCTGGAGCTTTGTTATTTTTAGCTTTATTCAACACTAGTTCCAGTTCTGACATCCGAAATGGAAGTGCACAAGGGTTAACCTCTGATTCCTCCTCCAAGCAAATTTAGAAGTATGATGGATGATATTAAAACGCATGATGAGCCAATAAGGTAAAATCATGAACCCGCATAGATAGAATATAAAAACTTACCTCATCATCCCGACGATCAAATCACACGTTTATTCAAAAGAAGGACGATTCAATCAGGACATTTCAGTTTTAATACATTTATTCTTCGTGTGAGCCAGATAAAGATAAACTTTCTGTTCAATTGAACGAAGCGATAAGGGAACGACTCTCGGGTTAAATTGAACTGAAGCTTAAAAACAAGTCAATAGCAAAAGCTGCTCTGGATTCAAGGGGACAATTTAATTAAAGCCATCGGAGGAGTAAGGTCGTGCAGCTCATTGTGTACTTTACTGTGTTTGAAACGTTTTTCTTGCATTCCCCACTCATTGTTAGGTTCACTTAGCCTTTTCCCTCTACTTACAGAATCCGAGAATCTCGCTCATGCAAAATGCAATGGAGGCCGTGGAGCTGACTGGTAATGCAGCCTTTTATAAAATCACGAGATCCGCCCTAGACGTTATCCTATTTCTAGAAAGTGATCTCTATTGGTAATAATTAAGGTTGGGATTCTTATGTTGTTACTTATTAATTTCTAGGCAATATATTGGCAATATTGAAGAAGAAGTTAAGCCTACTTAGTTAAGCCTAGAAGTTAAGAACCAGTTAAGCCTACACTTATTTCACATATTTTTACACATTTCTCTGAACCTACATGTTTACAAATATCTAACTGGAAAAAACCACTTATTTCTTCCGAGTCTACCAAGGTAGCTGAAGCTTTGTTTTCACTTTTCAAGGACGAAAAAATAAATTCTCCAAAATCAAAATTTTCACTCGCGTTTTGCGTTTCAGACCTTTCTGAACAGTTTTGGTTCCGTGTCTGTCTGTCTGTGTGTCTGTCTGTCTGCGTGTGTCATGAATTCCTTATAACGCGCATAACTATACGAAGTTATTGTCCGATTTCTATGAAATTTTCAGGGATTGTGCGGGTTAGTGTGTAGACGGTTCCCTATGAAAATCATTACCTTCGGACTGATAGTAGCCATTGTGCATGCGCAAACGTGAATTCCTTGCAACAGCCATAACTTCCACATTTTCTACCCGATTTCGATGACATTTTCAGGGATTACGCGGATTGAGTTGTAGATGATCCCAAATGAAAATCAAGGCCTTAGAATTTACAGAAGCCTCTGCGCATGCGCAAACACAAAATCCTTGTAGCAGCCATAACACTTACATTTTTCATCCGAATTTGATGAAATTTTCTAGGATTGTCCAGATTAGCGTGTAGGTGGTCCCCTATGAGGGTAGTGAAAGGTACTAAGAGATTGGTGTTTTGTTATTAACTACTATGCATCGGATCATCTATGTAATCGGGTAATGGATACGAGGAAGCTATGTGCCACAGCCACTTGGCAGACGTTTTCTAGGTTTTTCTGGATTAATTTTTGGTTTGGAGTGCGATATTTCATGTTGTGAAAAAAGCCTGAACAAAAACTCGGGCCTTACTTCCTGTTTAGAGCCTTTGGCTGAAATTCAAGAAACATGGAACATATTACAGCGCTTTTCGGCGGAGTAGGGATGGGATGGAGAATAACCCCTGCGTGACACTTTCCGTGTAGTTAGTCCACGGCTAAAGCATGTTCCATGCTAAAATACAATCTCAAACAGACAATTGATTGTTAAATATCTGCAAGGGGGTGGGGGGGGGAGATTCACCATACGTACTATTGCGGATGGTCCCAAAAGGTTTGAAATCTCCAGTGGTTGTGCTGCCTTCACTCCCAACGAGATCACCGCCTTCAAGAACTAACCATTAATTTCTGTAGAAGTTGAATGGTCCTTCAGTAGGTACAAGACGATTTTTCGTCCAGATCGTCGTCGCTTTACTTTGAAGTTCCATGTCGTGGCGATTAATTTCAAAGAGAGAATTCCACCTTTCACTACTCTTTTTCAATGAACCAATTTTTCTCTTTTAAGCAACTGTTCATTTTGAGCTTATGAACATTTTTTAAAATATTTCAACAATCAACAAAATACTTACGATATTAAGAAAAATAAATACATAGGTATACAGGGTGTTTCACGAAAAGGTTACACCCCCCTTCATTTTCGCAAAATACAGCGTAAAAAATTCCGACTAACGCAATTCTTCATGATTTTTTGTGAGGATCTCAGGAAAAATACTTTTGCGCAAAAAACTTGCGCGCAATCGTGCGCAATTGACACTAACTTCATTTTTTCAAATGGAACCCCCCCTTTTTTATTACAGATTCGGATTCTACGTCAAATTTCATGAGAAATTCATATCCATATCGATTTGTTTTATTGCGCGCAACCTGGCTTTTTGAACGCTCTAAGTTGCGCAACTCCACAATTGCACAAAAATTAGATTTTGGAGAACCCTTAGTGTGGCACATGTTTTTTCATCATTTTTTAACGCTAAATCACATGGTGACATCCGTTTTTCAATTTGACTGGAATTTTTCAAAATAGCGGCCAAAAATTCGGTTGTTTTTAGTGAAAAAATCGCTCTTTTTAAATCGGTATGAGTTTTTAGGTAAATTTATTCAGTTCAAGCATGATCATGCTGTCAGTTTTTATTTTTAACTCCACCGTAGACGGCCCCAAGCCCGTGGTTCAAAAGGAGGTGAGAAAATAAAAAATAAACATGATTTCGACCTCAAAACTAATGTTTTCGTGAAAGAAATGTTAATTTTTCCTCTTAAATCTTGGTTTTTCTTAAAACGGATGACACCCTGTGTTTCAGCGTTAAAAAATGATGAAAAAACATGTGCCACACGAAGGGTTCTCCAATACCTAATTTTTGCGCAATTGTGGAGTTGCGCAACTTAGAGCGTTCAAAAAGCCAGGTTGCGCGCAATAAAACAAATCGATATGGGTATGGATTTCTTATGAAATTTGACGTAGAATCCGAATCTGTAATAAAAAAGGGGGGGTTCCATTTGAAAAAATGAATTTAGTGTCAATTGCGCACGATTGCGCGCAACTTTTTTGCGCAAAAGTATTTTTCCTGAGATCCTCACAAAAAATCTTTACGTTGTATTTTGCGGAAATGAAGGGGGGTGTAACCTTTTCGTGAAACACCCTGTATATGTTAAATATTTTGTATTTTTAAATACATAAAAATCCGATGCCTAGTAATAATAGTAGGTATACTTCAAGAAAAACGACTTCCCACTTGCAACTTTCACATGGCGAGAATTCTTAATTTTTTTCTTAATTAAAAAAAAAAGTTGAATGAGCAAGTTAGGCTTTATAAGTTTTATACACATTTCTTTGCTTCATTTCAAAGGTCTGGTCTGATGTACAGAATCT
Source organism: Apolygus lucorum (assembly GCA_009739505.2). Classification (NCBI taxonomy): domain Eukaryota; kingdom Metazoa; phylum Arthropoda; class Insecta; order Hemiptera; family Miridae; genus Apolygus; species Apolygus lucorum. Next base: position 37,668,627 of record CM019180.2, read on the forward strand.
GAAGTCACCGACTTTAGACCATTCACCGATCATTCCGACTTTAGACATAGGTAAGACATACCTACATACAATGTACATACGACAAACAGACAAAAGCCTAACGACAGTCGACAAACAAACGATGTATAGACGACACTCTAACGATAGACAACAGACGACAGACAGACGAAAGAATGACGAACAGGCGACATATGGACAACAGCCGGATAGACGGACGACAAACAGACAACAGAAATACGACCAACAAACGATGTACAGGCAACAGATAGCAGACAGACAGACAGACATTCAACATTGAGGTAGGTAATGAAGCCAATCATCTTCAAATAGCACCAAACGGGGAAAAAATCATGTTCAACGATGATTTAATTACGGATTTCTTCAGCTAACTCCCAGAAACTAGAAAAAAACACGACTCACGCTAAATATTAAGGAAAAAGTTTCAGTAAACAACCCAGCGAGTTGCGACACAAAATAGGCTGGCCTCCGTCGTGTAGTGGAATGAACCAGACGATTAGGAGGCGGCTGGTGGTGGGGATGAGTGTTCGGTCGATCTGCCAGCTGGTTCAGTTTTCTTACAAGCTTTCAACCGGTCTAGTCGGACGTCTGTCTGAAGTTGTTTTCAGAGGTCCAAACCCATATAGTAATTTATTTCAATCAGTAGTGCAGTTACAAGTAGGTCATTGAATAGAAATGTCGGTTCCAACAGTGACTTTCAACAACGGGCAAAAAATCCCTGTAGTAGGCTTAGGAACGTCCGGTGGATACGAAAATCAAATCAAACAAGCTGTTAAAGATGCCATCGACGCTGGATATCGCCACATCGACACAGCTCATTTCTACAGGAACGAACACGAAATCGGGGAGGCAGTGGCTGAGAAAATTCAAGAAGGCGTCATCGCTCGAGAAGACATCTATCTCGTGAGTAAGTTGTGGAATTGTTTTCATAGAGAAGACATGGTGAAGCCGGCATTAGAAAACACTTTGAAGGATCTGGGGGTCGAATATGTAGACTTATACCTCATCCATTGGCCTCATGCCTTCAAAGATGGGTGGGAATTGAAACCGTACGATGAAAACGGCAAATTGATCTTCAGCGACGCGGATTTCTGTCAAACGTGGAAAGCCATGGAAGAATGCGTCAAACTTGGATTGACCAAGTCCATAGGCCTGTCAAATTTCAACAGGAAACAAATTCAGAAGATTTTGGACATTGCTGAAATCAAACCCGTCACGAATCAGATAGAGGTTCACCCGTATTTAGCGGTTCAAGACCACGTCGACTTCTGTAAATCTAAAGGCATCGTGGTGACGGCTTACAGACCCATCGCTGGACAGAGCAAATTGTCGAAAGTCAGCCCGATCAATGATCCAATCGTGCTGAACATTGCCGCCAAGTATGGCAAAACACCAGCACAAGTGATGCTAAAACTGCAACTTCAAAGGGGCATCGTCGTCATACCGAAATCAACAAACATAGATCGGATAAAATCCAACATAGAGTTATTCGATTTCGAGCTGACTCTGGAAGACTTGAGATCGCTAATGGCACTCGATATAGGAGCTGCAGGAAGAACCATAACGGAACTCGAGTGCAGAGAACATAAGGATTATCCTTTCAATGATGCGTTTTAGTAGGTATGTTGTATGTAAACATAATTTAAATGAAATCGTTCCATACTTCCATCGAATAACGTCTTTGATCTACGTTGAAGAAACATTAAGTGTCCCTTCACTACACACTCGTAGGTGCACTTTTTTAAGATGTCCCCATGATAAGGTGGATATCGATAGGTTCACTACTAAATCTTGATGTAACCGAAAACAGAACCATGATCTTCCTAATATTGCATTCGAACTAAAATGAATATGAGGCACTAGAACATCGACCTCTATGGAAATTTACAAATAAAGTAATAATAAAATAAAGTATTATTTTACCAACGAAATTAAAGTTTTTTTCTTTCTCAAACCTTTCAATACATTAATTAATTTTTTGCTTCCGAGTCTACCAAGGTAGCGGAAGCTTTGTTTTCACTTTTCAAGGTGAGGAAAAAAAAGGTCTCCAAAATCGAAATTTCCACTCGCGTTTTACGTTTTAGACCTTTCTTGAATAATTTTGGTTCCATGTCTGTCAGTCTGTGATGAATTCCTTGCCACAGCCATAACTTCTACAATCCTCATCCGATCTCGACGATCTCATGCCGGTTGACGTGTCGATGGTCCCCTATGAAAATCAGTATCCCTGGACTGATAGCCGCTGCGCATGCGCAAACGTAAAATCCTTGCTTCAGCCATAACTTCCACATTTCTCTTCCGATTTCGATGAAATTTTCAAGAATTACACTAGATTACAAAATTTAGGGGTGGTCTGGCTGCCTCTTTCTTTCACCACTTTTCTTATGGTATTTGGTGCGCTGAATCCGAATCTGACGTCAGTTTTTTTTGTTTACGCCGGATTTTCAAGATATAGCTAGTTTAAAGATTTTTCTAGTTCTCACTTTTCTTCATTTTTTAGTGAAAACTCATCTTGCTCAAATCTCCTCAAAAAGTACTCAGACTTATAGGAAATTTCATGTAGAATCCGAATATGTACTTAGTTTTTAAGTAAAACTGTGTTAAACCCCCTATTTTTCACAAAACGTATCAAAAAACACCGGTTCTCAACGTTTTTCTTCGGGTTTTCCCTTACATTTTGCCACTTGAAAAGAAAATTAAGGCTAAAAAAAATTTTCTCGGGCCTTTGCTTTGTAGGGGGGACACCCCAGAGGAGAAGAGGAGAATGAGACCAATCGCAGCCTCCTAAACCCATTAATATCGAAGGAATGAGCTTTTTCATGGCACTGAGATGAAAATTCACAAAAACCGTTAGTTAGCAGTGGCGGCTGGTCAGGGTAGGCAAGGTAGGCACCGCCTAACCTGCAATCTATACTTAAAAAACGCTTAACCCTCCAGTGGTAGACCTAATCTCATCTCGCAAAAGGTAGACCCAGGAGCGCGGCGCTCTTTCGGTATTTCCTCCCGAAAAAATCAATATTTATCATATTTTTTTAATGTTTTTGGTCAGAGTGTGATACTCAACTCATCTACTGGTGTATCTAAAAGTGTTCAATGAAAAACATATTGGTAAAAAAAAGTTTTTTTAAATATTGAACTCAGGAATACGTATTGGTAAAAATAGGTTCCTTTTGCTCAACTTTGAAATACAAATAACTGAGCAATTAAAATGTGACTAATCAAAGCCGTTTCAGTCAGATGCACGTTCTGCCTTTTCGACAGAATCTTCCTGCAGCCACTTCTTGGGGTCAGAAGAGCGCTCAGACTTAAGAGCGATCTGACACATTCACGTTTTAGTGCAAGAAACCAATCCATAATAACCCTGAGGGGGTTTGGGGACTGAGAGGAGGGTACAGTCCTGCTTAGAGGTGGTTTCTAGGAGGGAACTGTGAATCATAGCCCTCAGGATAGCCACTGTGAACCACAGTATTCGAAAAATGGGCTGAAGGAGCGCCGCGCTCCGGGGTCTACCACTGAAGGGTTAATTGAAAAAAAAATATTTTAATTAAAAAAATAAAAATAAATAAAATTTTTGAAAAAAAGTTGAGTTTTCTTTTCTACATTAAATTAATTATTCTTCGAAGTTGCTGAGTAATGGTTATAGAACTCAATCTCACTTTGCTCAATGGGAAATAAAGTCAACTTGAAAGTGGAATGAACCAGCAGAAAGGAACCGTTCTATGAACCAGCAGAAAGGAACCGTCCTATGAACCGTTCTATGAACCAGCAGAAAGGAACCGTTCTATGAACTACACCCCCCTTCCCCCCGCCATAAGAGCGAGGAACAAAGGCTCCTTAGGCGAAAGCGCGTTTTCGCCTGACATGCCATTCATCAGAAAAAGAATCCATTGATAAAGAATAGGCTAAGATAGGCGATCCCCTCCCACTAGTTAGGCGATGGGAGCTTGGAGGGGAGTTTCGCCTTCCCCGATTTCGCCCCTCCCCTCTAAGCCGCCCGTGTTAACTTCTCCCAGAGTTGACAACCCTACTGATAAATCCGTATATCTACGAATTTTTGGTTCTCATCCCAAATAACCGATTTTTCATCAAAATCAAGGGATTTTTTTGACTTGATTCATTTTTGAACTCTCGAGCTTTGTATAGTATTTATAAAACGTAAGGATTTTCACTCTTAATCTCGGATTTTTCAAGGGTTAATTAGGCTTGAGTATGGAGAAATCTACCCATAGGGTTGGCAACTCTGTACTTCATGCCTTCTTCGTATTTACCCTTCCCCTCCTTTCTTATCAGAACTCGGTCTGAACTTTTTGCCCTTTGCCTTCGAGTCGAAGGCTTCGACTGTTTACCTTCCGTTTTAATTTTCTCGGTGGCATTCGCGTTTGTGATCGTGATATCGTGATGGATGTTATTTTAGCCCTGCTTGATCAGCCATTCTCGCGATGGAAAGAAGAAGATAAGCAAATCTTGGTGAGAAATGGACGGCCAATTCCGCAGGTTAATTTATCTAGTAACGACCACAAACAAGGTAAAACCTATACTCGTACTTTCACTAGATCCTGGCTCGATAAATACAAATGGATTTGTATAAGTTCTTCCAAAAATGCATTATTCTGTTGGCCGTGTTTATTGCTGAATAATTGTAAAAGTCCGTGGAATTCTTGTGGCTATTCTGACCTCAAAAATGTATCTACTGCCATAAAAAAACACAATGACTCGAAAGATCATTTAGGTGCCACAGTTTGTCTGAAAAGACTCGAAAATAACTGTTCAACCGTTGCCGAAATGCTTGATGTCCATCATAAAATCAGCAAGGCTGCATTTAATGATAAAGTTAGTCTGAATCGTAGGGTAATGGCAAATATAATAGACACAGTTATTCTTCTTGGAAAAACTGAGCAGCCTTTCAGGGGTCATGATGAATCAACAACATCTTTGAACAAAGGTAATTACGTTGAGACATTACAAACTCTTATTGATCACAATTCAGCTGATGTGAAAATTCATTACAATTCTATGAAGTCCATTTTTTCTGGAAATTCCAAAACTATACAGAATGAAATTATTGAAGTTTTAAACACAGTCTTGCAGGAATCAATAACATGTGCTATTGATGGGGCTCCATTCTTTTCTATTCAAGTAGATGACACTACTGATATCACCCAAAAATGCCAATGTACCATGATTGTTAGATTCGTTAATCCTATTGGTGAAATTGTTGAACATTTTCTGGGCTTCGTTGATGTTAGTACAGGCCGAGATGCTCAGAGTATGTTTGTACATCTCAACAATCAACTTTCGAAGTACAGTTATAAGGATAAGCTTGTTGCCCAGTGTTACGACGGTGCTAGTGTGATGTCTGGTCATCTGAATGGTCTGCAGAGTAAAGTGAAAGAAGTTGTCCCACAAGCATTGTTTGTTCACTGCTATGCTCATCGACTTAATCTCGTACTTCAAGACAGCTGTAAAGGAATTCGCGAATGCCGTATATTTTTTGCTACCCTTTCTGGAATTTCCACTTATTTTCATGGTTCGTCAACAAGGACACAGGTAGTTGATAGAATTGTTGGCAGGAGAGTACCACAAGTCGGAGCGACCAGGTGGTGCTCTAGGTCCAGAGTCATATCATTGATAACATCAGAGTGGGAAAGTTTCATACTAGTTTTTCAGGAATTAATCCAAGATCCGTCCTCCACGAATGAAACCACTCTTGGAGCAGATGGATTTTTGGGAAAATTTAATGATTTTGATTTTGCATTTATGGCACAAATTTTCAATGACATATTCATCCATACTGATATTCTTTTTGATGTGCTTCAGAAAAAATCTCTGGATGTCACGTACTGTTTGAGAAAAATTAATGAAACCAAAATTTTGATTGAAATTAAGAGAAGTGAAGACCATTTTCAAAAATTCTATGACCTGATATCTCAAACCTTAGATATTCCTTGCAAAAGAGGAGTGTCAAATCCAGAATCGCATAAATTTAATTTAAAACGTTTATATTTTGAAATTATTGATTTTATTACCTCTCAAATATCTTTAAGGTTTGGTGATATGAATAAGCTGAAGTTTTTTGAATTGGCAGATACTTCCTCTTTTTCAAAATACTGTGATAACTTCCCTTCTGACGCATTGAAAGCACTTAGCACTGCCTATCCTTCTTTATTCTTAGATCTAACTAAATTGAAAAATGAGTTATCATTCATCTATCACGATAAAGACATGAACAAACTGTCCCCACAAAATATTCTGAAATATCTGGTTGAAAAGGATTTACAAGGCGTACTTAGCGAGGGTCACAAATTCTTTTCATTGATTTTAACAATACCATCTTCCTCGTCGTCCGCAGAGCGAAGCTTCTCATGCTTGAAACGGGTAAAAACGTATTTGAGAAATACGATGGGCCAAGAAAGACTTAGTGCATTGGCGACGTTTTCCATAGAAAAGAGATTATTGATGGATTTAAAAGCGAATGGGGCTCTTCATGAAGTAGTTATAGAGAATTATGCTAATCTTAAAGACAGAAAGATAGATCTCATCTTCAAACTCTAGTCATGAAGTAGTTATAGAGAAGTATGCCTATCTTAAAGGCAGAAAGATTGATCTCATCTTCTAACTCTAGTCATGAAGTAGTTATAGAGAAGTATGCCTATCTTAAAGATTGGAAGATTGGACTCATCTACTAACAAAGCCTGTAGGACAACGCCTCTCTTGTAGGATGGGTGCTACCACATATATATATAATATTACCTAGATCAGATCCCAATTCAGATGCATGCCATATCTAGTATGTACGATGGTATCTCTGATCTTATAGGATCATTAGGTATTTAACCCCTACTAAGAGGAATATTTAAGAGTGGTTGAGTTATTGGAAGTATAATAATGAAGTCAATAGACTGAAGGAGGTCTGATAACACAGTCTGAAAAAAACAATTATGCTGTGATAATGCAAATTACCTAGTTTACCAAAGTCACCTAATTTCAAACAAGTAAGCTACTGACGGGACCAAACGTACCTTCCTTCAGTTTCCTATAAAATGGTTAATCTGTCTTTTGGTAAGATCCACATGGATGGGTGGTTGGGGTGGATCGGGTGGGACACGGATCTGGTGCGCCTCCCCGGGGCGTGTCCTGGTTACTGGCCCTTTATACATTGAAAGGGCTTGCTGAGCACCAGATGTATCATTGATTAACATAAATAAATTAGTGATCAATAAATTCATGAAATTATTGTCAGTTCATTGAAATTGCATCGTTGTCTGAGATTCAGTAGCTTTCTTGTTCCATGAGTCCATCTACCGACCCCCCCCCCCCCTTTTAAGCTTAAGTTTGTCGCCTACCCTGTAATGATCTATCAGAGCCGCCACTGTTAGTTAGTTTTTCGAGATAAGTATGTGCGTTCCTAAATCTGTTTTCCTCAAATGGATTTTCCTTTCTTCTACATTTTTTATGCTTGTCACCTATTAAGAGTAAGATCGAAAATAGGTACTCAAAGGGGGAGTAAATCATAATTGGGAAACTCTTGTTTTGTTAAGTGATTTTAATTCAGTTTTACAAACGAAACACAATAAACTGCAGAAAAGTTGACGGTGTAAATCTGTTTCATGAAGGCTCAGATGAATCAAAAGTTGGTAAAATATTTGGTTATGCCTCCACCTTAGAGGATAGAGTTTCACCAAGATATAAAACCATGGAAGAACGGTACAAAGGGTATTGGGAAGTGCACATGATGGTGGACTATTCTTGGACCTTAAAAAGAGATTTACCTCAGGCGGCAAAGTTTTCTCTACATAGATGCCGGCGATGAAACCTCTGAGGTGGAGGAATAACCAAACATTGTACCAACTATTGATTCATCTGAGCCTTCATGAAACAGATTTACACCGTTAACTTTTCTGCAGTTTATTGTGTTTCGTTTGTAAAACTGAATTAAAATCACTTAACAAAACAAGAGTTTCCCAATTATGATTTACTCCCCCTTTGAGTACCTATTTTCGATCTTACTCTTAATAGGTGACAAGCATAAAAAATGTAGAAGAAAGGAAAATCCATTTGAGGAAAACAGATTTAGGAACGCACATACTTATCTCGAAAAACTAACTAACGGTTTTTGTGAATTTTCATCTCAGTGCCATGAAAAAGCTCATTCCTTCGATATTAATGGGTTTAGGAGGCTGCGATTGGTCTCATTCTCCTCTGGGGTGTCCCCCCTACAAAGTAAAAGCCCGAGAACATTTTTTTTTTAGCCTTCATTTCTTTTTCAAGTGGTAAAATGTAAGGAAAAACCCGAAGAAAAAACGTTGAAAACCGGTGTTTTTTGATACGTTTTGTGAAAAATAGGGGGTTTAACACAGTTTTACTTAAAAAACTAAGTACATATTCGGATTCTACATGAAATTTCCTATAAGTCTGAGTACTTTTTGAGGAGATTTGAGCAAGATGAGTTTTCACTAAAAAATGAAGAAAAGTGAGAACTAGAAAAATCTTAAAACTAGCTATATCTAGAAAATTGGACGTAAACAAAAAAAAACTGACGTCAGATTCGGATTCAGCGCACCAAATACCATAAGAAAAGTGGTGAAAGAACGAGGCAGCCAGACCACCCCTAAATTTTGTAATCTAGTGTTATACAAATTGGCGTGTAAAGTCCCCTATGAAAATCATCACTCCTAGACTGATATTAGCCGCTGCGCATGCGCAAAAGTGAAATCCTTGCCACAGCCATAACTTCTACAATTTTCATCCGATTTCGTTGAAATGTTCAGGAATTGTGTTGGTTGGGGTGGAGATGGTCCCCTATGTATATCATAGCCCCCAAATTGAAAGTATTTTGTGCTCATGCGCAAACGTGAAATCCTTGTAACAGCCATAACTTCTACATTTTCAGAGATTGAGCAGATTGATTGTTGTGATAGAGGTAGATTGTTGTGATAGAGGCAGATTGATGTTTTGAGATTAACTAGGTACTATGCATCGGACCATCTATACAATCGGCCTATGGATACGAGGAAGCTACGTGAATGATATACGATTAAGTCCAATTTCAAATTTTGGTTTGTGAATTGATCGAAGCTCCCTTTCGATGGCCATGTTCTCATCGTCATATTGTAAAGGGATGGAATAGTTTTGAAGACGCTGCAAATTATTACTGAACATTTATTATTTATCTTTATAGATCACCCTTCCAAGAAGAACACAGCGTCAAAACCAGCAAAACATTGATATCCCAAAGTTGTGGTTTTTGCTTTACTAAATTGTGATTCTTGGTTGTTAGGGAAATTCAAATGATTGGCATGAAATTGTATTTTAATAATGATAAAAGATTTCACTCGGTCAGCTGAAATTCGGCCCACTTTCGAGAGTGAACGTTTACTTGCGACTCACACTCGTGTTCCTGACTCACCACGTCCAAGCCTCAGAGTTTGTTGCGGGAGAACCAACTGTCAGCTGCCTTCTTTAAAGGGGCAGAGGTGGTGGGACCCACATGTCCGGTTAATTTCACCATAAACGCGTATTTAATCGTTACTTATCATTGTCTATCCTCAAAAGCGAACAGTTGGGCCCCCGGAGCACTGGGTTATGTCAAAAAACTCTAAAAAATTGTCGCTATTTTAATTTAATCAAAAAACAATACTATAGTACTTATCTACTTACCTGCATATCGAAAGTTTCCGAGCTAGGGTGTCAAAAAAATTCCCCTCCTTCCACTTTTTACCTCTTACAAGTGACTGACAATAATCAAAAGCTTCGGGGCATAACGAGACCCCAAACGGAGCCCAAATTTCCCAAATTTCATCAAAATTAGCCCATACGAAATGGGCAAAGTGCAGCGTACGGCGTACGATTTTGGTTTATTATTTTTAGTAATGAACCATTGGAATCGAGCAAGAAAAAATGTTTAACCCTCCCCCCCCCCCCTAATTTAATGTTTTACCTTTCAACACTGGACCGATTGGATGAAATTCGGTATATGGGTTCCATTTGGGGTCTAGTTGTGCGGCGAAGCTTTTGGTTCATATCAGTCATTTCTAAGGGGTGAAAAATGAGGGTTGAAAAAAATGGGGTGAAAATGAAGGCTGTGATTTTTGCAGACGCTTGATCTTACAGGAAAATAATCAATTTTTCTGAAATGATTTGCATTTACATAGTAAACCTTCAAAATTTAAGGAGGTTCCCAATTTTTTTCTCCTCTCACTTGATTTTGAAGGTTTATTATTGAAAATAATAAACCAAAACCAAAATTCGAAAATCGAAAGGAGAATTTTAAGAAATCATTTTGTAAAAGGAGAATTCAGTTTGAAAATGCTACATAACAGGTTAGGATTTGTATTTATTTAACCATTTTAAAGATCACAATATTAGGATTTTCCAGAGGCCCGTAAATGGGTGTACCTACAGACCCTACACTTTAATATTTAAGGGATCTCGTCACACAAGGCGTACTTAGATCGATATGAAAATCGGTGCAACAGAATTGTTAAAGAAAGGCCTAAATTGTATGACATTAGTTGTTAAGAATATTATTCAAAATGCCTCATCACAGAGCAGCTAATTGATTTGTGTTCTTTTAGCGAATTTTCAAGGAAAATGAAGCTATTGCTATGGCCAGTGCATACAGTATGTTGGTATGGCATTCTGAAAATCGAAAAAAAAACGCTGCAAATTATTACACAATGGTTTATTATGTTTCATTTTTCTATATAGATCACTCGTCTGCAAAGCCACCAACCATCCAACATGAGGAGAAACATCGATCGCATTTCGGTCAGAATTAATTTGAACGGAGATTAGGCCTCTTTTGCGATTCACACTCGTGTTTCTGATTTATCGTAAGTCCAAACTTTAAATTCTCGTATTGAGCGAACGGTTTGTCCTACAGGGCTCCTGGTGGTCTCAAAAAATTCTGAAAATTCTATAGAATCTTAAATTGAAGGCAAAACAATACCTTTATATCAAAATTTTTTGAGTTAGGGGCGTTTTCAAAATTTCAAAATTGATTTTGGAACCCTTAGAAGTGACTTACCTCAACCAAAATCTTCGGGGCACAACTAGACCCCAGAAGGAGCCTACATACCAAATTTCATCAAAATCGGTCTATGCTAAGTGGCAAAAGTGCCGCGTACGGCGGACGGACGGCCAAATTTTTATTCGATTTTTGGATTCTACGCACCTTGAAACGTAAAGCATCAAATTTTGAGGGGGTGTTAAATTTTTTTTTTTTTCTTGGTCGATTCCAAAGGTTCATCATTGAAAATAATAAACCAAAAACAACACTAGCCGTGTGGGTACTCTATGAGTTTGTCGAGACGAGTAGAACATGAATATGGACTCCTTACACCTTGAAAGCATACCCTGTGCATACAGTATTTTGGTATGGTAGGTACACAGAAAATCGAAAAAAAAAAACGCTGAAAATCGAAAAAAAACCAACAATAGCCGTGTGGGTACTCTGTGATTTTGTGGAGACGAGTAGAACGTGAATATGGATCCCGACATCTTCAAAGCATACCCAGTGCATACAGTAGGTATGTTGGTATGTATACTGAAAATCGAAAGAACCAAGAATCGTGTGAAAAAAAACTTTCTAAAATAAATTGCAACACCATTGTTCCTTTTCTTAACCATACCTTCAACTGAAAGATTTCTTTGAAAATTCGTCCATTAATTCATGTTGCATGAATTAACTTATGAATGAATTGACTTATTTTTCGGCCAATTTTTTGACTGCATTTTTTGACAATTTGTTCTTTCAGTTTTCATATTTTTTGAGATTTGGACTACTGCAATTGCCGTTCGTTCTTATCGTTCAGGTTCAGCAAATAAAAGATAAAAGAAAAATAATAAAACGAGAATGTAGGAACTGTTGATAAAGTCAAGGCCTTAACAACGTTTCTCAATCTTCGTGCGATCTTCGCTTCGCAGCCATATTAGATTTGCTACTATTGGTCCTTTGGCAATGTAATTTGTTGGAAACTAAACTCACACAAACCCTGAAGAAGTCATAAAAAACACGCCGCTATAGTATTGGTCAGAGTTCTATTAAATTCGAAGCCGACTAACAATCACAAATCGTCCCAATACCTGGTAAACCATGTAAGTCGAGTTTATCAAATTTTACAGGGGACACTAAAAACTGAATCATTAAGTTTTCATTCCACATGCAATAAGTTTTTTCGTTCCATTCCATAAAATTGGTGGTAACAGTAGTATTTCAAAGAGCCTGAGACTAATTTCATCAAAATTTACTTTAGCGAAAGAAAAAATGGACTTACATGCTTTTACCCAGCCTTTGACACCCGACTTACATGGTTTTCAATTTGATTTTTATGAAAATATACCCAGCTTGGGTTATTCAATTATTAGGAATATTATTAAATTTTTTTCTCCAGGTTTCGAGGTTACACAAAATACCCAAATCGATGCAAAAGGAAAATATTCAAATGAAAATTCATAGGCGTTGACTAATACGCAGTCCAACTTTAAGGCTCCTAGAGTCAGAACGATAGTCTTCAGTTTAAGATATTACTAGAGTTGAGCAATAAATTATTCAATATACTACCAATTCCTCAATTACCATTAAATGGTAATTTAAGAAATTTTCTTAAATTACAACCATTACTTATAGGAACACTTTACCTATCACAACCGTAACTAGGTAGGTATGCATTGAATTTAAGTGTTAGGTAACTAGGTACTTTTGTTTCATTAAAACAAGGGATGAGTTAGGTATGGGTTAGAGATGAACTGGATATGGGTTGAGGATGGGTTAGGGATGGGATAGGGGTTAGGGATAGGTTGGAGATGAGCTAGGGACGGGTTAGGGGTGGGCTGGGTATAAGTTAGGGGTTGGGATAGGTCAGGGCTGGGTTGGGTTAGAAATGGACTAGGGATGTGTTAGGAATAGGTTGGAGATGGACTAGGGATGGATTGAGGATGGGTTAGGGATTGATTGGTCAAAGCTGGATTTCCTTAATGGTTATCTCATTATTATCTCTTGTATCATTAATTTTACAGAGTTTCCTGTAAAACATAAGCAGACCAAAAGCACACTACTAATCTCTTGTTGTTCTTATGTAACGTCAGCATTACAGCTAGGTCAAACAGCCAACAAAATCAATCAATTCATCTAAAATATCCTCCTAAATAATGTAAAAATAATTTAGAAACAATGCGGAAAAACACGTGATCTTAGGTAGGTAAGTAAAAAAAACACGTAGGTAGGTCGTGATCTCAAGGTTGGCCACAGTATGGAAAATGACAGATCTGCAGAACACAAGGAGTGGAGGTAACCGACTTACACGTTTTTTAATGCTTTCTGGATAAAAAAAAACTATTCTTCAGATTGGAAAACGGCTTCACTAAATGGATCAAGAGACCCTAATTTACCCGAAAAGCTCAAAACCTTATTTTCGAAAAAATACCGACTTACATGGTTTACCAGGTATAGGGACGATTTACTCTATTAGATGCTTTCATTCATTTGAATGCACCAAGTCAAAGTGTCGACGAATTAAATAATCCTGAGTCAATCATTTCTACATCAATTCACTTTATTGGAAAATATGAAGTTAGTTTTAGGACAAATATCTGTGGAAAATATGGATACTGTTTATTACGAGTAGATTATAAGGTCATACAATGGCAGTACCTGGGTAAATAACGACTTCGAAGTAGGATTGTCGATAACCGACAAATTGTTCAATATTCACTATTAAAAGGGTAGTTTCTATGATCTCTAGCGTAAGGAACGTCCAGCTGTCTTCCGAGTTTGCCTTTATCTAACTTGAGGAGTAATGACATTTCTTCACGATCCAATTCGAAGTTGAAAACATCAATATTGCTCTTCATCCTTTCCCGGTTCGTTGATTTCGGAATGACTATAACTCCTCGCTGTAGTTGGAATCTGATCATCACCTGTGCAGGAGATTTCCCGTGTTTTTGAGCTAATTCTACCACGAGAGTGTCATGGATGGCCGTGCTTGGATCGCTGATTAATCCCACCGCTCGATACGCCGTTAATGCTATTTCTTTCGATTGACAATACTTCAGTAGCTTTTCTTGGTTGAGATAGGGGTGACACTCGACTTGGTTGGTCGCAGGTTGGATTTCAGCGACTTCAAGTATTCTTTCAATCTGATCTTTATTGAAGTTTGAAACGCCTATCGATCGGATTTTGCCTTGATTGACCAGAGTCTCCATCGCTCTCCAAGTGTCAGTGAACTCCGCAGTGCTGTAGGGAACTCTGCCATCTTCTCCAAGGAGATTGAGCTCCCAACCTAGAACGGTAAAAATGAAACGTTACATTCACGGTACTACTTTTGGTTGACCGAAGATTGACTCATGAATGATCTAATATTCAACAGTTAAATGAAACAAAGTTCCTAAAATTTCAGGTAGAAATGGAGTCGACAGCGAAATCCACTGCGGCCTTTTAGCTCCTGTAGGTAATTCGATGATCATCCGCAATAGGAATTTGATGCTGGTGAGGGATTTTCTCCAAAATTTCGAACTCTATTATTCAAATGTTGAAGTTCCTACCTATTAACTAGAATAAATTAATAATCTGACTGTATTTCAATTTGCAAATTACGAAGCCACGATTCATGGGACGAACAAAAAAAAAAAAAAGATTGTCAAGTGGGTGTGGCACATAGCTTCTAGGTATCCATAACCCGATTGTATACAATAATTGTATACAATCATTGTGAATGTATACAATTGTATACAATTATTGTGAACATCAATCTCTAAGCGTCCTGCAATACACTCATGTGAGACCTATCTGAGAGGAATAATTATAGGGGACCATCTATATGCCGACCCCCACAATCCCTGAACATTTCATTGAATTCACGACGAAAATTTAGAAGCTTTGGCTGTTATAAGGTTTTTACGTTTGCTCATGCTCATTACGTTTGCTATCTGAGGGCAATTATTTTCATAGGGGACCATCTATGCCAACCCGCACAATCCCTAAAAACCTCATCGATATCGGACCTCCGTGTAGTTTTTCCCGCTACAAGGATTTCATGGACAAGTTATAGACAGACACGGAAATGGTTCAAGAAGGAGAGGAAATTTTGATTTTGAAGAAATTTTTTTAAACCCTAATTGGACCATAGTGTCACTTGTGTCACCGTAAACATCTTAGGAATTCCACAGTTGTCCCAAGGTGTCACCAGATTAACTAGATTTAAATTGCAATTCAAAAATTAATGGACGGATCTGCATTATTTAACCTTTTTTTTGGGATTAAATTGTCATTTAATCAAAAAAATGATATCACTAAAACTTTTGAAACATTTTTCATTGATTTCTTTGGAAATTTTTGTCATAACTCTATTTTGAGACTTCCAATAGCCCTCAAAAAATTCTGCTGTCCATTAAATTTAAAATTTAAATTTAATTTTGGTTATTCCGGTGACACTTTGGGACAGCTGTGGAGTTCCTAATATGGTTTCGGTGACACAGTGATACCATGGTACAATTAGGGTTAAACCTTGTAAAGTGAAGACAATGGCTGTCTTGGTAGACTCGGAAGCAACATCATCAACTTAAAGGAATTCTTGAAATGTGTTGCTTTCTGTCCATTGAAAAAATCATCAACACGATCATGAAACCCATGATCCATAAGGGAAATGGTAAGTGCAAGAAAATCCGGAAGTCCGAGAGAGTTCATGAGAGAGTTCTGTAGGAATGAGGAGTCTGTGCCCACCCTACTTGGCAGCCGTTATGTACGTTACTAAAAGGATTCATGCAATTGCAACTATGTGCCTACAGTATAGAAAAAAACGCTGCAAATTATTACACAATGGTTTATTATTTTTCTATATAATCGTCTATAAAGCCACCAACCATCCACCATGAAGAAAAACATCGATGGCATTTCGGTCAGCTTTAATTTGAACGGAGATTAGGCCTCTTTTGCGATTCACACTCGTGTTTCTGATTTGTCGTACGTTTATTATTTTTATGGTTTATTATTTTAATGGTTTATTATTTTTCTATATAATCGTCTATAAAGCCACCAACCATCCAACATGAAGAAAAATACTTTGAAAATGTCACCCCACGCATATTTAAGCAAAAACCTCTTTTTTGGCTGGTTATTTGCCCATAACTTCTATACGAATTGAGCGATCGGAATAGTTCGACGTTAGGACCAACTAGACCCCAAATGGAGTCTATGTGCGAAAGAACGGGTTTTTTAGACCGATTCTAAGGCCTTTTATGGCCCGGACGGCGAACGGCGGACGGCGGACGGACATTGCAAATTTGGATTCTACGCACCTTGAAACGTAAAGTGACAAAGTTTGAGGGGGGGTTATAAAATTTTTTTGCGATACGATCACATAGGCTTATTATTGGAAATAATAAACCAAAACGTCATCCAAATGCACTATATGAGTAACATGCAAAGCTAGAGTACTCAGTCATGTTTTGACAGAACAAAGTTTTCTTGCTTATTTTAATTTCAGATGTGGACATCTTTCAATCTGATTTTGTAGGTAGAACTTTGTGTAAGGATACCATGGAAATAGCTGTGATGATAAATGGGTTATCTTTTCCACATGAAAATATTTAACCCCAATTGGACCATGGTATCACAAGTGTCACCGAAAACATCTCAGCAACTCCACAGCTGTCCCATGATGTATCCGGAGTAACCTACATAAAATTGCAATTTTAAATTTAATGGACAGCAGAATTTTTGTGGGCTGTTGGAAGTCTCAAACTATAGTCATGACAAACATTTTTTCTTAAATAATGGCGAATTTTTCAAAATTTTGCCATAACATCATGTTTTGGGTTTTTAATAACTCACGTAAAATTGTTCAAACAATTCAACACTGTCCATTAATTTTTAAATTTAAATTTGAATCTAGTTAGTCTTGTGACACCTTGGAACAGCTGTGGAATTTCCAAGATGTTTACGGTGACACTAGTGACACCATGGTCCAATTAGAGTTAATTGTTGTTTGTCAGAATTTATTGTTGAATTGTGGTCAAGATCATCTTACTATGACTACCATAATCAACTTAAAATTAAGTTCTACTTAAATTGGAAGAAGATGAAATTAAAGTTCAATCATGATTATATTCTGATTTGTTTCACTGAACACGAAGTCCAGTTGACTAGTTCTTGTGCTAAGTTCTACAACATGTAGGTATGTGATAAGAATTATATATTATATAAGTAGTATTCACCAACCGTCTTTGAATGCCATAGGCCAGTGAATCAGATACAGATCGAGGTATTCCAGGCCTAGGTCGCTAAGTGTTCTTTCCAAAGCAGGCCTCACCATGTCTACCCGGTGAAAGGAATTCCATAGCTTCCCGGTGATGAAAAGGTCCGATCTCTTCACCGTGCCGTCCTTGATCTTTTCGGCGATGGCGCGCCCGACGTCTTTCTCGTTTTTATACAAGTGAGCGCAATCGATATGGCGATAACCCACGTCTATCGCGCATTTGACCGCCTCGAAACCCTCGTCCCCCAGGCTTTTAGCTGTACCCAATCCAATCGCGGGACATTCGAAGCCATTGTTGAATTTCACTTGGTAAGCCATTCTCGATGAAGTTCACTGTTGTTCGCAAAGTTCACAAATTGTTTTTGTATCACTTTCCGCACAATTCAGTTCCCATAAAGTGCTCTGAATAATAAAACTCTGTTCAAAAGTCTCCACGCAGCTAGTGTACAGATTGTGTGTATTTAGTATACTAGTGTCTATTTCAATTGAAGCACGGTTTTTCAAAAGGGTAAAAATTTTAAAAAGTGAATTTCCAGGAATCGAAAAAACGTTTAATCCCTTTGCATATTGAGTTATGGGAAAACTTTTTTTCCCGAATTGTCTGCTCCATAGTTACCTAGATTATATCCATGCATCAACGTAATGGCGATTTCACTTCCATCTCAACAAAAATTAAACATGAAAATGCAGCGGTTTTGCAAAACGGCACAAAATACAGTTCACTCGAAATCAAATCGACACCTTAAAACACAAAAGCGCTATGTCCATCCATCTTATAAATTTTTAATTTTTTTTAATTTAAGAAAACTCAAGTTCAACAAAACTATTATTGGCCTTCTTGCCGATTATAGCTTGCAAATTTGTTGAAGAATTAAAGAGTTTAGTGCGGTAAGCCATTATTTTAAGAATTGTGCACTGGTGAAAAATTCTTTTGCGTTTTTCTGAAAACTCCGTTTTTGGACATAGCGCCTTTGTGCTTTAAGGTATTGAAATGATATTCCATGGCTTTCGTGCATGCAATCCGGAATCATTTATTTGTCCTTTATTTAGATTTTGATTTTAGTGTGGATCTAATTTCAATTTAATTCATGGGAAGAGATCAACCTGGGGTTATGTAATTTAAAAACGCTGAAAATTATTACACAAAGGTTTATTACTTTCCTGTAAAGATCACAGATGTGCCATTGTTATTTTTTATTTTTTTTTTTTTTTTACCAATCATAGGTACCTACTACATTATTACCCTCACAATCAAGTTTATTTGAAATAAATAAATGCTTCACACTCAATTCGAAAAGTAGGATTCCTTCATTTGGAAATTTGATTTCTGGTTGCTAAGGTATCAAAACGTAATACAACTTGAAGAAACGACGAGCGTCTAAAAACCACACCTACACCATTAGTTGATTAGTTCATGTATTCTCCGCTAGGGATAATAAAGCATTTTTCCTTTGAATTATAGCATAATTCAATATCTCATACTATGAGATAAGCTTAGTTACCTATTTTGGTAAAGCTTGAGACATTGCGATGCAGGTGATCCAAGGGAACTAGGCAGGTACTATCACAAGCCGAGGATACATGAACTAATGCTGTAGGTGTGGTTTAGACCTTTTTGAAGAAAACGAACAGTGATCGCATTTTAGTCAGATCAAAATTTCAACGGAGATTAGACCTCTTTGGTGATTCACACTCGTGATTCTGTTTTATGTTCCAGTTGGGGGGGGGGGGACCAGACACAATCAGCTGAGCGAATTTTCGGCCCGAACACGTTAACATACACCCAGTACGTTAACTTGCCTCCAGTACTCTGTGCATACACCTCAAGACCATTGTAGGCGTTTCAGCTGAATCGATTGAAACGCAAATTTACGAATGGAGAAATATAATTCGTAATGCCCTCAAAAATTATTGTACCGTTTGAAAAAAACTCAACGAAATAGTACCGTTTTGTAAAACCGCTCGTTTAAGGTGGGATTCGTCCCGTTTTGACAAACCGCGATGACACCAATCGATTCCTTGTGAAATTTTCCATAACAATCGATATCTAATTCAATTTGTTCCCTTTTGAAAAACCGTGCCTCAATTGTGAGCAAATAGTGTACAGTTTCTATGACCCAATCATTTAAATACAATCAACGTTCAAAGTTTGGTAGTTGATTTTTTATATACAATTTATTATAAAACTGTATTATAATTCGTGTAAAGCTACATTATATCTCACTAATATCAAACTCAATTTGTTGGTTGTACTTTGTGAAAACCAAGAAAATTTTCTCTAAAAAGGCCAGCAAGAACTTGATTAAAATCTGAAATCTGGGTGTTTGAATTTCTCAATGTCTGCCTTTGAGCAGTTTACCGGTATTCATACATGTCGGATCATTGTTGGTTGATCAAATATCCCCGTCTGAAGGACAGGTACGATAGCTAGAAGACAATGCACCTTTCAGGGAGAGTTTAGAGGTTTTCTGGGCACTATTTTCTGGGAGCTGTTTCACAAACATTCACGAAACTGAACTAAATTGACTAAACATCTCTAAAATACTACCAGAACAATCACAAAATCTTTTTGATACTATTTTTGTAATTATCATTTCTACAGGATGGTCCAAGGGAACCTGACCTGTTGTTATTATCCCGCTGAAAGTCTTTGGCAACTTCACCTTACACAGTCCTAAAATTAGGTATGGTATGCAGTATCATCCAAATGTGTGATTACACGTTTTTAATACTTTTTATTTATTATTTTTATGAATACACTTTTACATTGCTTTTACAGCAGCTCTTTGTGTTCATATTATCAACAACTTCCTTAGATCCGAGTTACGCAGGAGGCTTTCTGGTGAAAGCATTTGGTTCTACCTCTGAGACTGTTAGAGCTGATGAAAGTTATGTGAACAGAAAGAGCCAATTCAAACAGAGTCGCGCTACTGACACCAGTGCGTTCACCAAAAGTCTTCGAACAGATTTGCAACCTGTTATAAGGAAGACGTAGACGATATCTCACGTATTTTTAAAATTCAGTTTTTGGTTTATTATTTTCAATAATGAATCTTTGGAATCGACCAAGAAAAAATTTTTTTTAACACCCCCTCTAAATTTGATGGTTTACGTTTCAAGGTAGGTACGTAGAATCCAAAAATCGAATAAAAATTTGGACGTCCGTCCGCCGTACGCGGCACTTTCCCCACTTAGCATTGACCGATTTTGATGAAATTTGGTATGTAGGCTCCATTTGGGGTCTAGTTGTGCCCCGGAGATTTTGAGATTAAAACGCCCTAACTCAAAAAATTTTGATATAAAGGTATTGTTTTTCCTTTAATTTAAGATTCTATAGAATTTTTAGAATTTTTTGAGACCACGCGGATATCTGTAGCACAAACCGTTCGCTCCCTACGAGAATTTAAGGGTTGGACGTACGATAAATCAGAAACACGAGTGTGACTCGCAAAAGAGGCCTAATCTCCGTTCAAATGTTAGCTGACCGAAATGTGATCGATGTTTTTCTTCACGTTGGATGGTTGGCGGGCTTTGTAGACGAGTGATCAATATTGAAAAATAATAAACTATTGTGTAATATTTTGCAGCGTTTGTTTGAATGTTTTCATTGAACTGGCTAATTATCTGCGTTAAATAACAAATCACCCTCTGGCCATTATTAAGGTACTGTCGAAAATCACCTAGGTCAATCAAATTAAATTTTCCGTAATCCGTATATTCAGAAGGTATTTCATCCTTATCTTATCATTCTTATTATTATTATCGACAAGTCGTACTAGCGTTGTTGAGAAGTGAGAAAATCAAATCTTGATGGTGGTCGAAACGACTCTGGGTCCTTTTTGTGAATAAAAAGGGAAACGTTGATTTTCTGTTGTATATTCTTTAGCTACAGTTTCGCTGGGACAATTTGCCAGCATCTTCAGGCTAAAACATTTGAGAACAGCAGATCTCTTAATTAGTGTCTAAAAACTATGGTCACTATACACTAGACATACCTTAAACCTAAATCTTGAAATTTACCTTATCTGTTTTATGAAGTAAATACACCTCTTGCTTGTTTCACTATCCAATCTTTCAAAATTATTCAGAAACGCTCGTTTCAATGGATCCAAACGGGGAAAAAAATAGTGTATAGTGACCATAGTTTTTAGACACTGATTAAGAGATCTGCTGTTCTCAAATGTTTTAGCCTGAAGATGCTGGCAAGTTGTCCCAGCGAAACTGTAGCTAAAGAATATACAACAGAAAATCAACGTTTCCCTTTTTATTCACAAAAGGGCCCAGAGTCGTTTCGACCACCATCAAGACTGTATCATCCGACTCACACCCTTCAACAAAATCAAATCTCGTAGATTCCACACTCGTAACGACAAAACCACGGCACCTTCGAAACAAATTCACCCACGCACGTTCACTCAACAGTCAGGTTGACTGGAAGGTACGTCATTACTGAGCTCTGAGTTAGTCAGCCAGTGTCAGGAATCGGAGAAAGTGAAGTAAGAAAGTGGGAGAGCTAACGCAAGTGGGAGAATCCATTGCGGGTTGGTTGAGTGCCGGTGGGGCCATAACTACCCAATCCCGATCCAGAATTACGAGAGTAATACGAGACTTGATTCCCTAACAGGATGACTTCCGCTTCTTCGATTGTATAATTGATCGGTGAAAGGTTGCATAAACCATTTTTAGCAAACTCAAATCCAAGCCAAATATTGGCATATTCATGTCAACTTTTCGGAACCTGAATATCATTTTTGGAACATCTTAATGATTAAATACAGGAAAATGTAGGTACTGGCTGATGGGCCGACGGTCAAAATTGTCTGTCCACAATAAGCTTATACTGTATAAGCAAGTCCTAAAGGCCAGAGCAGTCGAGACATAATTCAGAGCTTCCAGAATAGGGTGACTACGGGCAAGTGCGCTCCACTTTTTGCATAGTTCAACTTTGACGATGAATTTTGAGGTGTATGCTTCAATTCACCCTCTAATTGACCTACTTTGAACTGTGAAACTGAGATAGAAGATAAAGTTTTGGAAAATTATCCATAATTTCACTCACACAGCTGCAAAAGAGCTCAAAATTTGATCAGAAGTCAATGAACACCTGAGCTAATGGAATAAATCGCTAAAAATGTCCATGAGTAGCCTGGCTGGAGAAATAGGCGATGAACACACTTGCCCGTATGGCGCACTTGGCCATAGTGACCTAATGTACTGCGATGCTGCCTTGATGCACACAGATTCTTAAGAAATGACAGACTTCACTACGAGCTGAAGATTGAATCTGTCGATGAGGTCATTTGCAGCCAAGCCATGAATCACCTTTTGAGGCTCCAAGATCATGTAAATGAGGATGTCGTCCAGCTTCTCAACACAGATGATCTGCTTAGAAGACTTAAGAGAACCAAGCCACACGATCTAATCCACTTAGTGTGACCATCATGAAGTGCAAATTTCAGGACAATAAGAACTGAGTGAAGTATCTTAGTTTTCTTAACGTACACTATGTATCAGAAAAATGTTGCTTATGAGTTGTAACTTGGTGCAATAAAACAACTTAAAAAAAAATCTTAATGAGTGAATAGATTAGGGGCGCCAGTTACAAAAAGTTCTAAGGAATATTTTCGTTTTTTTTTTTTTTTTTTTCATGTTGAAGCCCGATTATTAGCTTAGACCCTTAGCGACTCCAAGATCTCCTGTTGATAGCCCGAATATTAGATTTAAAAATATCGGCTTCGATTAAGTAGTAAATCAAGTTTTTCGAATCGCCCTTATTGACCCATTGGCCCCGATAATCGGGATTCTGTATCCCAAACAGGTTTGGGGGACCAGTAATAGACACGTTTAAATGCCAAAACTTTTTAATTGAACACAAAAACAGCATTTTACCGGTTTTGGTATAAAACTTGATCTTATATTAAAATCTTGTATCCCAATAAGCTAAGAACACTCGAATAATTCCAAGAATTTTAGTAAATCGCTAGCCTTTTGTTGTTTAGTTGTTCACTTAGAAGCAGGTAGAAAGATGAAAAAGGTTTAACTTTACTTTTCTTAATTTACGTACTTGAAGAATAAATAAAAAAGCTGCAAATTATTACACAAAGGTTTATTATTTCTCTGTCGAGAACACCCGTCTGCAAAGAACTCAGCTTTGCGATTGTTAGTACCTACCTTTTGATGGTAAGTACCTACCAGTAAAACATCTCAAAGGAAGCTCAACAAACTTGTGAACTTGAATTCTATTCGAAAAAACAATAAGATCCCATTTTTGGCTCAGTTACCTAGTTAGCGCATATCTAAGCGAGTCAACGGGACACGACCAACAAAGGACGGTTGGAAGGGGGGAAAGACCCTCTAGAGTCTCGTTGGCAGTCACATGTAATAATTAATTTCACAATCAACAATATTCTAAATTTATGAAACTTACCAGTTAACAATTATTATCCTCATAATCAAACGGTTGGTCCAACAGAGCTCTTGGAGGTGTCAAAAAATTCGTTAAAACCGATGCTATTTTAAAGACATAGGCGCTGCAAATTATTGCACAAAGGTTTATTATTTCTATATAGATCATTCGTCTGCAAAGAACACGGCTTTGCCATTGTCACTACCTACCAAGTATAGGTACTTCTTCATCTACTTGATACGTACTTCACAATCAAGTTTATTTAGAAGAAATAAACCTTCACACTCGATTCGGAATGAAGAGTTGAGGGTACCTTCAATAGGAAATTTGATTACTAGTTGCTAAGGACGCAAAACTGAACACAACTAAAAGAAACGAACTACGGTCGTGTTTTGTCAGCTAAAATTTCAACGGAGATTAGGCCTCTTGCGATTCACACTCGTGTTTCTGATTTATCGTAAGCGCAACCCTATCGTGTTTCTGATTTATGCGTAAGCGCAATACTATTTGAGTTTGAAGAAAAAACAATACCTGTATATCGAAAGTTTTCATGCCAGAGCATTTTGAACATTTTTCCCCACTACTCCTTAGAAGTTACTGAAGAAGTGAGCAAAAATGATTAATTCTGGGACACCTTGTACGAATATAATTATATACAAATGAAACATTTTAAACAATATGAACCGTTTTAGAAAGGTATTATGGTGCGAGTATATTAGTATATGCAGACTGTCTCAGCAGTATGGTTTGCATGAAGAAGTTCTTGTTTCTAGGAAGAAGAAGACTTGTTGGAGTCGAGTAATGTACTGATTTATTAGGCCCCATCGGCCCTTATTTATCCCCTACCCAATCGGTAGGAGGTGTTGGTGGGTGATAGGGCCCCACCACAGGTATAAAACGGATTCTCATAAAGAAAATTTTCAAACATTTTGAATCTATTGCATTTTCATTTATTTATTTCATTTTTTCGATAAATTTATGTCTAGCACAACTGTGAAATCAAGGCTAGTTGTTAAAATGAACTTGAATTTGATGGAAATTCAATCGATTCACTTTAAACTACTACCTATCCATGTATTGCATAAGTAGCAGAATTTTCGTAGGTATCATCTCTTGAATGTATGAAACGACTTCACAAAAATTCCATGTAAGACTAGTTTTAGGAACAAGTTGCCTCTATTCCTTCGAAAATTTCGAACGAGTTCCACCAGGCCAGAATGGCGCGGGAAGGTTCAACATCATCCCCTGAAAAATGCCTCATATTTCATTTCGACGTACAAAAACTCCCAAGGACGGAAATCCTAAATCACTCACTCCGCTAACGCAGAAAACAAGCTCTTTGTCTCTACTTCACGCGGGGAAACCCTAAAACAAAAGACCAGGGTTCATAAACTACGGTTTTGAACACCCACCGAGAGATGCGTTCATTAAAAGTTGATCATAGCATTATTTTCTATAACTTTAATGATGAAGTTTGCAGCTCATCACTCATTTTCATCTGACCGGCTTTTTGCGCTGCTAACTCCCATGCAATTTCTTGTTTTTGTGAATAGCAATAGCCCTTTCGTAGCACCAAACCAAGCTCTGGAACGATTAAAAACGACATTCAGTTGGGGTGCCACATAGCTTTTCTTCCTACCTATGGTATAAATCTTTGTAATCGCAAGTTTTTAAGAAATTCTTTCGACCAAAATTGACTACCGTAATTTTGAGCAATTTTGAACTTGAATTTTTAGCTTTTTGAACAATTTTGATTATGTGTTCCATATAGATACACACAATTCGATTTTGATGGAATTTTCAGGGATAGCTGGTTTAGTCCCTGATTAGCCTCCTATGAGTAATATGTGTTACCAGTAACATTTGAACTACGGTTGTGTGAATTTCTTGAACTACGGTATCTTAGTTCCAAATAGTCAAAAATAGCTCAAATATTGAGGGTGCTTGGGTGTGTAGTGATTGCTTTGGGATTTCATCGTATTTGGATAAGTAGAAGAAGGGGTGTTTGTGAAAAAGCTGAAAACGTTAAATTCCTTGTCATGGACTTAACTGTGTGATTTGATGAACATTTTCGGCATTTATGGTCCCTTATAAATTTCATTTTCTTCGGTTCGAAAATACTGTATGAGCTATGTCAAAGGCACCAAACGTGATTTTCTAGAGGCACCCAACGACTCCTCATGGAGTACCTGACAAATAGTTTTTGCTCGAACTTAAAGGGTATCTGGGAGTTTCTTCTTAGGTATATATCTTTCTTCGGATAATTTCTTACGAAATTCATGATAATCAGTATAACAGTTCATGAAATCAGTAGAAACCTCAATGTTTGATAAAAAATATAAACAACTCCTAATCTTGTTTCTGAAATTTGAAAACCATCATCTTGGTTGTGAAGATCAACTCAATAGTTTCCTGATGAGCAAAAAATATATGACGCAGTAACTACCAAAGCATCATCCAATGTTTTAGACCACAGTGCCATAACTCGTTCTAACGATACTGAGCCCTTGAAGCCTCTCATAAATACATAATATGTATTCTGAACAACTTGAGAGTATGGCGGTATTTATACCGCCATACTCTCAAGTTGTTCAGAATACCAAGCCATGAAGAATAAAAAAATCGAATAGCTTGATGAAACTCACTCACTGTTTCATGGGGTAATTGAGTTCAAGTGACTAACTCTTGCATGTACCACTAATGGTGGTGTGTGGCGTGACCCAAAGCGACGTACCGACGCATCCACCAATTTATCTTCGATTCAGCCCAAGACTGACCCAACTAATGATGCCTCCAACGAAGCAGTTTTCATAGTTCTCTAGGCTATATCCTCAAACTGAATACGATAACCATCACGACTTGCAATCCAGCGAACGTTCTGACTTTTAAATGAGACCTTTCAGAAAGATTTACTGTACGCTTTCCATCACAATAAGCAGCTTGCAAATTGATGGTAAAAGTGTAGAAATCCATAAGTTGAAATATCAAAATAAATTGTTGATTTTGATTTATCAACTCACGGAATTTTACACCACTACTATCGAAATGATGTCCCCCTTAAGTTCCTTCAAAATTATGCCTCATCTCTCTCAAGCATGGGCTCCAGTCCAGCACTAAATCTCACGTTCTACCTCCACACTCTTCTGCAACTCTCGAACTAACGCTGCTCTTTCTACCTCCTAAACCCGTTGGGAACTTGCAAATCGAATTAAAGGTCAGCGAAATTAAAATATGTCGCACACCGGGAATAATACTGGTACTGGTATAAGTCCGAAATTGGCGATTTTGTGTTGTACATACCACTGGAAAGCTCTTGACGAGCTTTATCTGTGGGTAACAACGTTTATTTTTAAGTAAAAAAATGGCCACAGGAGAGCATATAAACCACTACGACTCCACTACGAAGTGGAATTTTGACCTCCCGTCAGAGGAAGAGAGGTTCATCTCCTTAATTTTAGTTATAACCATGTTTTTGCGGAAGAACACCGGTATGTCTCGGAGTTTGTCACTATTGATCCGAATGAATGTTACTTCTCCTTCCTTCTGCCGAGAACAAAAGCTGGTTGAATTGGCAACCAGGAAGAGATCAAGGGACTTATCAACGAATGATGCCGTACCCATGAGGAGGCCCAGAGCAGCCATCAAATACCTGAAGCCATCACCAGCCCCCAATCGTATGAAACCAGCAATTAATAAAACACCAAACTTATCTTTAACATCTTGACGGGGGGAAGTGAATTATTGGAACAATGGTGGTATATAATACAATTTTACCAAATTCCCCCCCCCACCCATGACTCAAAATAGAGAGGTCTCGAAGGAAAATTGGAGTGTCACATGTTGGGTAGATTGTTAAGGATCGTATATGCAGGAAAAAGTTGAGAGATACAAGTATTAAAAACTTGATACTCCAATAAAAAAAAACCAAAATCTTGAAATGCGATTTCCCAAAAGTTGCTAAAAAGTGTTGCTAATTACCCTGACTCACATATGCAATTCATACTACGAAGGTAATCGCTAAGGAAGATTGTCACACCATCTCGTAAGAAAATAAACTTGCAGTGTAGTGGATAATGTTGTGGTACCCACTACACGATTCCCCTTCTCTTCTTTTAAGGGACCTGCTTCGCCACCATGTATGAAGGCTGGCTTCAAGCGGTCGATGCTGACTGTTCTTGTCCCCTGAGGTGTTTGGAGCAGAAACACTTTTTCCCCAGCTTGTAGGACCTAGTATGGACGCTCATAGGGCGGTTTAGCGCAGCTCCTAACCCTGGAACTCTAACGAAGACATGTTCTGCCGTCTTCAAGTCTTTGGGCACATAGATGTGGGGCTGCTGGCACCTTGTGTCTGGCATGCGGAGTTTCCCCATCTGCACTTTTAGCAACCGGGCGTATTCAGATGCACTTAAAGGATCTGCAGGTGGGCCTTCATAAAAATCTCCAGGCAGCCTTAAGGGTTACTCCATACACCAGCTCGGCGGAGGAAACACCAAAATCCTCATGGACGGTACTCTGTAACCCTAGCATAATGGGTGCTAGACTCTCAACCCAGTCCCGTCTGTTTTGGCACTTAAGCCTCTCCTTAAGTGTTCGGTGCCACCTCTCGAGCAATCCATCCGCCTGTGGATGGTATGGCGTCGTTCTAGTTCTTTTCGACCCGAGCCTTTCCAACAGACTTCTTCAGATCAGAAAACTTTAAAATTAGTTCCTTTTTAAGAGCTTCATATTTACCATACTCTGGAGGATTCATGACCAAAAAATGTGCCTGTTCTGTAACGTCCATCTCTAGCATCCCTATGACGCAACTATACTTATCCTCATCATCAATCATTCTTGCCGACCTAAACATTGCCTCGCATTGTGCAAACCACAATTTAACATTTTTCTTGGCAAACTGCGGAAGCTTTGGTGGTCTAGGTTTTTCTATATTTCTGTTTGGCGTATTGTAGGAGTTATCTGAAGTCCCTGGAGCTGCCAAAGGGCTGCTATTCATTCTCAGTGGGGAGTTTTGACTCACAGATGATTGAACTTGCACTGGTGGTTGAGAACTCCTCTTCTTTGTTGTCTTGATTTTCAAAATTTCCCTCTGCCTAGAAGTTGCCATTTTGTTCAAAATCGGGGTCACCACTTTGGTGTCCGTAACTATCTGTACTTTTGGTTCACTTCAAGAAAACTCGGCGCTTTGCGCCTCGGCGGGGGGCTCCGCCCCCCTGCACCCCCCGGTTTATTTCTTTTTCCATACTCTGTATGAAATCATAGGAACACAGAATGTGTTTTTGCGATGCTAGTCATCCGTTAAATAAAACATATTGTTTAGTAATGCATGCATTCCAGGGGACGTCCCATTGGATAAGCATTTGATTTGTTTAACCAGTTGTTAAGCGATAAGACTGTTTCTCTCGATGTAATTTATTTATTACTTTAGGCAAGATAGTGACACCCCCCCCCCCCCCACCATTATAAACCATAACACTTCTAGCGGCATGATAGCCTCGAATCTGAAGAGCATTTTAAAATCCATGATCTACGACACCCAACATGCGAATTCGAGTTCACCCCCCCCCCCCCCACCACCACCAATGGTGCCAGTCTGGCACCAAAGCGGAAATACGTCGTAACATTGAACTTTGATCTATTAGGTTTAGTAGGCAGTCCGACGAATGTCACATCCGTATTCAAGGTGAAACACCAAAAAACCCAAGAAATATGAGGTTTATGGTGCCCTGGCACCATGGTGGCACCACTTTTATTTCCATGGTGGTACAGAAAGTAATTCATGCAAATCCTAAGGTATAATGAGAATTTTTCCTCAATTTCAAAGCTTGGATACAATTAGTAAGCAGTAAAGGAACCAAAATATTGAAAAATCGGATATTTTGTGAATATTATCCCCCCACTCACCCCCTACCCTTGCGAATTTTGGTACTCTGGTAAAATCATGTACAACTCGGAAGTTATTTGAGTCAAACAAAAAAAGAAAAACGCAAATCGGTTGGAAATTGAGGCCTGGGAGGAGTTTACAAGATTATGCACGCAAACGCACGTTTTTTAAGCATTAACCCCCCCTTTCCCCCTCTTAAAAAGCAAAATCCGAAATTCTGGCGCCGTAGTGCACAACTAGATAGTATTTCGCGTCAAACGAAAAAAGAACCACGAAAATCGTTTGAGAACTAAGGCCTGGGCAGAGTACACAAGATTATGCCCAAAAACGCACGTTTTTTCGAGCATTAACCCCCCCTTTCCCCCCCTTAAAAGGCAAAATTCGAAATTCCGGCGACGTAGTGCACAACTAGATAGTTTTCCGCGACGAACAAAAAAAGAACCAGGAAAATCGGTTGAGAACTAAGGCCTGTGCAGAGTACACAAGATTTTGTTACACACACACATACACACATACACACATACACACATACACACACACACACACAGACATACACCTATGGTTTTTTTCGCGGATTTGGATTCAGAATGGTCTAAAACGGATTACTGTGTGGTTATTTTTTTTTTCTGTTGAGTGTTGTCCAACTTCACCCCAGATCGATCGCATAAGGACGCCCAAGTCTTACTGTGGGACGTCCTAAAAACAACAATAATAAATGTGGAGTCTTTGGCAATAATAAAATAAATAATTGTTAGACATTTAATTTGGTCTAAAACCCTATAAATGTTATATAAATAAATATGTAACTACAAGAAAAATACTATATAAATTGAGAGCTTTCCAACGAATGGTGAACAATTTCTGTGCAATGAACACTGCAGGAGTTCTATTTCCTTACCAACGGCTTGGTTGCACGTGAAAATCATTATAAAAGGCGCGTAACGGTTTTTTCTGTCGCTTTTTCGTGACGATTTTTTTTCGGTAGGTCATCGCAAAAACACATTCTGTGTTAAAAGGGAATAGAATAAAACTACTGACCAGTAGTCGAATATCGTTTGAAAACGTGTTCGGTTGCGCTTTAGAGTGTGTACAATTGGTACCTACTTACCGGTCGAAACAAAAATTCTTAGTGAGGAAGCTGTACTGTTCACCTCACTTGACTGACGTAATTGTAAAGGCACATGGAATCATCAAAACATCAGTAAACAACTACCTATCGCGTAAAGGTTCAATAGCAGTTGTCGATATAAAACTCGGCGCTTTGCGCCTCGGCGGGGGGCTCCGCCCCCCTGCACCCCCCGGTTTATTTCTTTTTCCATACTCTGTATGAAATCATAGGAACACAGAATGTGTTTTTGCGATACTAGTCATCCGTTAAATAAAAAACAACAATAATAAATGTGGAGTTGACATTAACATGACAACCAATAAACATATCACCAGATGTTTTTTCTGTCGCTTTTTCGTGACGATTTTTTAACATGTTTAATGTTTTAGGGCTGGGGGTCATTCTGTGAATTCCGACACGCAAATCTGCAACGTTTTTTTTTTCTTAGTTACCACGGACCGATTTCTTAGTTACCACGTTATATCGGCTCCATTTGGGGTCTAGTTGTACCAAGATGGTCACTGATCAGCTGAGTGAGCTCCAAGGCCATTTTCTCTCCTGTTGAACGCAGGAAGCTGAAATTTGAGAAGCAGGGTCAATGGAGAATGCTGAAGGCGCCTGAGTGGTCACTGATCAGCTGAGTGATCGGCAATCTAATTTCTCCCTTGCGAGGGAAAAACATTAAACATGATTTAATGTTTTTCCCTCGCAAGGGAGAAATTAGATTGCCGATCACTCAGCTGATCAGTGACCACTCAGGCGCCTTCAGCATTCTCCATTGACCCTGCTTCTCAAATTTCAGCTTCCTGCGTTCAACAGGAGAGAAAATGGCCTTGGAGCTCACTCAGCTGATCAGTGACCATCTTGGTACAACTAGACCCCAAATGGAGCCGATATAACGTGGTAACTAAGAAATCGGTCCGTGGTAACTAAGAAAAAAAACGTTGCAGATTTGCGTGTCGGAATTTTTCGGTAGGTCATCGCAAAAACAATTCAATTCAATTCAATTCAATATCTTTTTTTATTGTTATCATACGAAGTACAGAACAATCGTCATTTATTAGGTTATAATCTAAAATTTAAGGTATACATCTTGAAGAAAATAAAACTCATTTTACACTGTGATAAAAATAAATAAAAAGACGTGAAGCAGGAACATGAGTGAATTAGGAACTTGAGTGATCGGTCAGTCCAGGAACAAAGGCATGTGTGGAACGCCACCGCGCCGGCCGGGGCGTCCCGACCGGCCCGGACCCACCCACCATGGCGGCTCCCGGGGCTGCCAATCCATTTCTGGAGAGGCAGCCCTGACGAACAGCGCGGTCTACCATATAGGCAGACCACCCATCCCCAAGAAGCACCAAGGGGGCCGCCCCCAGGCCGGCCAGGAACCCCGGACCAACTCCCAAAACATTTATCAAAGCGGCTACACACACACACACATATATACAAAAACACAATCACAGTCATTCCCAATATCACAGACGAGGTATAAAATCACAGTCGGTCTAAGATCACAGGTTGATTATAACTAGATAACTGAACATGAAGTAATAAAAATTTTAGCAAGCGAGAGTACTAGGTATATTCCTCTGCTGCTCGAAAAAAAGATAAAAATAATAATAATATTTTGAATAAATAACAGATAAAACATAACAGGATAATTTTCCTTTGTCAATACATAATATGAGAGTTCATAGAAAAAAAAGTCACTTATGTGGTAAAGTTCATGTTTTGTAAGTTCACATTTCAGCACCCTCTTGAAATTTTTAAAAGGTAGGTCTCTTGTTGCTTTATTGAGGCGATTGAACAATCGACACCCAATCTGAAGGGGGTTTGAGACCATGGATGATTTGAGCCTTGCCTGAGGGGGACATAGGTTGATTCTCAATCTTGTTAAATGGTCATGCTTCGATGATCCGGTTGGAATGTCGTTCAAGCTGGACTTGACCAACAGCAGGCAATTGAGGATGTAAACAGAATGGAGCGTCAGGATCCCAAGTGCCCTAAAATGACCACGGCAGCTTTCATTCCATCCCAGCCTGCGCATAGCACGAACTGCCCTCTTCTGCTGCACGAAAATGTCCTCGGCATGACTGGAATTTCCCCATAACACTACACAGTATGAGAGTCGGCTTGCAAAACATGCGTGGTAGACCATGAGCAATACCTCGGGGGACACAGAGTTAGCTATTCTGCGAAGCATAAAATTACAGGACGACAACTTTGAAGATAGAGCATCAGTGTGATTCAGCCAAGACAACCTATTGTCCACTGTGATCCCCAAAACGCCCACTGAGTTAACGAGGCGACTGTTAAGCTTGAATTCCAACTCTTGCGTTTTATTGTTGTTTAAAATCAGAGAATTTGCAGCACACCACTGTTTTATCATTAGATCTGATTGAGCAGCATTGCACGTGAGTGTATCAGTGTCAGGTGCCGCAGATATAACTGATATGTCATCAGCAAAGAGAACCATGTGACCAGAATCCAGCGGTTGGTATGACAGGTCGTTCATGAACAATATGAATAAACATGGCCCCAACACAGAACCCTGTTTTATTCCGCAGGGAATAGGTACTTTCTGCGAAGTCTCACCATTGAACGATACCACCTGGGACCAGCCCTTAAGGTAGCTCTCCAGGAAAGCGACTGCGACACGGCTGAAGCCGTAGTGGTCCAATTTCCGTAGTAGAAGGTCGTGAGGAACCAGGTCAAAAGCTTTTGAGAGGTCGTATAATTTCAGCTCCACACGATTTCTGCCCTCCAAGAAGTCCAAGGCCGACTTAATTAATGAAACAACTGCATCACAGGTGCTACGGCCCTTCATGAAACCAAATTGGCCATCGTGGATAAATCGTTTCTCCCCTTCGTATGATCGAATCCTCCTCAGCACTAAAGATTCAATGAGCTTTGCGAAGATGGGGAGTTTTGAGATTGGACGAAAGTCCTCATAATTTGAACATTTACCTTTCTTCGGAATTGGAGTAACCGTAGAAATCTTCCAGGACTCAGGAAACTTTCCATGGAGAAAACATAGGTTAATTATGTACGAGAGGGGCTCAATGATATGAGATGCTACACCTCTCAGTACTACAGAACTCATCCCATAAAAATCGGAAGAGAGGGATATGCGCATAGAACAAATCACAGAGTAAACTTCCTCAACAGTCACTGGCTCCAGAAAAAACTCATCATGGAAACGCGGAGCCTCGTCCAAAAAAGTGCTAAAATCCTCAGTCGGAACTCCAGGCCGATGGAGATCGAAGACGCGCGAGAAAGCAGCGCTAAAGCCACGACAGTCAAACCCATCACCAGAAAAAGAATTCTTCGATTTAGAATTCAACTCAGACCTCACTACTTCCCAGGAAGATTTAATTTTGTTTGAAGAGGCTCGTATCTTGCTATCATTGTAATTGCGTCGAGACTCAGCAAGTGATTTTCGGAATTCGCTTCGGTATAACCGAGCAAGCTCAGCAACATCCTTGCTTCGAGTTGCTGACGCCAAACTCCTGAAGGAGCGCATTCTGTGTTAAAATTGATATTTGAATTACAGCTCAATGACTGGGTACCGTACACCTACATCATGCTTTAGTACCGTTACTATGGTTAGTCTCATTTTTCAGAGTAGGGGAAGAAGTATGTCTACGTTAACTCAACCTGTAGAATTAATTATATATTTCGTACAATCCGCTCCTGATTTTTTTTTTTTTTAATTTTTAATCGAAAGTAGACCTCATTCTGAAAATTTTGACGCCAGCCGTTCTCTTTTTGGATGAGTAGATCTTTTTCTATGATTTTTCAAAGTTTCGAATGTTTATGACGTCACGCGCCCCTCCCGCCTGGGCGGGGCCCCCCAGCCCACTGTGGCGTCATAAACATTCGAAACTTTGAAAAATCATAGGAAAAGGTCTTCTCTCGCTAGAAGGTGTCAAAATTCTCAGAATGAGGTCTAGTTTAGATTAAAAATAACAATAGACAGTTTTCCCAACCCTTGCGCACACTCCATTGGGAAAAGTTAACAACATTACTAGGAAAATTATAAGAAGTAGGTACTTAGGTCGGCTCAGGGTGTTGAAAATCCCCTGATACCAACCCCAACTATAAACTACTATAATCTGCAAACTTGACGTGCCAAAGTAACTCACCTCTGAGAAATTCCATTTTGCGTTTGAATTATTAAACCTCGGCGATTCCTCGAAATAATGGGGAAGTGGAATATTCACCGCGCCGAGCTTTGCGTCAAAGATGCATAGACAATCTAGGCCGACTCCCCATGTCATCTTGGATGCAAACGATTTGTCATTCTCTCGATGAATGTCTCACAAGAGGGTATCTAATTAATTTTGTATTCAATTAAGACGCTAACTGCGTAAACGCTTACGGTAGCGGCAGTGAGTGGCTTCACGTCTTTCTTCGTTTGACTCCTCGTCTCTAAAGCACGAGCATTTCTTCTCTATGAAGATACAAGTAGGTATCACGCGTTTCACTAAAATTAACTTCGATAACACACACAAATCTTCTATGTATATTTACGAGTAAGAGGAATATAAATCTTCTGTGTAATATTCTGTACTCTTAAGAGGTCCACTTAAATGTCATTCCAGTTCATTTATTCAAATTGCGGAGTTATTTATAATCACCTCG
Source organism: Apolygus lucorum (assembly GCA_009739505.2). NCBI lineage: Eukaryota > Metazoa > Arthropoda > Insecta > Hemiptera > Miridae > Apolygus > Apolygus lucorum. The sequence goes on from CM019180.2 coordinate 37,703,939, forward strand.
AGTTTTCTACTTGCATTGCCTTGTTCGCCGTCTCGACCATATAACCTACAAGCCATAATTAAGGTAGGTGGTAGATAGGTTTGTATCTACCTCCATTACTGTTTACTAGTTTTATACTGAGAATGAATTGACATGAGGAAATGTATTCGTTAAGGAGGTAGGTAACAGTTGGACCGTGTTATGCAACAACAATCTAAGTCGAATTTTGATCAAATTGAGATAACTTCAGATTTCTCTTCTCTGGAGGTATCTTTATAACCTCCAGTTGTTATTACTGAAAAATTTCAGCTCATGGCTCAAGAATTATCGACAATTTGTTATTAACATGTTTAATGTTTTAGGGCTGGGGGTCATTCTGTGAATTCCGACACGCAAATCTGCAACGCTTATTTTTCTTAGTTACCACGGGCCGATTTCTTAGTTACCACGTTATATCGGCTCCATTTGGGGTCTAGTTGTACCAAGATGGTCACTGATCAGCTGAGTGAGCTCCAAGGCCATTTTCTCTCCTGTTGAACGCAGGAAGCTGAAATTTGAGATTTTTAACATGTTTAATGTTTTAGGGCTGGGGGTCATTCTGTGAATTCCGACACGCAAATCTGCAACGCTTATTTTTCTTAGTTACCACGGACCGATTTCTTAGTTACCACGTTATATCGGCTCCATTTGGGGTCTAGTTGTACCAAGATGGTCACTGATCAGCTGAGTGAGCTCCAAGGCCATTTTCTCTCCTGTTGAACGCAGGAAGCTGAAATTTGAGAAGCAGGGTCAATGGAGAATGCTGAAGGCGCCTGAGTGGTCACTGATCAGCTGAGTGATCGGCAATCTAATTTCTCCCTTGCGAGGGAAAAACATTAAACATGATTTAATGTTTTTCCCTCGCAAGGGAGAAATTGAACAGATTTTTTACTATTTACTCTCACCAAAAAGCTGTATATTTTCCTGATGAACCGTCCATAAATTATATAATTGGGTATAAAAGGGTATACTTACGTTAATGACGTAGTTAATTATAAGTTCCATCATGATAGGTTGAAGTGGTGGTTGTGTTTCTTATTTTTTGGTAATTAGGTTGTGATAAGCAATCTTCATATATTGTTTCATAACAGTTTCATCACTCACATCCCTATTTCGCAATAACCATCTAACTCTGGGTGGGACTTACAAGCTAAGATTCCAGCTATGCAACAACCGTCTAAGTCGTCTTGACTCTTTCTCTGAGTTAGATTTTCGCTAAAAGCGTCGGAGTCGTGATAGGTGACTGTTTCGTTGTTTGTCACAGTAAAAATTCGTAGTAGGCGTTTATCATCAGATAGATTCTATTGGCTGCTTATTTCATTTGTTTGTTCTGGTGTACCATGTTTTGCAATAAACGCAAATCTCCCAGGAAGTGGGATGGGATTCACTTAACTTCATGCGTCGACGATCTAATTTTATTAGATCATGTGGGGGGCAAAATCGGAGCATTAGGACGGTCGTAATTTTGCTTCATATTCTTCACTCGGAGGAGTTTAGTTTAAATATCATTACATTAAAATATTTACTCTCAAGTCATAGTTTCCTGCCGAATGACTCCGAATTCGGAGATGTGGAGTGCTTATTAAAACACCAAGTCAGACTATACACTCTTGACGATTATGTTGATGCAATGAAGACTTGCAGAAAGAAAAACAAATTTGTAGTAAACAAGATCGAGAAGAAAGACTTCTTGTCTGTCGTCATCGAAGGATAGGTACGGTTTAGAAGACATGGAAGAGCCGGAGGAGCAAAATGTTTCCTATCTGAGTTCCAGAAAGTTGTACGATTATGTTTCTTTCTTAAATTGCAATTTTATGATTTTCAATAAAAAAAAACATCAAAGAAATTATGATGTCATTAATTCGGCAATCATAATCTCCAGGAAGGAGGGGAAAGAGCCTTTTTTATCGCTTAGATGGTTATTGCATAAATGGACCACTCTATAAAATCAGTAATGCAATAACCAATTTATCAATTTTAAGGACTCAAAATTTCATTGGAGAGGATTTAATTTTGATTTTTCAAGGAAAACAGACTGGTTCTATAAAAATGAAAACAATGCAGTAAAATAACACTATGTAAAGTGGAGGCATCATTATAGGAAAATATGCGTTTCCCAAAATCAGCTTTTTTGAACTTGGATGGTTATTACTTAACACGGTCCAGTTATCACTCATCATGGACCATAAATTACTTTCATCCAGTAACTACTTCCAAACTGCTCGTAACCGAAAATCAATATGATGTTAATCGAAAAAAAAAACAGTATGAGGATAATGGAGCTATTTGAAGTCCAATAAGCTTTCAGAGCCCATGTTCCAAAAACTCGATAGGCAGCTTGAGAGCTAAGGAAGTACCATCACAATCCAACTTGAATTCAAACTTCGAAAAGCAAAGTCCGAAGATAGAAGTAGTTTCAAGTGTTGAATATTTTGATTTAAAAGTTTTTTGTATAACCCTAATTAATTTTCTGGATTATTTGGCACAAAAGTAACATTTGAGTCCTTTTTTATCTGCCATTGTTCCTACGATATCGCGAATTTAGTACTTACTATATTTTTTTGTATAAAGGGGTCTGAAAGAGAAGAAAATTCATTAAACAAGAAGAATGCCCTTTAATTCTAGCGCCATACTTAATATACATCAGTTTGAGATAAAGTCAGTTTGAATGTATTCCGATTAATACTCGGAATTGAATGGATAATCCTTGTGTTCAACTGCGTCCGGCATAAGCACACATCTCCCTTTGTTGCCTTGATCCAAGTTGAGTAAAGCGTCCATATCCTCATTGCTCAAAACGAAATCGAAGACGTCGAAGTTATCGGCGAGTCTCTTCTTAGTGACGGTCTTCGGTATGGCTATGACACCACGCTGGGTCTGGAACCTGATGAGAACCTGGCCGATTGACTTGTTGTACTTCTGCGCTATTTTTGCGATGACCGGGTCATTCAAGGGAGAAACGTCGGATAGATCATCAGGCGGGCTGATGGGTCTGTAGGCCGTCACAGTGATACCTTTGCTTTTACAGAATTCTATCAATTTCGATTGGTTCAGGTACGGATGACATTCCACTTGGTTGTTCACGGGTTTTATTTCAGCATTGTCGAGGATTTTCAAAATTTGTTCTTTGTTGAAATTAGACAAACCGATGGATTTTATTTTTCCGGCTTTGACGCACTCCTCCAACGCTTTCCAGGTTTCAACAAAATCAACATCGCTGTAGATAACCTTTCCGGTGCTATCTACAGGTCTCATATCCCACCCATCTTTGTAAGCGAAGGGCCAATGCACCAAGAAGAGATCTACATATTCTAAACCCAAATCAGCCAAAGTCTTGTCTAAAGCAGCCTTTGCCAAGTCTTTTCTATGAAAATTGTTCCAAACCTTACTGGTGATGAAGACGTCTTCCCTTTTGATAACACCTTCGTCTATCTTCTGCCGGATGGCGTCACCAACTTCCTTCTCGTTCTCATAGAAGTAGGCACAGTCGAAATGACGATAACCGATGTCTACAGCGTCCTTCACTGCTTGACCTACCTCACCTCTCTGTGACAGATACGTGCCTAGACCCAGGATGGGACACTCTACACCGTTATTGAACTTAACTGTGGTCCCGGCCATCTTCAAGAAACTACTCGAAATCGCTTCTATGTGCAATGAAACTAACTCTGAGAGTCGGGCGATAGGAGTATTTTAGGTGGCTAAGGCTGTAGGTGGGGAACCTCTCGTTAATGAACAAGGCCACAGATCTTCTAGCGTAAACTCGAGAGCTGTCGTACGAGATGCTAGCCAATCTTAATAATTTATCACTTTGCGATAAGATAAAAACTCCTTGAATATGGTAGTCAAGTTTTTATTATATAAGGCCTTTATTTAACTACGTGGGCCACGTGGAGTACTACATGGTCATCATACGGCTAACATGAGATGGTACTTGTGTGGAAGTGCCCCCAACGTTCAAACTTCAAACTAAAATCTTTCCAAAGGGTATTACATTATTTTTGGAGACTCAAAACAATTTTAGTATTTCAGCGTAATACGTGAACATGAAACGACGTGTTGAATCTTATCTCGTGATAATTTTCAAACTTAGAGATTAGAGAAGAAAAACTTACGCAAATAATTATTATTGGATCAGTCAGAACGAGGACATAATGATCTTCATTACAACAGACATCTTCAATATTTCTACTTTTTCTTCGTAATGGTGTTTGAACAGCAACTCGATACTACGTGACCGTAAAGGACGTAAAGGAACTTATTTCTTGCCAGATGTCCAAATTGAGTTATTGCCATTTCTGAATTCTTGAGATCCTGCTGAAAGCGATGGTATTATAAAAATCGATCTTTATTAGTTCCAAAGAAGTGATTTTTTAAAATCAGGTCTCCTGGAAACTTCATTTCGAGAAATACGCGTTTAAAGTTCGAGCAACATGTGTCCGTTCTACTGGCGACTTTGCTGTATTAATAGCAACTCAATACCTACTATTTTCTTGTCATAATGTCAGCCTCTTAAATCTACGTCGAGGAGTCTATTTGGTTTATTATTTTCAATAATGAACCTTTGGAATCGACCAAGAAAAAAATTTTACAAGAAAACGGCAAAGCCATGTTCTTTGCAGAAGTGTGATCTGTACAAGAGTAATAAACCTTTGTGTAATAATTTGCAGCGTTTTTCCACCTGATTATTCTGATCCGTTCATAATTTGGGTATATTTTCCTTCCCTCATTTCCAAGTATGAAAACTTAATTTCAAGAATTATACTGTAAAACCCTCTACCATTTGTAAATACTCGTAAATACTACTCGTAAATAATACTCGTAAGTACTTGTAAATACTCTACCATTTGGATGGACCAAACTTCAAGGATCGATTCTACAACTAATTTGCAACAAAAAATGTCTCATAGCAATTTTTTCTTAACCCACTCAAAATTCTTTTTCTCCACTTCAAAGTTTTTATTCGTATTTTCGACCTTGCAACACTAAAATGGTCATAACTCCCTTATTTTTCATGCTACTTCAAATCTGAGTACACTGTTGGACAGAACGTTAAATTTCCTATCCATTTAGTGGGAAACCCAGTTTCAAAAAGCCATTTGTAAAAGCAAAAAATTAATCAAAGTCAAGATTTATAATTTTTTTCGAAAATCGACTTTTTTCAGGCTAACGATTCCCCTGTAAAAAAAACCGCTATCGTGGTGCACTCGACGGGAAAAAACTACCCCAAGATCTCACCTTTCCAACGGTATGTCAGTTTCAAGGTCCAAGAGGAAAGTTTCTTTGAAAAAATTGAGTTTTATGCGAAAAAACGTGCTTCTTTAGGCACATTGCGCCAGAGAGTCGACCAAGTATTATTGCCTTCACTTTTCAAGGATTGCAATAAAAAGTCCACCAAATAACATTTCCACTCGTATTTTACGTTTTGGACCTTCCTGAACAATTTTGGTACCCTGTCTGCCCATCTGACAGTCGGTCTGTCTGTCTGAAAGTCCTTGTAGATGGCAAAAGCAATACGAAGCTACTGTCCGATTTCGATGAAATTTTCGGCGATGTTCAAAGAAAAAGCAAAGTAAATCAAAGTCAAAGCATTAAATTTTCAAAATCAAATTCAAAAATTTTAATTTTTTTAGAAATTACTTACCATTTTTTGGTTTGGTGTATACAGGGTGTTCACCATTTGGATGGACCAAACTTCAAGGATCGATTCTACAACTAATTTGCAACAAAAAATGTCTCTTAGCAATTTTTTCACTCAAAATTCTTTTTTTCCACTTTAAAGTTTTTATTCGTGTTTTCGACCTTGCAGCACTAAAATGGTCATAACTCCCTTGTTTCTCATGCTACTTCGAATCTGAGTACACCGTTGGACAGAGCGTTAAATTTCCTATCCGTTTAGGGGGAAACCCAGTTTCTTAAAGCCATTAATCAACTTTTTAAACTGCAAAAAAGAATCCGATATGAACAGCTGGGTGAACGCACTTCAAAAAGTATCAGACAGATTGGTATCAGAATGAAGAAAGGAGAGGTGTTCAAATTTTTTTTTTAAATGACCCATGAAAGTAAAACTGAGATTTTCAACATTTTTGGGTGTTTTGAAGTCGATCAAAAATGATACCGAGATGGAATTGCCTCATGTACACACCAAAAGCGGAAGAACCACCATTTAAGTTTCGAGCGGGTGGTGACACCTCGGAGTACTCCTTCTGAGAGTCACCTAGCGATCACGCCACACCTCGGGGCAGTCCAAAGGTCAAGGGTGCTACTTATATGTTATTTGCCACCACTCCTAGACGCTAAGATTGATCTTGTCCATCATTTGATACAATACATGGATAATATACTCGTACTTACATATTCGAACAAATTCACCCAAAGCTCCACGAAGGTGAAAAACTTTTCATCTTCCTTTTTTTGTCCTCTCAACGTTCGACGACATTGTTTATAGTAATTTGCCGGTTTCGAATACCTAAGTAGCAGCCACTTTGGAAAGGCCGAGTTTGTGTTGGTGGGAAAAGTTCGGGGGGTGAAGTCGGGAATGACTTTGTTTAAGGGATAGAAGGGAGGCACGTCACCTGGCGCTGCATAATTAAATTGAGGGAGCCCCTTCTGGTCAGAATAAATTAAAACTTTGGCTTTCAAAAACATTTTAGAATAATTATTTAACCGTTTTGTCATCCCTTTCCTCTTCGGCGTTGTTCAAATTGAGGGGAACCTAATCAAAGGTACCGTTCGGATTAAGGGTTTAAAAAAATTAACGGTACATTAAGAGCCAATTAAAGAGTCCGAGTACATCAATATAAATTAACATGGTGAAACACCTCATCAAGAGTTTTACCTGAGCACAACTTATAAAAATTTGAATTTCTTTTATAATCTTTTTAAAAAACGCTTCCAATTATTGCAAAAAGGTTACTTATTACACTATCAATAACATCGCTCTCTGAGAGTTATGGGTGCCTCCATTACGAAATTTGATCTTGGTTGCTAAAGACGCACAACTGAGAACAACACTCATTTTGATGAAATCAGCTGAAATTTAAACAAAGATTTAGCCCATTTTGGTTTATTATTTTCATGAACCATCAGAATCGAGTAATTAAGAAGAATTAGGAAGAATTAAGAGAAAAATTGTAACCCCCCCCCCCCCCTTAAAATTTGATGGTTTACGTTTCGAAGTATACATACTTTCTATATCTAGTTTCAAAGTAAACATGCTATATGTAGAATCCGAAAATCGAATTTTAAAACTCCGTCTGCAGTACGCGGCACTTTTTCCAGTTACCATGGACCGATTTTTATTGGTTTAAGGACTTCATTAGTTGTGCCGCGAAGCTTTTGGTTGATGTCAGTCACTTATAAGGGGTGAAAAATGATTGCTAAGATTTTCAAAACGCCCTAGCTCGAAAGCTCTCGATATAAAGGTCTCGTTTTTTCATCAATTTTAAATAGTATTGAATTTTTAGAATCTAATGAGACCACCTCTGTAGGACCAACCGTTTGTTTCCCATGAGAACTTGGGTTGGACTTTTGAAAAATCAGAAACACGAGTGTGAATCGCAAAATATGCCTAATCTCCGTTGAAGTTTTAGCTGACCAAAATCCGATCGTTGTACTCAGTTCTGCGTCCTTAGCAACCAGTAATCACATTTCCTAATAATTAAGGTAACCTCAACTCCCTATTTGATCGAATTGAGTGTGAAGCGTTTATTTCTTCAAAATGAACTTGATTGTGAAGTAGGGGTGACTAGTAGGTTGGCAGTATCTACGGTTGGTAGTGGGAATGGCAAAGCTGTGTTCTTTGCAGGCGAATGATCAATACAGAAAAACAATAATCCTTTACGTAATAATTTGCTGCGTTTTTCTTCGAAGAGCAGTTTTTTGCGATTCACACAGATGTTTCTGATTCATTGGAAGTCCAACCCTCAAGTTCTCAAAGGTAGTGAACGGTTTGTCCTACAGAGCTTTGGGTGGTCTGATTCGATTCTAAAAATTCATTTCAATTCTATGTTTAAAAAATTTGGCGTAAAATTTGATTTTCTTCAATTACAAATTTTATTTAGGTAATAAAAGTAATAAACCAAAAAGCATCTAGAGGACAGCGAAATCCTCCATAATGCGAACAGTGAAGGACCCCACGCTGGATATGGAATATTGTTGCTTTCGAATCTACCAAGATATTTTTGGGTGTCAGTTAAAACTACCCATCTGAATAGGAGGGATTTTATTTGTGCAGCAGGTCAAATAAATGCACCCTAGTCCCTACTTTACTCTACGTAATTGAGTAACAGGTGGAAAGAAAGAGAAATTAAGAAACCCTTTTCTTTAAACGTCGGAATGAATCAACTTTAATGATCTGATTAATTTTTCCAAAAGTTTGGATTTGTTTGGACAATTTCCTGCGTTTACTAATATGATAGACCGGTATGAAGCTGAACAAGTGGAAAAAACCTTGGTAGGTAATTTTAAAAAATGTTGCGTTTTTCCCCCCACAACTCACAAAGGTTTTTTGACGAAAAAAGGATTTTTTATTTTTATTTGCACAAACTAACGATGCTCCTCGTCATCAGAAACTTAGCTGTAGGCCCTAGGATAATTATTATCTTAACATGTCAAAAAAAGCACCTAGTTGGCGGTTTTCAACATACTCATTTTCAAAATATGTCTGTCATTCCCAACTTGGCATGTCGTTTTTAAGGGTTTTTCGTAAAGTAGAGTATCATTTAGGGTCTAGTTGTGCCCCGAAGCTTTTGGTTGATGTCAGATGAAAACACGTCTGCCAAGTGGGTGTGGCGCATAGCTTCCTCGTATTCATAACCCGATTGTATAGATGATCCGATGCATAGTAGTTAATCTCAAAATATCAATCTCTAAGTACCTTTCACTACCCTCATAGAGGACCATCTACACGCCAATCTGAACAATCGGATGGAAAATATAGAAGTTATGGCTGTTACAAGGAATTGACGTTTGCTCATACGCAGTGGCTATCATCAATCTGGGGAAAATGATTTTCATAGGGGACCATCTACAACATAATCTGCATAATTCCGGAAAATTTCATCGAAATCGGATAAAAAATGTGGCAGTTATGGCTGTTACAAGAATTTCTCGCAGCTATCAACCCGGCGATACTTATTTTCACAGGGGGCCATCTACACGCCAACCCGTATAATCCCTGAAAATTTCATCGAAATCGGACGATCACTTTGTATAGTTATACCCGTTAATAAGGATTTCATGACAGACACACACAGACAGACACGGAACCAAAATCGTTCGGGAAGGTCTAAAACGCATAACGCGAGTGGAAATTTCGATTTTGGAGAACTTTTTTTTTTTCAACCTTGAAAATTGAAAACAAAGCTTCCGCTACCTTGGTAGACTCGGAAGCAATTAGGGTTGAAATTTTGAAAACGCCCTAGCTCAATAACTTTCATATAAAGGTATTGTTTTTTCACCGATTTTAAATAGAATTGAATTTTTAGAGACCACCTGGAGCCTTATAGGACAAAACGTTCGCTCCCTATGAGAATTTATGTGTCGGACTTACGATAAATCAGAAACACGAGTGTGAATCGCAAAAGAGGCCTAACCTCCGTTGATTTTTTAGCTGACCAAAATGCGATCGTTGTTCTTTTCTTCGAGTTGTACCTACTCAGTTCTGAGTCCTTAGCAACTTGTAATCGAATTTCCTAATAATTAAGGTAACCTCTCTGTTTCTTCGAACTGAGTGTGAAGCGTTTATTTCCTCCAAATAAACATGAGTGTGAAGGAGGTACCTATGTGATAGGTAGGTGTTATCTAGTGTTGGTAGATGGTGACAATGGCAAAGCCGTGTTCTTTGCAGACGAGTGATCTATATAGAAAAGTAATAAACCTTTGTGTAATAATTTGCAGCTTATTTTTATTAATATTATTTGTTTATACTATAAATGCCTGTAAGTCCAGGCAAATTTAACCCATTCAATGCCTTTTGTCATTTAAATACACGTTTTCTACATTGGTTTATTATTTTCAATAATGAACCTTTGGAATCGACCAAGACAAAAAAAATTTATCACCACCTCAAAATTTGTTGGTTTACGTTTCAAGGTACGTAGAATCCAAAAATCGAATAAAAATTTGGCCGTCCGTCCGCCGTACGCGGCACTTTTGCCACTTAGCATAGACCGATTTTGATGAAATTTGGTATGTAGGCTCCATTTGCGGCCTAGTTGTGCCCTGAAGATTTTGGTTCATGTAGGTCACTTCTAAGGGTTCCAAAATCAATTTTGAAATTTTGAAAACGCCCTAACTCAAAAAATTTCGATATAAAGGTATTGTTTTTCCTTCAATTTAAGATTCTATAGAATTTTTTGAGACCATGCGGAGCTCTATCGGCCAAACCGTTCGCTCCCTACGATAATTTAAGGGTTGGACGTACGATAAATCAGAAACACGAGGGTGAATCGCAAAAGAGGCCTAATCTCCGTTCAAATTTTAGCTGACCGAAATGCGATCGATGTTTTTCTTCATGTTGGATGGTTGGTGGCTTTGCAAACGAGTGATCTATATAGAAAAATAAAAAATAATAAACCATTGTGTAATAATTTGCAGCGTTTTTTTTTTTTACTGTTCCTCAGATTCACAATAAATGTAACGTGAATAGTTCAATCCCTCAATGGAATGAAATGAATTGGGATTCTTCTGAAATACCATTCTTGAACAAAGTAACGTGGGCAGTGTCTTGCTTCGACACTCTACATCAGATGTTCCTCCTCCCGGACGGTTTTTTGCCCTCAAAATCCGGAATTGTCCGGCGAGATTCGGACGTACATCTCGCTAATTTGGTAACTGCTGTTTTCCAGTTCGACTTATCGGGGAAAGTTAAAACAGCGAATTGACAACGACTTTTATTCATTTATCCTGTTTCCTCAGCCTTGTTACCAAGCCCAAAAAAAACTTTCGTTTATTGAACCACACTAACCCAAGAGGAAAGCCGGCCATAAAAATTGTGCAGGTGTTCCGACGATGAGAACATAAAATCCAAAATTAACAATTGGAAATATTTCCCGTAAAACTGGTTTACTCGAGGGAAATCTTATTAAAAATGCCATTAACGATATATTGCTCATGAAGCCGGAGGATTCGATGGTATTAGAGGATTTATTAGGTACCTATTAGAACATGTAGCTCTATAAAAGAAAGGAGCTCAACCCATTTTCTCCTAACTACATCCCCCTTTCGAAAATTTCAAGATTACCAAGTACCCGATGTAATGGCACGGAACTCCACACCCTCTTTTTAAGAAAACAAATTTACTAGCATACTCGTAGCTATACCAGGGATTTTAGTGCCAATATTCGACAAAAATTATGTTTGCAAAGCAAATACCTTTTTTCAGTTGTCTGTAGGATCATTAGTAGAAAAGTCGTCAACTGAAACCCAAAAAACTACTAAACCTTGTTAAGTTTGCCAATCAGAAAGATTACCAACACTATCTTGAAGATCATGAGTCTATGTGAGTAATTCGATCCTCTCCCCATTTTCCAGACGTTTTGGTTTATTATTGTCAATAAAACCTTTCTAATCAAACAAGAAAAAAAAGCATACCTTTTAAATGTTATGGTTTACGTTCCAAATTACCTACTACGTAAAATCCAAAAATCTAAAAAAAAAAAAATCCGACCGTTTGCTGTACGCGGCATTTTTCCCAGTTCCCATTTTGTTGAAATTTCGATTAATGGGCTACATTTGGGGTTGTCAATCACTGCTACAGGGCGAATAGAGGAGCTTGAAATGTTCAAAAAGCTCCACAACTTTCAATATAAAGATACTGTTTTTCGCTTCCGAGTCTACCAAGGTAGCGGAAGCTTTGTTTTCACTTTTCAAGGACGAAAAAAAAAGTTCTCCAAAATCAAAATTTTCACTCGCGTTTTGCGTTTTAGACCTTTCTGAACAATTTTGGTTCCGTGTGTGACGATCCTACTTTTTTATAAGGGACAATCCAATTGGTTTGTTCGCGATTTGTTGGAGCTACGCCTTAAGGGATATCCGATTCATAGAGATATGAATCGATATTCTCTTCTGGCCGGCTGATTAATCGATTCACTGGTTTGAGGGGGTAGGGTCGTCACACCCTCCTCTGTCTCATATATGGGCAATTAGGTGTATTTCAAATTTGTTGTACAAATTGAAATTCAACCTATATTGTTACACGTGTCTGTGTGTCTGTCTGTCTGATTTCTATGAAATTTTCAGGGATTGTGCGGGTTGGTGTGTAGACGGTCCCCTATGAAAATCATCATCCTCGGACTGATAGAAGCGACTGCGCATGCGCAAACGTGAATTCCTTGTAACGGCCATAACTTCTACATTTTCCATGCGATTTCAATGAAATTTTCAGGGATGTTACAAATTAGTATTCAGATGGTCCCCAATGAAAATCACCACCTTCGGAATTACAGTAGCCACTGCGCATGCGCAAACGTGAATTCCTCGTAACAGCCATAACTTCCACATTTTCTACCCGATTTCGATGCAATTTTTAGGGATTACGCGGATTAGGTTGTAGATGGTCCCCAATGAAAATCAAGGCATTAAAATTTACAGAAGCCTCTGCGCATGCGCATACGTAAAGTCTTTGAAACAGCCATAACATTTACATTTTTCATCCGAATTTGATGAAATTTTCTAGGATTGACCAGATTAGCGTGTAGATGGTCCCCTATGAGATTAGTGAAAGGTACTTTAAGATTGGTGTTTTGAGATTAGCTACTATGCATCGGATCATCTATATAGTCGGATTATGGATACGAGGAAGCTATGTGCCACACCCACTTGGCAGACTTTTTTTTTCATTCTTAAAATAGTGACGATTGTATAGAATCGAATGAGATCACTCGAGCTTATTAGGCTCAACCGTTTGCTTCCTATGAAAATAATTATTGCCAGGTCTGATTAAATTAATAAATGAAAGTTCACTGATTGTGTGTTTGGGACTCAAGACGGTCGCTTATCAATTTCATTGTGAACAGATCATTGGTAACTATTGCGCATGCGCCAACCTGAAATCAACTTCTACAGTTTCGAGACGTCCCACCTTACCAAGTGTGCGCTACCTGGAGAGCCACGCGTTACTTGAGTGACGGTTGATACAGTTGACGTCAAATTCAGCTCAATTTCACAAGAGTATTTAATTGAATAATTATTTTAGTTAATTAAAATTTAATTAACTAAAATAACTATTCAATTAAATACTCTTTAAATACATTATTTAACCCTTGGCTACACGCTAGGTGGGGAGTTACGTTCGTACACGCTAGCGGGGAAATCCCCGCACATTTATTTCAACACAATTATTAATTTATGATACACTGAAAGGCACGAATTAGTTTTGATAAGTAATGGATAAAGGATGAGCTTCAACTCAATACATTTTTTTATTCAACTGGTAGGTAATAAAAATATGAATTTTGAAGTAGGAAATACATACCTGAGTAACAGAATTTATATCTATCATAATAATCAAAATTATTATTATGATTATTCAAGAACGAGAAAACATGAAAATATAGGTATATCAAGCAAAAAATAAAAACGTGTGAAATCATAATAGTAGAAGTAGTATGATTGTAATCATAATCATATGTGTGTATCAAACTTCGCAGTATGATTGCATACTGAAGGTAAGGTAAATAATTGTTAAGGGGATTATGTTTACTCAGTTAAAGGTCTGAGAAAAGATACCTTGGACAATGGAGGGACAATAGTGAACGGTTCATCATTCTATTTCTGTTTTTCTGAAAATGCGGGCAAATCCCCGCCTAGGCTTGTTGGTGAAGGTAACAGCTGATCTATCACTGCCGCCTTAAGGGTGCATTTAAAAGATTATTGATAGCTCTCCTTCAAATCCTGGAGTAAACCGTATTTTGTGAAGTTCAAGTTCAGTTTTCGGGCTGATGGATTCAGGATCCGCGTAATGGAGGCAGGTGGCCTAGCAGGTACTCCACCGTTGAAACAGTGGGGGCGCAGCGGTAATCCATCCCTCAGTTCTCAAGACTCGATGGGTTCAACCTTCTACCATCCAACAAAGTCCAAACTGATTGGCCCGGTCTCCTTTCCTCCAGCCATTCCATCTCTGCTTCTATATCACTACCCCCACCCCCTCACGCCATTGATAAAGTCTGAGCAGAGCACAATCCTTCAGTCTTAATGACTGTTCCGTCAACAAGGAATAAATTAGTTACCCACCTGCCTGCCCTTTCCAACCACTATAAAATGTTTTACCAGCCTACCAATCTACGCCTTATAGACCCTTTCTATACAAATGATTTTTTTTCGCTCACACTAATAAGCCCCATCCAAGGGACTTGATTCCCCCCGCTTCCCTTTCGGACTATGGGAGATTTAAATTACATTTCTCTATAATAAAATAGCATCCCAAAGTGTGTTCACGCTGTATATTGTAAAGACCCTTTTCTCAGGTGTAGGGGCAATGATGTGCCTTGTGCATCCCTACTTAACCCTTAGTTTGGCAACGGTTAGAACCTGGAACAAGAAAGTAGAATATGTTCTACTGAATTTAGGGTTTAGTTGAATGTTATGTCGGTGTGTGAAGGCGATGGTATTCACGTCGGCTTGTCGATTTCTATTGGTCCCTAGGTACTCAACGAAGGTGAAGGATGGGACGGCACTTTCTGCCTGGCACGTTTCTGCCTACCGCATGCCAAAGTGTGTTCACGCTGTATATTGTAAAGACCCTTTTCTCAGGCGTAGGGGCAATTGATGTGCCTTGTGCATCCCTACTTAACCCTTAGTTTGGCAACGGCTAGAATCTGGAACAAGAAAGTAGAATATGTTCCTTCTATTGAATTTAGGGTTTCAAAAATCAAAATATGAACCATGTTTGTTTTTCAAACATATTGAAAAATCTATTTTAATGGTAGCAGTTAATGTTGATGATTTTTAATTCTATCAAGTAATGGTCAAGACAAACACAAATTGGTCAGTGATCTGGCAAAGAATTTCAAAATTAAGGACTTGGGTCTTGTTAAACATTTTGTTGGGTTGGAAATAGAAAGGGACAGAAAGAATCATACAACTAAGATAAATTAAAATAATGTTATTCTCAAATTGGTGAACAAATTTGGAGTTCAAGATGCAAAAACTAATAAAAAATGCTGCAAATTATTACACAATGGTTTACTATTTGTCTATATAGATCACTCGTCTGCGAAGCCTCCAACCATCCAACATGAAGAAAAACATAGATCGCATTTCGGTCAGCTAAAATTTGAACGGAGATTAGGCCTCTTTTGCGATTCACACTCGTGTTTCTGATTTATCGTATGTCCAACCCTTAAATTCTCGTAGGGAGCGAACGGTTTGTCCTACAAAGCTCCGCGTGGTCTCAAAAAATTCTGTACTATCTTAAATTTATGGAAAAACAATACCTTTATATCAAAATTGTTTGATATAATGAGGAACATCTGATGTAGAGTGTCGGAGCAAGACACTGCCCACGTTACTTTGTTCAAGAATGGTATTTCAGAAGAATCCCAATTCATTTCATTCCGTTGAGGGATTCAACTATTCACGTTACATTTATTGTGAATCTGAGGAATAGTAAAAAAATGCTGCAAATTATTACACAATGGTTTATTATTTTTCTATATTGATCACTCGTCTGCAAAGGTACCAACCATCCAACATGAAGAAAAACATCGATCGAATTTCGGTCAGCTAAAATTTGAACGGAGATTAGGCCTCTTTTGCGATTCACCCTCGTGTTTCTGATTTGTCGTACGTAAAACCTTTAAATTATTGTAGGGAGCGAACGGTTTGTCCTACAAAGCTCCGCATGGTCTCAAAAAATTCTATAGAATCTTAAATTGAAGGAAAAACAATACCTTTATATCGAAATTTTTTGAGTTAGGGCGTTTTCAAAATTTCAAAATTGATTTTGGAACCCTTAGAAGTGACCTACATCAACCAAAATCTTCGGGGCACAACTAGACCCCAAATGGAGCCTTCATACCAAATTTCATCAAAATCGGTCAATGCTAAGTTTCGGTCGATTCCAAAGGTTCATTATTGAAAATAATAAACCAAAATAATACAGCGAAGAAATGTTTTCTGTAGGTGATCCAGTTATGACTTGTGCGGTTCATAATAGGGAGACTATTCGAGGATAGGAACCACCAAGGTTTAGTACAGATTCTTGATTTAAACTCACGATTTATCCAAATAACCCCTTGTTGGTGATCATGTCAATATGATGGATAAATTAGTATTAATTTATGTACGTACCTGTGAGTCTCCAAATTATATCTCACCCTTGGAACGATCTAAAAGAATAATCACATGCCACATCATGCCTAGTACTATCAGGTACAGATTAAAAACAAACGGTGGATACAGCTTTCGTACAAGTACGCAACCACGAGAGACATTTTATGTCTTACGTTTAATAAATTGAGAGCTTTCCAATGAGTGGTGAACGATTTTTGTGGAGTGGAAAATGAGGAAGTTAGTTTTCCCTAGGAACGATTGGTTGTACGTGAAAATCATCAGAAATTTCCGCGTAACGTTCCCCTCATAACGATCCCCGCGTGACGATTTTTCATTTATGTGCCATAGTAAAGACATAAAATGTCAAAAAAAAAACCCAAATAGTGCCAAAATATGAATATTACCCAGAGAAAAGGCGATTTCGGGGGTACCTTCTCCTCGAGCTACAACTTTAGGGCTGAGAGTCAAAAATCGCTAAAAATCGAAATTTCAAGATTTTAAGCGAAATACCATCTTAATTACTTACAGGAATATGTATATTCTGAATCAACGACGTAAAATTCCAAAAAATACTGAACCATCAATTTTTTTTGAACTCACGATTCAAAAACAGGTTAAAACTTTTTTTAACCCATTTCATGCCAAGGGTAGAAATAACTGAATAATGGAGAGAGGAGGATGAACTGTTTTAGAGAATGCCGGCTGAAAAAAAAGCATCATTTTCTCACCAATCGAGAGCAAAAATACTCGATATTTTATGAATTTTACTTTTTAGCGATATGATTTATCCAGTTTCATTTATCCCAGAATCGAATTTGAGCCATCATGCCTTTGGCCAAAAGGCCTCTTTTTCAAAAAATTTCCATAATCGCATTCAGCTCCCGAACGTCAGAGCAAATTTTTTCGGAAAATTTTAGCAACAGCAGGAACGAGAAAAAATTCTTTTGCAAAGATTTTCCACTATTTTCAATATTTAAAAAATCATAAAATATGACGATGCGAAAACGCATCAGTGGCCGGAAATGGGTTAAGTGTACAACTCATTCATTTTGAAGTCAAGGAATTCTCCATCTTTTGGGAAACGTACGGAAACAACATGGAAACTGAACATGAAGAATTTTTATTAGGTAACCACAATAACTCTAATAATGTTGACAATTTACAAACAAAACGCTATCAAGAAAATGCTCAAAATATTAAGTAGTAACACAGATAACTTCAAAAAATCAAATAAATTAGCCCGGTGCAAGGAAATTTTACCTAAAATACGTAAGTACGAAAAACATACTCAAGCAAATTGAAGGAAACCCTACCGAGAAAATGTACGGATTAAAAATTATAAGAACATTCCGGGATACGATCCATGAAAGTATCTATTTCCTAGATCAAAAAGATAATATCTTCACACAATCGTATTTCGCCTCGAGTCCCTTAAATTAATTCCCTACCAATCGAATGAATATTAATAATAAATTATCTTTAGAATGAAAAAAAAAACGTTAAAATTCAAATAGGTACAATAAAATTCACTGAAACTCGATAACAAACCATAACACGTAAACTTATGCATAAATTGGAGGTACTAAGCATGGAATTGGCACCACATTTGACAGTTTCAAAATTCACAATGGGTATTCTTCGATCGACAAAACGGAGCGTCAAATTTTGGAGGAAATAACTTGTAATACCGTATGGAAAGTACAGGCGTAAATTTACAAGGTGTCAACACTCAATATCATTCATACTGGTTCACTAGATCGACAAATAGAATGAGCAAGATTTTGAATCATGTTTTTTTTCCTAATGATGAAACAAATGAGCTCGTCGACGAACTATAAAATTATGGACACATGCAAAGTCTTCTTATAGGAACAACCTATCGTCTTTAATTTCTCAATATCCAATAATCCGAGTGTTTTCGTTGAGCAAAACCAGGGTTAACTTGTGCTCATTCGTAAATCGTGCATCCACTCGATCAATTCAACAAACCACTTTTGATGTAAGAAATTCGTGAATTTCGTCGTTTTGGAGGGAGGCTCCAGAGGTAATATCGTTACAATATTATCCTACTCTTTCTCTAATGGAATCTAGGAAAGTACCTAATGTGTGACTCAATCTGCCTAAACTGTATGCCAATCCCTTTCGCAATTATAAAATACGCCGTTTTTCTTTCGACAGTCGATACATTCAAAACGCCATCTAGATTCTGTTCCGTTGGAATGGGATCTTTTCAATTTCACGAACAGCCACAAAAATTCAGTCTATATAAGCGATCAATAATTTGTTCATCTAAATATAATTACGGTACATCAACTAGAAAATGACAAATGAAGATAACACTTCAAGATACAATTTAACACGTTGGCGCCTAAATGTCCAACTTCTCTCTCGTAGGGGCGTTAGCGGCACTTGGTGAAGAGGGTAGCATGCTCATACGGGAAAACATCGTAAAATTGAATTCATCTCTACTGATCTTAGAAAAATAACTGAAGCCCCGTCTTTCGGATTATTCTCGGATCTCTCGAGTTGTATCTTCAACAAATCGTTTATTTCAAGCACAGATTCAAATCGCTAAAATCCATATCGTTGGATATTTTCCGCGATAAATGAGTAAGAAGCCTATTTGTTCTCTTGTTGAAGACTGGTGTTAGTCGAACGTCGGAGTCTCTATTCGAGACAAGTGAGGCCTTTCTTTTCTATGTACCGCTTTCGGGCCTCTGCGATCATTGCAGCTTTTCTTTCTTGAAACGACGCCATTCGGTCTAGGGAATATTTGGAGAAAACTGGATTATCGCTGCTACGACCGACACCCTGCGGAAAATATAAACTTTTGATAACTTGAAATTGAAATGATAGGTAAGGTAAAAGCACCAATGGTGGAATGAGCACCAGTGGTGGAACGTTGACCAGAGAAATGGGTATAATAAGGTTTTAACGACAATTTTGAGGTTCCTTCAGCCTCCAGTATGATCAACTGTTATTACTGGTTTGTTATTATATGGTTCTTGCCTGAATGAGCGACAGCCGGACAAGAAAAGTGACAGTCAGTCAGAACGTGGCAGCTGAAGCTCCATTTGTTAGTGAAATTGACAAGGTACGTTCCGAAATTAGTGTTTATTGCTGATTGTGTTCTTTCTTTGTGGTTTCATTTGGTTTCAACATTGTTTATTAAGTTAGTTCTTCATGTTCTTGAGTTTTTAAACGTCTCTATCATTAGTTTTTTCAATATATCAACCATTCCACTATTGGCACATAATTTTCGTCGAGAGTACCAGTGGTGGAATGGTCATTCCACTATTGGAACTCAACTTTTTTTTGTGATTAAAGATTTTTGTATCAAATTGTTATTTGTAAATTCATCAAACGACTCCAACATATCCAAATATCTTGTCTCTACACCGTAGCCAATAGTGGAATGGGGTTGATAATATCAACAACACCATATTATGGTATTCCAAGACTAGAACATCTATATTCCACCATTGGATCAATGCAGTATTTGGTTGCTCTCAAACGTTTCTGCTGTCGGTTCATGTCATCAGTGATTTTTCAAAAATTTACCAAACCTTCCAAAGGACCTGAAAAGGATCTGCTAAAAATTACTTAGGTAGGTACTTATTAGTACCGAGGATCGTGTGTTCACTCCTCATCTTTTGAAATGTTGGTTTTTCTTCATCTTCATTTGTGTTTGCTTAATTTTGATTTCATTGTTATTTAGTTACATCTCAATATGCCGAACCCGAGCTTTCGGAGCTACTCGATGGAACACATTGAAAAGAAACAACCATGAGCCCATCCTCCCACACGATTGTTCATTATTGTATTATTCGAATTGAATATTTGAAAATGTGGTCAATTTATTATTTATTGAATATACCTATAACTACTACCTACCTAATGCCCAATTCATATTGTTAATAAAAATGATTAAGTACCTACATAAGTATTTATAACGGGGAAATTTTAATGACGAGTTGAAATTTTGGCATCGTTCCACGACTGGAGCAAAAAATTCCAACTTAGGAACACCCACAATTTTCAGCGTTCAACAAATGGTACAAAACAAGAAGCTGAGGAAAATGGATTATAATAACAAAAAACTACTTTTAAAGCAATTTTCAGACATTCTCCGTAAAGGGGAAGATTTGCTGGAGCCATTGGCGTCTTCATAAGTTTTTTAACTGAAAAATTTAAAAAAATACCACGAGAACCGAGTACAATTGAATTGCTAAGGACCTTAGGCATTCCACCATTGGTGCTTTTACCTTACAGGTATTCAATTTTTTCGATACAAGTTGGAGTCAGAACTGCCCACAGGATTATTCGCCGTGCATTGGGCAGATTGGGTCCCAATCTGCCCAATGAGCAGCATCTCCTTATATGAAGGATACAGGGAAAAAACGCTGCAAATTATTACACAATGATTTATTATTTTTCTATATAGATCACTCGTCTGCAAAGCTACCAACCATCCAACATGAAGAAAAACATCGATCGCATTTCGGTCAGCTAAAATTTGAACGGAGATTAGGCCTTTTTTGCGATTCACACTCGTGTTTCTGATTTATCGTATGTCCAACGCTTATATTCCCGTAGGGAGCGAACGGTTTGTCCTACAGAGCTCCGCGTGGTCTCAAAAAATTCTAAAAATTCTAAACTATCTTGAATTGATGGAAAAACAATACCTTTACATCAAAATTTTCTGAGTTAGGGCGTTTTAAAAATTTCAAAATTTATTTTTCAACAATTGGAACTGACCTACATCAACCAAAAGCTTCGCGGCACAACTAGACCCCAAATGGAACCCATATACCAAATTTAAACCAAATCGGTCCAGTGTTGCTAAGAAAAGTGCCGCGTACGGCGGACGGACGGAAAATGTTTTATTCGATTTTCGGATTCTACGTACCTTGAAACGTAAAACATCAAATTTTGAGGGGGGAGGGGGGGTTAACATTTTTTTCTTGCTCGATTTCAAAGGCTACTTTTTTCAGTTTTCCCCTGTACTTCATGGCCTTTTTAAAAAAAAATCTTCAAAAACTGGAAGTCTTACCGCCTCATTTTGTTCCATTGGGTACCTAAGTACCCCACAAAAAAGTCACCCTCGGACAACGCTAACACGAGCCGCATCGCCACCTAAGTTGATAATATCAGAACCACCGAAGTGCCAGCTTATTACGAAAACGCCAACATTTCTCCTGCGTCTAGTTCTTGAGACATTGAGTCCAACTTTTTACACGAAGTTTGAGAAGGTTTGATGAAGCCAGTGGAATCCTCTTTCAAAATAAAGGGGCTTCGAAAGAGGGAGAGTATAAGCCATCAAAGCCTGAAACTCTTTTCCAATGGCAGTGAGTGAGTGACTACCCTTTCAGGTGGTTTAACCAGCTGACCGTCTTAGGGCCGGTTTCACCAACAATCCATTAACTCCGTTCGACGAAAACTGCGTTTAAAGTAAACTGAGATTGATCTCCAGTCAAAATTTGTTTCGGTTTCACCAAGTTGAACGGGTTCTCAGGAACGGCGTTTTCATTGATCTCTGGTAAACTTCTTCTTCACCATCGAAGCATCGAAAATCGTCGTACAACTCTGATCTGGAAGGTGATACGAGAGATAACGACATTGTTTTGTGACAGTTTTCCCGCAGAATCACTTTTTCGATAGTTATGACTTCATTCAATCCGCGATATTTCATCAATACGTCAACTATCCTCTTTCAGCGCTATAATTTGTGTTGTTCATTCTGATTGTTGGAGTTCAGATTTTCGATTGGACGTCTACCTACTTCATCAACGTGAGTATATTTACCTACTTTTATCCCTGGTGATTCCCTCTTCCAGGCTCTCTGGGTTTTTCTACAAATCTGCCTTACTGCATGACTCCTAAACCATATAGGTACCTACTCACCGTTACTTTCAACTACTCTGAGCTACCTAGTAGACATAGCTAACTGCTTAATAATGTGCGGATGCAAATTTTTGTTTCAGATTTCGGATAACAGGCTACGAACTGTGTGACGTATTTTCTGAACAAATAAGGTGAATTTCATGCTTCATGTCAAGAAAACCCATTATCACTTCAGCATTCATGAAATACTACTACGATCGGTACTTGTGTGAAATTCTATGTCCGCATTTTATAAGAATGAATGAATTAAAATTATAATTATTGTATTCAATAAAACGTGATACGTATGAATTGATTTGTTCATCTGCCTACACATTTCTCCAAGTCAATCTTATGTTGCAACAAATCGGTTCTTTTTTCTCCTACCTACCTATGCTGATTATGGTGCAAACAAAAATAAATTCGTAGGTAAATAATAAGAAAAGAATTTTCGGCATAATTGTTTGAGATAGGTAGGTAATGCGTAATCAAATAATAAGAATAATCATTCAATCAAACAACTATACAAGAATATAAACGACGTAAGTAAGCAATCTTTAGTAAACAACTAACGAGAAAAAAGGAAATATGAAGAGGGGATCTTGCGAAAAAATATGTATTCACCAGATACCATATAGGTATGTAACAGTTTTATTTTCATAATGATTAACATCAGCAAAAGCAACTACTCACAATAGGTACGTAAAATGCACACAGCAACTGGGAAACGGAAATATCTGAGATGGTAACGAAACTTGTAGGCTGAAATAGCGACGTCCTGCGATAGATTTGTTAGGGACCACGATTAATGAAATGGTTCACAATTTCGTTGTCCTTTCTCACTCCCGTATGATACCTACGAGAAGGTGCGCACAAAAGCTCGTGACATGATAAAAACTCCAGCAAAACACAGACGAAAAACAGCTCGACGGAATAGGAAAAATAACAATGGCGTCCACGTCCGTCGCTTTAAACGAAGATCAAACCGATTAACCAGCCAAAATTGAGCGATCAGCGCCAAACGCCGGATGAACCAAGGAAGGCGTTGATCGCCTCTGGTGAAACCCATTTTCTCGGTTCAGTAGTTGAATCGGCCCTCGAACTCCGATCAAAATGTTGGTGAAACCGGCCCTTAGAATCAAAATTCAGTTAATCCAAGGATGAAAATCTTTTCGTGAAACGGCCAGAATCCCAATCAGCGGATTAAATTTTAAACCTGGCTCCGAGGTTAATCCACGGTAATATCCATCAAGTAATAATTCCAACGACCTGAGGTAAGTCACATTAGGTCTGATATCTTGCAGAACCTGGTCAACTCAGCGGTAAAGAAAGAAATCAAAACTTTAAGAGACAAATATCGAGTTTCCCTTGGTCAATGGGGTGTGCTCATGGGTCGGAAAAACTGTTTATTGTTATTTTTATTCTAAATTAGACCTCATTCTGAAAATGTTGACACCAACGGCGACCTTCTAGCGTGAGAAGACCTTTTTCGATGGTTTTTCATAGTTTCGAATGTTTATGACGTCACAGTGGGCTGAGGGGTCCCACCCAGGCGTGAGAAGCGTGTGAAGTCATAAACATTCGAAACTTTGAAAAATCATAGAAAAAGATCTACACATCCAAAAAGAGAGCGGCTGGTGTCAAAATTCTCAGAAAAAAGTCTGCTCTCGATTAAAATTTTTTGAAAAAATCAGGCGCACCCCAACAGTTGCTCGCATTTTTTGAAGTGAAAACAATAATGTTGACTAAAACTAGGAACTTTGTCAGGCAGTAGTTGTCTGATTAACAATAAGAAATTCGAATACGCCGGATTATTTTTACCATCAACAGAATGAAAAAAGACTCCAAGTTCTCTGGTTACTTAAAACGCTCTTTCGTCGTTCCAAACAATTGGCTTATACGTAATTTTATGGGTTAAATGAAACTTGGACGAGTTAAAGGAAGAACATTTGAAAATTGACAAGAAATATGAAAATAGAATGGAGAATTTTTTAACAATATTCCAGGTTAATAAAAAATTGCTCAAATTACAAAGAAAACTATGAGAAAAAATAAAATAAATAATTCCAACGAATAAGAAGATGGTGAGCAGTAATTTTCAGGAACCTTTCGATTTAAAAATTTATACATGAACCATGTATCTTTTTCCAGTGCAGCTTGACAAGTAGTTTAAAAGAACTCACCTGAGATTGGGTACCAGACGATCTAGATTGATTAGAGGGTTCTGCCGTGTTGACGGGAGTGAAGCTAACGACGCCTTCAAGGATATTCGAGATCGTCATATCGACTGCTCCTGTGCGACCTGAGGGAGTTGAGAACAATCGAATCAATCAAGTGATCAACTTTACTCGTAAATTACCTCTCTCTAAGCTTAACTCTATGAAAACTGTAGAGAGCTAAAACAATCGAAGCCTCAAAACTTGAAGGAGTAATAACTGCCTATTATTTATAACTTATCATATCATGACACAAAATGAGTGAGGATAAAATTACAACATTATAAACATCAGAAATCACTCTATTATTATGTTTGTGATACGTATAGGAGTGTGAGCTCCCGCTCACTGGGACCCCTTCCCAGTGATGGAGCTGGGTTGAGAAATTAACCCCCTTCGGCCAGCCTTGTGGGTGACATCACCGCCTCCCAGGAAAACAAACGACGCCGAACACAACCCCGTGCTTCCCTCCTCCCTCTGGCTTGGGAAGCCAACGGCTTTCCCCACTCGACCAGCCGTCCCCACCAACACCATCCGGTGGGGTGGAGGGGGGAAAGAGCCCCCTGGAGGCCCCAGAGAAAGACAGGAAAGTTCAATCCCCTCCCTGCACTCAGCTAGTTAAGTCACTGAGAGCTCCCAGCCCGTGAACCAAGCTGCCCCCCTCTTCCCCCCATTGCCACGCCGTACAACCTACTGGACATCGGTACCGCATGCTACCTTCGCCATAAGGATACCCAAGGGCCCTGAATGTGAGTGCACTAACTAATTCTTACAATACATTGGCCAATAATATTAGTGACTTGTGTAGAAGTAAGAGTGGATATAGAAACATTGAGAACTTTAGCAAACATACATCGCCACATAACTTCAAACTTGAACATAAACCAGTAAACTTTTGGAACTTAACCATTGAATCTTTTGTATATTTTGACACGGCTTGTAACTGGAAACACGAATTGTTTACTGATTTTGTAAAGAAGAATTGGAAAAGTTACCTGTTATATTTGTGCCATACTCAAATCGCCACAAGCCTTCAGCACAATTGCCACACATTTGGTGTGTTCATTCTGTTCCTATTATTTGAATAAAACGTGCTTATTAGTTGTATTCCTGTACTTATTCTCTTGATTATACCTGGTTTCAGACACAATAACTGAGGCAAGTGCACTGCCACACCTCAAGGTTTTCGTAACAAGTCCCTTCAGGATCCTAGTTAAGCCCCTCAGGCCCAGACACACTCGTGTACCGTTTACCATTTTTGCTCTTCAGGCTTTTATCTTTAAGCACTTCGTCGCCACGAGCTTCCTGAAGTCACCATGCAAAATCGCCACAGGTAATTACCATTTGCTACCCTAAATTTAATCATAGTGTTTCAATATTTGTATTGTTCCCTTTCAAACCCCCCATTGAACTCGTGCAACATTTGGTGTTTGCGGTTGGTGGCTCAGTCATCAAACGTGACCCCCAAACGCCCCATATCACTTTCGGTGGCACTAAATTCCGCTGCCATCAATACATGGGGCCAAAGCTTACAGGAGGATGTAAACAACACACAAATAGTTGATTTCGCAGGTTCTGGACAACAACCTACTTATTTTTAGGAAGCCAGACAGGAGAGCTGAGATGTTCTAGGTGGACGCTTTGGCATGAAAGTGCTATTTGGTCAACCAATCAGCTTTATTTCCAACAGCTAACAGGAGTAGAAGATGACAAGGTTCGGAGAAGATGCAAAAAGGTGATTGTTATAGGAAATGTGAAAACTCCACTACACTCGCCCTAAAAGTGTATTTGTGCAACCAAGATGCACTGGTACACTTGTTGATGAGAGTCTAGCCCCCAACAATCCTTGTAGGGTTTCAGCGCTACCTCCCGCCACTTTAACGAACCACTTCTAAAGATTGTTGTCTCGTAATCGTTTTCATTTCTCATATTTCTACAACACGAACCAGTGATGATTTTGGAGATCAGCTTCGAAATAATTTAATGATGTTGGGCACATATCGAATCATAAAACGACACTTGGCATCATTTTCACATCCATAACAGTTATGGATGTGGAAATGATGCCAAGTTCTGCCTTATGAAGGAAGAACGACTCAACTCGAAAATGGGGTTTTTACGTATCCCCTCTAATTCCTCCCCCCACCTTTCCAGTGAACGAGTCAAAATTTCGAAATTCACTCCGGAAGGGGTTGAAATCGTTAGGGATGTAATTTGAAAATTGCCTAATTTTAAGCAAAAACGTCTCAACTCTATGCTTTTTAGGAAAAACATCTCAACTCAAAATGAACAGTTACTGTTCAGAGACAAAACGATAAATGAAAACGTATATGAGAAACGAAAACGATTGCGAGACAACAATCTTTAGGGCCGGTTTCACCAACAATCCATTAACTCCGTTCGGCGAAAACTGCGTTTAAAGTAAACTGAGATTGATCTCCAGTCAAAATTTGTTTCGGTTTCACCAAGTTGAACGGGTTCTCAGGAACGGCGTTTTCGTTGACCTCTGGTAAACTTCTTCTTCGCCATCGAAAATCGTCGTACAACTCTGATCTGGAAGGCAGTGAATTGTTGATACGGGAGATAACGACATTGTTTTGTGACAGTTTTCCCGCAGAATCACTTTTTCGATAGTTATGACTTCATTCAATCCGCGATATTTCATCAATACGTCAACTATCCTCTTTCAGCGCTATAATTTGTGTTGTTCATTCTGATTGTTGGAGTTCAGATTTTCGATTGGACGTCTACCTACTTCATCAACGTAAGTACCTTTACCTACTTTTATCCCTGGTGATTCCCTCTTCCAGGCTCTCCGGGTTTTTCTACAAATGTGCCTTACTGCATGACTCCTAAACCATATAGGTACCTACTCACCGTTACTTTCAACTACTCTGAGCTAGTAGACATAGTTAACTGATTTATAATGTGCGGATGCAAATTTTTGTTTCAGATTTCGGATAACAGGCTACGAACTGTGTGTCAATGATGTCTTTTCTGAACAAATAAGGTGAATTTCATTCTTCATGTCAAGAAAACCCAATATCACTTCAGCATTCATGAAATACTACTACGATCGGTACTTGTGTGAAATTCTATGTACGTATTTTATAAGAATGAATGAATTAGAATTATTGCATTCAATAAAACGTGATACGTATGAATTGATTTGTTCGTCTGCTTACACATTTCTCCAAGTCAATCTTATGTTGCAACAAATCTGTTCTTTTTTCTCCTACCTACCTATGCTGATTATGGTGCAAACAAAAATAAATTCGTAGGTAAGTAAATAATAAGAAAAGAATTTTCGGCATAATTGTTTGAGATAATGCGTAATCAAATAATAAGAATAATGATTCAATCAAACAACTATACAAGAATATAAACGACGTAAGTAAGCAATCTTCAGTAAACACCTAACGAAAAAAAAGAAATATGAAGGGGGATCTTGCGAAAAAATATGTATTCACCAGATACCATATAGGTATGTAACAATTTTATTTTCATTATGATTAACATCAGCAAAACCAACTACTCACAATAGGTACGTAAAATGCACACAGCAACTGGGAAACGGAAATATCGGAGATGGTTACGAAACTCGTAGGCTGAAATAGCGACGTCCTGCGATGGATTTTTTTGGGACCGCGATTAATGAAATGGTTCACAATTTCGTTGTCCTTTCTCACTCCCGTATGATACCTACGAGAAGGTGCGCACAAAAGCTCGTGACATGATAAAAACTCCAGCAAAACACGGACGAAAAACACCTCGACGGAATAGGAAAAATAACAATGGCGTCCACGTCCGTCGCTTTAAACGAAGATCAAACCGATTAACCAGCCAAAATTGAGTGATCAGCGCCAAACGCCGGATGAACCGAGGAAGGCGTTGATCGCCTCTGGTGAAATCCATTTTCTCGGTTCAATAGTTGAATCGGCCCTCGAACTCCGATCAAAATGTTGGTGAAACCGGCCCTTAGAATTGTAGTTATGGTAATCAGGAATGGTAGTTCGTTAAAGTGGCGGGAGGTAGCGCTGAAACCCGACAAGGATTGTTGGGGGCTAGACTCTCAACACTTGTTGATTTTAATTCATTCCATTGATAATTTTTCTAACGAATATTTCGAACTTCCGAATTGAAACTCTTCGTAGCAACAACTACGATACCTGGAAGGCACAAGCTGTTCTCAGACGAGCTGGATATTGGGACTACGTAAGCGGTAAAAAGCTACGACCAACTGAAACAGGCATTGACCAGGAACAATGGATATGTGAGAACTTAGATGCCTAATCTAAACTCATACTAATCATAGCTCCCTCCGAATTGAGACAAATGAAAAATTGTGAATATTCCAAAGACGTGTGGGAACCCCTTTCGAACATTTATGAAACTAAAGGACCAGCAAGGCAAACCTCAGTCTTAAGGGGGTCACAGTCGGTCGCCGTTCGTTCCTCGTTCCGGATCAGTATTTCACGAAAATGAAGGCGCAAAAACTTAAGTTGTACCTAAATTTGAAATTTTAAAGGACTTAAGAAATTCATTAGTGCACGGCCCTAGGGATTTGAAAAACTGAAATATTGCCGCTGGAATCATCAAAATCGAAAAATAATTGCCGGAGAAATATGGGGAAAAACGTTAATTCAGTGATGCTTTTCCCATAAAACGTAGCTAAACTTGAAATTGTCAAGGATTTTAGAAATTCATTACTGCGTGGGCTTTGGGAATTGAAAAACTGACAGATTGCCGCTGGAATCATCAAAATCGAACAATATTGCCAGAGAAATAAGGGAAAGACCGTTCATTCAGTAGTTTTTCCCATTTTTCTTGGGCAATGAGGAATTTCACCATGTCGGAATTTCCTATTTTTGACCCCAAAATCGGATTCAGCACCTCGAAAAACCTCCTAAGGCAAACTTTTAGCCCGAACTTCCTAATTTACGAATAAACAAAACAGTGTAGAAAATACGAATGTTTAAAAAAACCGGGAAAATGACGTCATCCCGGAATAGTTCATTTATGGCCACTTGAAGCGCTGAGATCGAGATATTTATAGTCCCCAGATGCAAAATTTCACGAAACAGTAAAGATTGAAATCGAAAAACTGAAGAAAAAAATATAAAAAGCAAGATGGGGAAAATTAGGTTTCCCCTGTTTTTGTTTGATAACTTTTCTCTTAGAAAACACTATTTCGTCGTCCCAATGGGCAGCACTGGGAGGAGATGGCGATCCGAACAGCCCAATCAGCGAGCGTTCCCGCTTCACGTCTGTTTTCCCGGTTAGTTTTGAAATCAAACATTTTGATTGTCTCCCAAAAATAGCAAGAGACTTATTTTCCGAAATCTGCCCGATTTTCATCTATCCCACACCATTAACTATTCAGGAAAAATGCAAACAGAATTCGGTGAAATTCCTCATTATTGTTCGATTTTGATGATTTCAGCGGCAATCTTTCATTTTTTTTCAATTCCCTAGGGCCGTGCACTAATGAATTTCAAAAATCCTTTAAAATGTAAAATTTAGGTACAACTTTTTAAGTTTTTGCTCTTTCAATTTCGCTTAATACTAAAAACGAACGGCGACCTTAACCAAAATGCAAGATGGGGACAACATTGCGATCAAAGAATATATTCGTGAAGTGGTTGAACTCAAGTGAACTGAAGTGGTTGAGCCCAACTGATGACTGCTGACATCTTCACCAAGGCTATTGTAGATATCCGGTCGAGGGAACTTAATTTTTGATAATACAACAGTTGTATGGATCGAGAACGTTTGGTAAGATTCCAGACCTGAGGAATGGTTGGATCACTTGAACCACCATATAGGTACAATGAACCAAGCAGACCGACACAATGAGGAATTTCACCATGTCGGAATTCCATATTTATGACCAAAAAATCGGATTCAGCGCCTCAAAAAACCCCCTACGACAAACTTTCAGCCCGTACTTCCTAATTTACGAATAAACAAAACAGTGTAGGAATATGAACGTTTAAAAAAACCGGGAGGATGACGTCAACCTAGAATAGTTCATGTACGGCCGCTTGAAGCGCTGAGATCGTGAGATCTCACTTTGTAGTCCCCAGATGCAACATTTCACAAAACCAGTAAAGATCGAAATCGAAAAATTGAAGAAAAACTTATAAATGCTTGCATACGAGTCTGCAACACACACATTGGGACGATTTTTCAGTTTATGTGCCAAAGCAAAGACATGAAAATGTCAAAAATAGAAAAAGCTAGATGGGGAAAATTAGGTTTCCCCTGTTTTGTTTGATAACTTTCCTCTTAGATAACATGATTTCGTCGTACCATCACGCAACACTGGGAGGAGACGGCGATCCGAACAGCCAATCAACGAGCGTTTCTGCTTCACCGGAGGTCCGTTTTCCCGGTTATTTTTTGAAATCATAAATTTTTATCGTCTCCCAAAAATAACAGGAGACTTATTTTCTGAAATCAACCCGATTTTCATCTACCCCACACCATTAACTATTCAGGAAAAATTCAAACAGAATTTGGTGAAATTCCCCATTATTTTATATTATGCAAAAATTAAGTGGTTCTAGAAATTTGCCCAAAAGAATTGAGGTAAATTTAGAATCTTACCGCTCCTGTACAATCCAAAATAATTAGGAGTGTATTTACAAGTGGTCACTACTATAGGAGCACTTTAGATAAAGATCTTGATAAAAATTGTTCGGACGTCAATAATTCAAGTATTTACTACAGAAGAGTTACGATTATTACCACTTTCAAGTACATACATTGTAATACAGAGATAGAACGAAATCAGGAAGGAAGAGGTCGCGTGAATGTCACAAAACATTTATGATTACTACTGCTAATCTTAGACCAAATCAGTGGATTCATGGAATTTAACACGTTCACTTTTTCCAACAAACACTGACCCTTCAGGCGGACAAAACATTGTATAGCTACTTGAATACCATTTCTAACAGGTCGAAGAAATCAAGGAGATCTTATAAGATCAAGAACCTCATATCTTGATCTCAACAATGGTTATCGCTATGATGCACTTCTCGCTCATCATGGTCAACGTTCATAAAATCATGTTTGAGGTTAAAAAGTAAGTGCATCATTGATCATTGAGGACTTGACTTAGCACACAACGTAGATTGTAGCTGAATCAGCGGATCAGGGTGATGGAAGCCCAAAGTGCTGAAGCCTAGTGGCTCTTTGTGCTACTCTGCGGATTCTATTCCTAGTCAGAGTTCCGCCCTTCGGTTAGGGCCAGTAGCGGTTTTGGCTAGATTTGTGCTGGGGAACGCCTCCATTGGTGTAGCTGACCAAAGGAGGTGAAACCTGCGATTTGATAGCCCTTAGCAATCGAATATTATGTGACAGGCTTCCTCTTCAGCCTCTCCACACAGCCAGCAGAGGGTTGTATTCAGGATTACCCCAATGCATCACAACGTATCTTCAGCACACAACGAACACTGGTCTTTACAAGTACAAGTAACATAGAACATGGATACTCACTCAAATCACGCATGATAACCTCGCGTGGAACGTAGGGAAGCACTTCGGCAACTTGGTTGGTCATTCTGATGAGACCGGGAGAAGGTGGTCTACCTGGACTGTACAAGCTGTTGTTCAAAACTGGTCGATTCAGTTCATCAATATATCGTTTTTCATATTCAGCCTGGAATGCGAAATTTGTAGAATAATTATTACACAGGCAAACGCATGAAAAAGTAGCAATTCCATTCTGAACTTACATTTGTCAAACACTGATATCCCAAAGGTAGTAATGTGAAGCAAAACAATAAATAATTTGTTCTTTGAGAGTGAACATCGAGTGAAGCTGGGTTCACATGTGTGCATAATGTCCGTAATGCATGCTGATTTGATGCTATTGGCTAGAGCCAATGGGGTGTGCTCATGGGTTGGAAAAACTGTTTATTGTTATTTTCAATCTAAACTAGACCTCATTCTGAGAATTTTGACACCAACCGCGACCTTCTAGCGTGAGAAGACCTTTTTCTATGATTTTTCAAAGTTTCGAATGTTTATGACGTCACAGTGGGCTGGGGGGTCCCCAGGCAGAAGGGGCGCGTGACCTCATAAACATTCGAAACTTTGAAAAATCATAGAAAAAGATCTACTCATCCAAAAAGTGAACGGCTTCTGTCAAAATTCTCAGAATGAGGTCTACTTTCGATTAAAAATTTAAAAAAAAAAAAAATCATTCCCCCCATTGATGAGGAAGGAGTGAGCTTTGCGGATGTCGACTTTTGGAGCAGAGTTTATCGTTTTAAAAAATTGGATATTTTATGCAGTACGGATTACAGACAGAGCTACTTCGATAAACTTCATAAAGCTGGGTTCACATATTTGAGTAATGTCTGTAAACTGTAATGCTCTAAGTATGTAAAGCCATTCACATGGCCGATTGATTATGCAGAAGCACGCAGTATGTTCCATGCAAAATGACCTCACATTTTTTTGGTTTTTTGAAAGAGGGTTCACTGATATGGAAGAAATCCAGTGTGCTGCTCGAAAAAGCATCCAAAAAATTTAGAAAATTTAAGGAAGATGGAAATTTTAAATGTAGCGGCAATCTTTATATGGGGGCAGCCATGTTGCGACGTATCCAGCTTCCTAACCAATCTGCTTTCATAGAGGGATCTGAGCCCCTTACGACAGAAGTGCTACCTCCGGAAACATAAACGAAAATATACCTTACATGGTCAACACAAGAGTGCGTGGCTAGGGGAGAGAAAAATGCAGACGCAAAAGTGACCAAAACCAGCAACTCTACCGATTAGTCTACCTATTAGTTTTTCAAGCATTATAAGTCTTCAACTAATCCTATTTAGTTTCTATAATAAGTTTCGTTATTGCAATCACATTTGAGTTACGCACGGATCATTTTGTGTGGTCACAAGGGCGCCTACAACTCTACCTGTTGATTTCTATGATACTATTTGCTGAGATGTTTCTTTTACGCTTTGCCAGAGCACAGCAGTGTGAATTCAGTCAGTCGCATCGTTTTATGGGAGGAACCCCAGGGTGTGACATCCTTCAGGCTAAATTCTATTACGTAACTGTTTAAAACTAGGTACCTATTAAAGAGTTTGAAAACGTGTAGATTTCCAAAGGAAAATAGAAAGAACTTAGCAACGAACAAATTAGCACTCTAACAATAACTGCTGTGCAATCGTTAGATAATAATCACTCAAAAACACAGAGAACGTAGATGGAGTATATCATGGAAGTAAGAACCATTATTTTACTTCCATGAAGGCAGAAAGAACTCATTTCGAAGATAGCA
The DNA here is from genome assembly GCA_009739505.2 of Apolygus lucorum. Taxonomy (NCBI): domain Eukaryota; kingdom Metazoa; phylum Arthropoda; class Insecta; order Hemiptera; family Miridae; genus Apolygus; species Apolygus lucorum. The sequence continues at coordinate 37,737,629 of CM019180.2, forward strand.
CGTCACCAAGTTATTCCCAACATAATTTTACAGCACTGAACATTTAACCAACTTGAATTAAAAAACTCAACTTAAATCAAAAGTCGAAATTTAATCTAGAGGGTCCTCCAACTCACCTTATCACTAGCAGTATATGAAGACAGTTTGAAACCCAAGGCAGTTGCGATCTCAGATCTCATCCTTTCAGCAAACGCTTCATCGGATTCTTCAGGCTCTTTGTGAATAACCGCCAAATATCTATACAAAAAACACATAATAAACAGTGCAGTGTAAATTATTATGTATAACTCATTACATATGGGAGAATTCATCTTCATGAAATATGGGGGAGTTCATAATTGGCTACATTGTATCAGGAGCATCTAGGGGAAGAAAGTGGTGGAACGGCGTGAGCGCTGCCAAGCGAAGACAAGATGAACCTTCCAGAGTTCAAAAACCTGGGCTATCTCTCTTATCAGTTGGCTTATGATGTAGGTATCGTGTGTTGTTTCTAATTCTTTCGTAAATAATTGAATGTTTTAAAAATTAATGTTGTTTATCTACGAGTACATAGATTTCCATTTCAGTATGAATGCCTTTCTTATTGATGCCTAAAACAGATTAGATTGCCTTTTTCATTGAGGGAAAATTTCTGGTTTCTTATAGATTAGGCAGGGATCTACAGACATTACCACCAGTCGATAACGGAGGTGCATCCATCTTGCCAAAAAAGAACAGAAAGTTCATCTAATCGTCGCTAGATAGATCTCAGGCCGTTCCACCACTTTCTTTCCCAAGATGCTCCTCATTGTAGCTACTGATATTGACCCCAATATTAATGAAAACATTCCACGGTAAGCAGTAGCATGTAGTAGTAAAGCACAACCAAGAATTCGTGCTTTCATTAATTATTTTAAATTGATAAGAATGTAAAGAAAAAATATACTTACTTGATCCTGAAAACTGTGTAAGGAGAAAACAGGAACCAGAAAAGATCGAGCCTGGATGACGCACCAAGAACAGTAGGAGCAGTGTTTGCCCACAATGGACGATCCACCATGACAGCAGCAGGTTGAACTTTAGAGCTGACCTCAGCAGCCAAGGAACTGAACCTTAGTATACAAATATTATACTTATTGTTCAACACGTACAAAAGATGAGACATTGTATAAGGTATTACAGAGCCCAATGATTGGTGTTTTTGATCCTGAATACTACAACCACTTTGAAGTAAGTAATGTAATCGTAATTGCACAGCTAACTAACCAGCCTCGAAATAAGGAGAGGAAGAATCATTTTATACAGGATTCAGTGCACTGTTGTGCCATCTCTGGAAGCATCGGAACTAACAGCTTACAACGTGGAGTGCTTGAGAGCGTGAACAAAGAATGCTTCTAAGAAAAATATTTAAACTTTCATAAGTAGCTAATTTACAATGAATGATGACTACGATAGATTATTTGGTTCAAATAAATATGGTAGGTGCCTACATAAATTCTCTATTTTTGAAGGAAACCCAGCATTTTCAAAGGAAAAGCTTGACTACTTTTTTGGCATTTGAACTGGATTCATCATCATAAATACAAAGTGAAAGTCTCAGGGGAATAAGGATAGTAGTAAGTTGCTGCATTTGAATTTAATATAAATACTTTGAACATTGGTGACTCACGATTTGAGAGCCTTATTGTATCACATCAATCACACGCATTTCGCCAGGCGGAACCAACTTCAGAAACTTCGTCATAAACAAATACCTTAGGCGGGGATGACAAGGGTTCAATTCAAATCTTCAATGCGAACAAAATATTTTTTGAAGGTCATGCGATATTTTAAATATTTCTGTCCCGATGTGTTGTCAACTCAGAGTACTGGAGGCAACTTAGAAGAAAGCTAACGTTAATACAATATCGCGATAGTGGTCCAGTTTGTTGCAGGCCAGAGATACAACAGATTGATCAGGTGGTAGGGTAGGTCCTGCTACGTCCGTTCCCATTTCTTTGTTTTATGTAGACTTGTTAGACACATTCTTCATCACTTAGATTTGAAGAAGTTAAGTAACTAATTGGCGCTACAGCCCCCGGCGAGCTTTGGTCTCCACTAAGACACTCCTCCAGCTTGTCCGATCCTGTGCCCTTGTCATCCATTCATAGCACCCAAGCCGTGCTGTATCCTCATCTAAGTTGTCACTCCATCTCTGCCTCGGTCTTCCTCTTGTCATGAGCCTTCAACCACTGCTGCCAGTGTCCACGCAGCGACCACAGCTGGGACATGGATGAAGGGTGGTGGTGCTGAGAGCGGTTGATAAGGGGCTGTCAACCCCGACCGCGAACTCCAATGGGAAGAGCCCCGCAAAAGTAGGCCAGTCCCCTTCCAAAATTATATGAAGTGCAAGGAGTGCAGAAATATGTAAAAGCATGATTTTGTAAGCGGCAGGAGGCCTCATTCTGATTTGGACTGACAATCGATACAGTGTCAAAAAAACCGATTCCCCTCACGTCCGTGTGATTATTTTGAACACCCAGACCTACTTGGACCGAGATCGTCACACTCTCCTTCTTATACCGTTTGGTCTGGAGAGCCACAGCTGTTTAGATGGGTCGTCGCCATCCATTTGGAGAACATGTCCTGCCCATCTCAACCGTCCCAGCTTCACGAACACATCATAAGCTACACTAGCTACTAGCTAGCTGCTAGCTTGACTACATCATAATCCTCGTACAGCTGGTACAGTTCTTCATAGAAGAACCAGACTTTGGTTCCTTGGTACCAGTTCTTTCTTTTGAAGAACTTAAGATTTTATTAACACATTCAGTGCGGCCATCCCGGATCCAGGACAGCAGCTACTCGCCAGCCGTGCATCTGACTCTGATCTGAGCCACATTGTTATAGTACTGTTCAAGGATTAAGCACTGTTCCTATCGACGCTTTATTCGTCTGCAGGGGGACTGGATGGTCCATGAAGTGTAAACATAACTAAATTTCGAAGTTCACTAATGATATGAGATGAAATTAAACACAAGAACTAAAATCAAGTTGTCAGGAAGTTCTCCAATCTATGATCCGCATTGTTAAAAGCAAATCATCAAAACATTACATTTTATCTCAATTTGATTTTCCAAAAAATTAAATAGAACCATTACAGGAAATCCTTCTCCCATGGCTTACGAGTATTGATGACAGGGGAATGAACAATCCTCGGTTGCTGCTGTCTCGTGAGATGAGCCTTAACTACACCTCGGAGCGTCATCCAATCAGAAAGCTCCTTCAGTTCCCAGCCTTAGCTTTCCAGGTTGTCTTCCTTTGATACTCACTACTGAACTAGTTCGCATTTGTTTCACCACAATGCAGCAGGGGTAGAGGTTTGGGTGTTACTGCAGCACGCTTAATAACTATGAATAAATCTTCGTATCCTTATTCCATGCAATCAGCCTCAAAACCACAAGGGCACCTTTTGATACTCAATCAAGAATCAGGTTTTGAATGTTTAGGATTAGAGATCATTCGAGGCAAATAAATCAACGATCTAAGTGTAGGTGAGGAAGATAAGACACGGTGGCTGCACTATGTCCACAACCTGACAGCTAATAACCACAGGTATCGAGTTGATATCTGCAACGTTCTCTACGAGAAATCTTCAAAACGTAAATGCACATTAATTGAATTTAAATAAACTAGCCACTATTAGACCACAGGATCCATTTTATTATAATAATAAGCACAATTACTCACTTCAAAAGGCAGTCCTTCCCAGACGTTGTTTCTTCTGGCTGAATAAGAAGGGGAGTGCGTTCATCTTCAATGTAAGATTTCAATGAATCCACTAAACTGCCACCAAGTTGCGAGAAGTCTTTCAAGCCAGGAGTCATATTCAGGGGAAGAATACCGTTGTCCCTGTAATGCTATTCAAAACGAACGAACTATGAATTAAGGTTAATCAATACCAAATAAGTACACAGACCCAAAAACAATGGATAAAATTTGCATTAATCAAAAAAACACTAACCGAATTGCACTCCGTGGTAAGGTGAAATGCTATATGGTCAAATCGGGTCATGCAGTTGGACACGATAACTCTCGTCGATTTGTCTCGGTCGTGTTTGTTGTCCTGTTCAACGTTGATCCCGAGGACTAGATACAGCATTCGGAGGACAGCACTTGAATGGAAAAAATACACTCAGAATTAGGATCAAATAGAATAATGAAACGTCGAGTGCTAGACCAAGAGCCGTGACGTCACAACGCCAGACTCCAGCCACAATTAAAGGAATCTTCCTCTGGTTCGATCTTCAACTAAACCAATTTTTGGTTACACTCGCCATGTTGGTCATGCGAATTTCGATTCTCGATCCATTTTCTCTGCTACGAGCGCTTGGAAAGAATCCTTTCCTTGTGGAGGAACTAAATTCTCCTAAGAGAGCGAATGAGATGGAGACCTTTCTTCCATTCTATTTTCAGAGTCTCTCTCCAATCCTTATTTTGGTGCTGCACTTCTAAACTTTATTAAATGCGACAAAAAACTGTTAATGGTGAAATAAATGTAATGGGGAATAGGGTATTTTGGTGAGTCGGAAATTCTGGTTTTTGATCTCAAATTTGGATTCAGCACCCTTGAAAACCTCTATACTCCAACTTTTTGTCCATTGAAATTATAACGTGTGGTAAAAAAATAAATAAAGAGATCACACGTTTGAAAAAAAGGCGGGCCTCCCTGAATGCACACACACTAAGCCGCGGGCGTGTGTGTGTAGTGTTATGTAGTATCCAAGGCTACGAGACATTCGAGACCACACGGGATTAGTTGAACATCTCGTTCCAAGGTCAGCAACTTAATACGTCAGAACAACTTACTACGTCACATCATTCAAATCTTCAGCTTTCATTAGCTTCCCTAATTTTTTCTAAACATTTTCTCGACAAACAGACCTGATTACACATGCTCTTTTGAAAAAAAAAATTTTAAATTGACTAAAATACCCCATTTGTCTTGATTTTAGATTCTGGAATTTCAAGTCAAATCCTATATTACGGCCTTGGAATAACGTTATACACCAAGAATACCCAATGGAAAAAATGTCAAGAACACCTTGAAAATAGAAAAACAGCGGCTACATCACAATCAAAACTGCCGCAGCAAAAACTCGGTTAGGGCCCTCGTGAAAACTGACCAACTTCACTTCTTTCTTCTCCACTCAAAATCGCCTCAACTGAACGTCTTGGCTGATACATACCTATCTTATGGTAGCAACATTGACATGGAGTGGAGAGTGGTGCGGAATAGTGCCACAGAGTTGTGCCAGTTGGGCAACTCGGTAGGCGAACTCTGTGGTATCACAGAGTATGATAGAGATGATTTACGGCAAGCGGTTTCGGAGCTAAAAGGAGCGGCACCCGCCAACATCAGGGCGATGGCTGCAACCTTGTCGTGGCGCGGAGTGTGGTGCGGGTAAAGTGCCACGGAGTTGGGCGCCTCAGAAGGCGTACTCCGTGGTACCACCACCCGTGTCCTGCTAGGCTCATACCTCAATTGAAGGTCTTTCTATAGAGGCACTTCCCTTCATCCCTCACTCCCACCCCCACTTTCCTCATCTTCCCACATCCCAAGGGAAGGCGTCGGGTGAGTCCTGAGTATCCTACCCATTAATATTTGATTTATTTACTTATTTTTTGCTACAAAAAACAATTTGTCTTTGAGGGGAGATTTTTAAAAATCCAAGAACGTAAGCAATAAGAAATAAAACATTAAGTCTAAATTTATATTGAAATGGTCTTCACAACAATAAAACTGGGTTGTTGAAGGTCGACGTCCAGCAGCCTCCTACCATTTCTGCCTTCTCTCAAGGCAGGTAGGTATATCGCACCCATCGTGGAATACTGTCACATCTCAAAAAACAGCATGTTGAGAAATTGAGTTTGAAAATTTTCATTCTTTTCATTCGGTTCTCCAACTAGCATGTTTCGTTATTTTGGATTAATTTTTAATACATTCTCTCCCCTTAGGATTCTTTTTTAGGGAGTTGAGCCAAAATTTGCAGTAAGCGCCAGAATTCAAACGCAATTCTCAAAATATTCCAAAAAAACGCGAATGTCACTGTATTCCCCGAACGAATGTTAAATACTCACAAACCAACTTTTGGAAACATTGTCACAACTCGGTGAAGGCCGGGAAGTCTTCTGGGAAACACAATCACATCGTCCGAGAAACACAATAACACCACAGAGGGAAGCGGACGGGGTCAAGGTTGGACTGAATGCCGTCACAAACCGAAAAAAGGCAATTTTTGAGATGTGACAGTATTCCATGATGGGTGCGATATGTTTGGCACACTGACAAAAATTCTTTCTCTGTAGAGTCATCAATCGCGCACCCTCACAGAAAACACTGTTTTTTCTTCCCCCCCCCCCCCCCCCCCATAATGAGTGTTCTTTTTAGCTCTACTTGAATCACGACTGAATTCACTTTCTTTGTATACATAAAGTTTGTTTGGAGAAGCAGTCCCAAACCAGATTGGAACTGAACTGGAACTGAAAAGGGGAGGGGATGGAGGCGCCTGGGCTCCTTCGAACCCCTCAGGACTACTTCTCCGAACAAACCCATAACCTTCCCACGGATAACCCCAGAGAGACGGTTTTTGGAAGAGAAGGAGTTTTTGGATCACTATGCAATGGAACCAGATTGGATAGGCAGGCAGATAAACTAACTTCAAACCCCGAACTACACTTCCAAACTCTTCAAGAATCACTAATTAACGAAAATCACTGCGCCATTATGAAAATTATAATGGCGACACTGTAAGATGGAGGGTGGAGGTTTTCACGTCAGCATTCGGAGAGGATGTTAGGGGTGACAGCATGGGTGAGCTTCCACTCAGAGAATAAAATCAGATTATTTTGAATCCTACTTCCTCAACTTTCAAATGTTCCAGTTTCTTTAGGCAAAAACACACCAAAAAAAACTCGCAAGTTGAGTTTTTCAATTAAAAAAAAGTAACAATAATCAAGCCAAGGCACCATTGCTTCCCAGTAATTTATTTCAGATGATACCAAATATATTGATCCTAAGTCACAATGAATACACTAGAAGTTTCTTTCTAATAGACAGGGTCAAGCTGTTTGGGCGGTAAGTATTTTGTTAAATTTCAATGCCAACCGTGAATGAAACATTAAACAAAACTTGACAAGAGGGAAGCAGAAAGCGCTCCATGGGAGGTGTGTACTGAACGCCAATTCGACTTTAGGGGTGCTTTGAGCTGTCACACCAACCCAGAACCGAGGTACTAATTGGAGTAGGTGTACAGAAACATTTTTTGCAACAACTATGTTAAGTAATGGACACCACGATACAGCGCAGAGCACGAAGATGCGACGAAGGATCAACGATTTAGCAAACCTTCAAATGAGGAATTTCACCGAATTCTGTTTGCATTTTTCCTGAATAGTTAATGGTGTGGGATAGATGAAAATTGGGCTGATTTCGGAAAATAAGTCTCCTGTTATTTTTGGGAGACTATCGAAATTTTTTATTTCAAAACTAACCGGGAAAACGGACGTGAAGCGGGAACGCTCGCTGATTGGGCTGTTCGGATCGCCGTCTCCTCCCAGTGTTGCCCATTGGGACGACAAAATCGTGTTTTCTAAGAGAAAAGTTATCAAACAAAAACAGAGGAAATCTAATTTTCCCCATCTCGCTTTTTCCATTTTTTCCTTCAGTTTTTCGATTTCGAACTTTACTGTTTCGTGAAATTTTGCATCCGGGGACTATGGATTTCTCGATCTCAGCGCTTCAAGTGGCCATAAATGAACTATTCCAGGATGACGTAATTTTCCCAGTTTTTTTAAACATTCGTATTTTCTACACTGTTTTGTTTATTCGTAAATTAGGAAGTTCGGGCTGAAAGTTTGCCGTAGGAGGTTTTTCGAGGTGCTGAATCCGATTTTGGGGTCAAAAATAGGAAATTCCGACATGGTGAAATTCCTCATTCGACTTTAGGGGTGCTTTGAGCTGTCACCAACCCAGAACCTAGGTACTAATTGGAGTAGGTGTACAAAAACATTTTTTGCAACAACTAGGTAGGTATGTTAAGTAAATGGACACCACGATACAGCGCAGAGCACGAAGATGCGATGAACGATCAACGATTTTTCAAACCTTCAAATTCGATATGATAAACAAAACACAATGTAAGTAAATCGTAGGTACCTGGTGACGTCCTGCCTTGCTCCATTTGACCCAATATTTCACCTTAGGAGGTCAAGAAGAAGCAGGGACAGGCCCACCTGCCCGACTTAGTTCCCGATCTCTGAACAAATATAATGTGCCATGCTACTAATAATCGTACTAGTAAGTTAACTCACTTTCTGATGAACGGGGACCTCGAAAGGATCGAAGCTGCTAAACAGGCGTTCAGTCCGATAAAGAACCTCAACAAGGCAAGGACGAGGCCAAACGGGAAATACACCAGAAGCGATATAAATTGCCAATTAGACTTGGGAAACCTGTGAAAAGACAACATTAGGATAATTTCAACGGAAATGTTGAATATTCAATAAACAGAGATGAGTATAAAAGACTTACCTCTCTTTTTCAAATAGATCCTTCAGCTCGGCATTCGTCACCCCGATAGCCATGATGTATCTTTCGAACCAAAAACTCGTAGGAGATGAATGGTTGTATAATGTCTAAAATGAATTATGAATTGAAGAAATCTCTGGAAAATCAAGGAAAGAATTGCAATTCAACGATCTACACTTCCAATTTATGTCCATATGACTTCCAAATTCTCTAATCTAACTTCCCAAACAAGACCCCGAGACGTTTCACAACTGGGGATGTGAATCAATAATCGATGTTTGCTAACATCGACTTTATTGCGAATTATCGATGTTTAACAATCGATTGTCTCGGTCGGATTACGTTGTTTGATCATTTCTGGCTACAATCGGGCACAAAGTTTTATTTAAAATATAAGTTGATGGTCGATGTTAGATTGGCACGTTGGTTCAAATGAGGGTCACCTTCCATTAAAGAATTAAAAGAAGAAAAACGATTAAAATCGATGATTATCAATTGAGAAGAGACGAAATCGAGTGTAGAAAATCGAGTGTAGACTTCGGATGCAACAATCGACGGCAAAATCGATTGTAACTTCCGATTTCCCATCCCCCGCACTGAAGTGACGCAAATCTCCAGAAACCGCGGCATTTTCAAACCTCAATCAGCCAATTCATCGTTTTGTTGGTATTACAAACTTTTAACTTTATTTTTTACGTACAGTAACGGAGTTCTAAATATTATTCTTTCGTTATAAGGGTAACTAAAACAACAAAACCTCATTTAAAACACGTTTCTAGTCAGTAAAAATACTCTTCAGTATTTCAAATCTTGTAAAGTTCCCGCGCTAAGACGAACTGGGGACACGTCAACATTTTTATACAAATATTTCTTTATTCACGTTTTAATTTGAACGATTTATTATTTTAAAAATTTATACGAATAAATTAACTGCAAATAAAAAGTTTAATTTCGAGAAAGAAATTCCTTTAGGATTTTTGCCTTTCGAAAGATGTTTATCTACATTTTTTGTGTCTGTTCGTCTGGTTTTTGGAAGACATGCGTATGTGATTCTCCGTAAAATGGCAGACGGTTGTCCTGATATCCAAAATATGAATGCGAAGAACGGAAGTTTTATTTGTGGAGTTGTTGAAGGTATATTATTACGTTTGAATTTATATTGTTAATTGAAGTTACGCAGTTTTCGTTACCATTGTTATGTTTAATGGCTTTCGAATCAGTCGGATCCGACCTCGGTGACAGTCTGTTTACATGATAATCTTCACTTCCAGCTGCGTTGTTGATATTGTTTTGAATGAAATGTTCTATTAGTTTCGTTATGTATACACTGGCTTACATTTTATGTTGCGGCAAATTGAATTGATTGATAGACTTGATTGATGCATCGTCAGGTTGCGCGTCGAAACGAGTCACCTTGATTAGTGAGATCGCCTCCTAGGAATCTCCCGATTATGTGAACTATACCAAAAAATAAGAGGACATGAAGATGCTCGGTTGCCTGAATTATATTCAGATGGTGGACACCAGCTTAGTGAGATCGGTATCAATTTGGTCTTGAGTCCATCTGTAGTCGTACTCATATGGAAGTAAGTACCTCGACCCGTGTGTTCTGCTGACAGCATACCACTCTCTCGTGATGTCAAGAGCTACTTATGCAATGTTATTCTGGGGGTCAGCTGCATATCTGGAGTTGGTTTTCAGGATGCAGAAACGAGCCCTGGGAGTACTTTTGGGTCTGAAACCTGGGCAGTCTTGTAGAGGAAAGTTCCGAGAAAATAAGCTGATGACTGTCCCTGCCACCTATGTATACCCCGCTGTCCTATTTGCTCGGAAACTTCATCCATGGTTTAAAGGCATGAGGTTCGACCCGACGGACCGACCTCATGATAGTCCCACGTCACCGAATGAAGTTTTTTGAGCGATGTGCCAGCTTCTCCATCATCAAGATCCCCAATCACATTGGAGACGGTGCCCTCAGCTGCCCGATTGCAAAAATTAAGACTCTACCTACTAAAAAATTATTTTATAAACGAAAAATTTTATAGTGAGAGAGACTTTTTCCAATCATCTGTGCCAGCTTTGGCTGATTAGATTGGAGAGTAGATGGGCGTGCTGCCCATTATTATTCTAGGTTATTATCTTTTTTTTTTGTTGTATGTTTTTAATTTTTGACAATTCCAATCATACATTGTTGTGAAAACTGGAAATAAATAAATATTGTAACCAAAAAGCTGGGTGCAACACGGAATCTGAGTTGGGAATCTTTTCCCCTCACTGGATCTGATTCTTTATTGAAGGAGAGAGTCTTCAGACAGCTCTGACACATTGAAGATGCCCGGTTGCCTGAATTATATTCAGATGGTGGACACCAGCCACTGAGATCGGTATCAATTTGGTATTGAGTCCATCTGTAGTCGGACTCATATGGATGTTAAGTACCTCGACCCGTGTATAGCCAAAAAGCTGGGTGCAACACGGAATCTAAGTTGGGAATCTTTTCCTTCACTGGATCTGATCCTTTATTGAAGGAGAGAGTCTTCAGACAGCTCTGACACACGAAGGTGCCCGGTTGCCTGAATTCTATTGGGCAGCTCCCATCTGGGTAAATCATAGTCATACTACCGCCCAACTGGGGAAAGAATATAGACCTAACTGGGGCCACCTTCCCGAGCTCACGACGACCCATCTGGGTAAAAGCTTCCTCTGGTCCCAAAAATGCTTATTTCCCATGAATTAATTAAATAAAGATAAGAGAGAATCTGATTACATTGATTTATATCAAGATTTCATAATCTTCAGGTACATAATAGGAATCTTCGTTAAAGAATTATAATAATTGTCCTCTAGGTAGGTATCCCAGCATTTTTGGAGAAACTGTAGGTTATCAGCAGCAGCCTTCCTGAGCTTATTGACACTGCCTCGCTTCCAGCTCCCTATTTTCATGGTCGTTTCCATTTGGATCTCCTTGAATGCAGCTACCACGTGATGTATGTTCACATTTCAAAAACAAAACTTCTTACCATCGATTAAGATCTCGTTTCGGCATCTGAAAAGGTACTGTTGGCTCTCGTCAAGTGACTTCGGAATTGACGGTATAACTTTCCTGCGAGCGTTGTACATAGTTTTCCTGATAAGAGTGAAATTTGAATGCGGCAAACTGCTTGAACTTGAAGAAGATGACGTCAATAGCTCCATCCTTATAAGTTTATTAGGCTTACCCGAAATATCGTCTAAAGCCTTCCGCTTCAAACTTGAACACAGCCTTTCCCTTTCAAGTTTATCACTGTCTTTTGGCTCGTGGACATGCTCATTTTTAAAAGACAAAATTCGCGTGACGTTTGAATCGGTGGTTAGACTCACTTTACACTGCCGATTTACACAACGAAAAGTGATGGATCCGCACTTCATAACGCGAAATTCAGTAAATTTGTAATTTTCCACAACAATCGCGCAGTTACCCCGTTGACTTGCAAACTTTTGTTGTATTTGCAGGGCCATCTCTCACCGTTTATACGAACGAAATGAATAGTTGGAATATTATGAACATGATTAGGCTGTCGGCTGGAGAAAGTCCGTGTACCCGCTTGTGGTACCCTAGTTGGGCGCACGCTTCCCGACGGTGCCCTTCGTATATTTCCCCAAATGGGCGACGCCCATTTTATTTGGATGGTAGTCACCAGCTTAGTGAGATCGGTATCGATCTGGTTTTGGGTCGATCTGTGGTCATACTCATACAGGTATGTACCTACTACCTTGACCCGTATGTAGCCAATAAGCTGAGTGCAACAGGTTGACACGCACTTCATTCTCTTGATCAATTCTCCAATAATAACAGCAATGGTGGTTTGAGGTTTTCGCTGTCAAGCACAGATTCAGGCTTCCTTACCATAACATCGATTTCCCTTAACCCTTAATATCCTGAGGTATCTTTTAGGAAGTCCAGTTTTTACCTGCAATAGTTTATCCACTTCTAAACCAAAACTGATAGCCGTTGGCTATCTTGATACTCCATCTATTGATTGTGTAAGAAAGAACCAAAATAACTCAAAGAAAAAATTAAATAATTATCGAGTTGACAGACAGTAATAGGGCCTCATTTCTCACCTTGTAGGCTATTGGTTCGGTTTCCTCTTCAGAGATGGCTCCACTGTCTGAGGCAGCACAAATCCCATAATTCATGAACTGAACCTCCACATCATTCCCTGGTTCTGTGCTTTAAGAAATAACAGATCCCAACATCCCACCAAGGATTTTTCCAAGTCTTCTTTTTCTTCTCCAAAAAAATGGGTTTGTAGACAGATTCTGTTGCCGCAGGTAGCGCTAGTGTGGCCCTAGGAAAGATCTTTCTTGAGCTGACACAATGTAATAGAGCCTTTTAGGAAACATCTGCTCAAATATTCTACTCATTTGTCAAAATACATCTAAATTTGATTTGAAAAATCCGAAAAAAGAATTTTTTCAAAGAAGTGGGAAATTAAGGGTTAAAAGGAAAAAAGACGGTAGTATAAATTGTGAAGCGCTCACGCTCGATTGCGATTCTTCGGAACCAGAGAACTGTCGAGAATGAACCAAGAATATTTCCATCAACTGCTGTCAGTGCAAAAGAGAAGAAGTCGTGGTGTCTGCCGACTGTCACCCAATGCTCGATCTCCTTAACCACTTTTTATCATCACCATCAATCGTTACTTCAAGCGTCAAACAGGTTCCTAAACAGTCGATCACGATTGATTCAAGCTTTTGATCAAAATGATTGACCTAGCAGAGCTTCTTTCATGCCCACAACTGGTTGTTCAAAAAGTGGGTGGGAAAAAACCTCTACATTAACTGTCGTTATGGAATCACTGTTCTGGACAAACTAGTTGTGAATTAGTCATATGGGTATGGATATTACTCGTTTTGCCTAAGAGTTATCAAGAATGGTTCATGTCACCTCCACACACCAGGTGGTGTTGAGTTTTTTTGCCGGATGGAGGCATCAAAGGGTCTGTTCGGAGAGGCAGTCTGGAACTGATGCGAATGGACTCCTCCGAGCTCCTCCGAACCGTTCAGGACTGCCTCTCCGAACAGACCAAATGTCATGTCCCCCATGGCAGCCCAATACGTTTTGCTTCTATTCGTCCATATGGAGTCGTTATTAGATTTCTTAATCGTAAAAGTCTTGGGCACTGATCAATGTGCCTGGAGTCCATTAAAGCGTCGGTCACAGGGAGGCAGATTGGGGTTGAGGAAACATCAACTCTATGCAGATGGCTCTGTAGGAAGTCGTGGCCAGTGGTCATTCTAAAATTGGCCACGAAATCGCGGCGCTGCAAATTCGCTGGGATAGGTTGCGAGATGATGGGTTCCCTCTGCTTTCCAGAGGCTGCATCGCGGGATCTCTCCACCATAGCATCTCGCACCTTCTTCTTGGTGCCTCAGTTGATGGCATCTCAGCTTCTGAGCTGTTTTAATGTTGTGTGGAAACTACCTGCGTGGCTTATTGTAGTTACTTTTTCAGGATTCTATGGGAGACCCTGGACTTCGGAGCAAAGGAAGGATCTTTTCCAAAAGTAAGTTTGCCTACCTTTTACCATAATATCAAATATCTTTTACATCTTGCATTAGACTATGTGACTTTTCAGTCACCTGGGTACTAATGTGACAAGCAATAAGGTCCTGAACTGAAGAAGAAAAATAATGGATAATTTGAATTACTAAAAGAACTGTATTACAGTTACTTGTACAGTTTACTTGTATCTCTACAATGAATCAATGCTACTTCTACTTCGATATGGTGCTGCTCTATAATGTATAATTTCTAATCCATGTATATTTGTGTAGCGACAAATTTGAGATACGTCGATTTTTTTTGACATTTTATGTCTTTACTATGGCACATAAATAAAAAATCGTCACGCGGGCATTGTAACGAGGGGAGCGTCACGCGGAAATTTTCTGATGATTTTCACGTACAACCAATCGTTCCTAGGGAAAACTAACTTCCTCATTTTCCACCCCACAAAAATCGTTCACCACTCATTGGAAAGCTCTCAATTTATTAATCATGGTACACGGTCCCTAATATGAATGCACCTGTACGGAAAGCTGAATTATGCGCATGTTTACTAACATACGAGTATGATGTGAGCAACAAATGAGATGTCAACATGATCGTGAGAGGAAAATAGGTATCTTCATCCAACAGATCCCTTTAAAGCGTTACGGAGGCAGGGTCAATGGAGAATGCTGAAGGCGCCTGAGTGGTCACTGATCAGCTGAGTGAGCTCCAAGGCCATTTCCTCTCCTGTTGAACGCAGGGAGCTGACATTTGAGAGGCAGGGTCAATGGAGAATGCTGAAGGCGCCTGAGTGGTCACTGATCAGCTGAGTGAGCTCCAAGGCCATTTCCTCTCCAGTTGAACGTAGGAAGCTGACATTTGAGAGGCAGGGTCAATGGAGAATGCTGAAGGCGCCTGAGTGGTCACTGATCAGCTGAGTGAGCTCCAAGGCCATTTCCTCTCCTGTTGAACGTAGGAAGCTGACATTTGAGAGGCAGGGTCAATGGAGAATGCTGAAGGCGCCTGATTGTGCACTGATCACCTGAGTGAGCTCCAAAGCCTTTTTCTCTCCTGTTGAACGCAGGAAGCTACATTCGATTCATTTAAATTGCCCAATCGTATTACGTAAAACACTCCGTTGTGCGTGGCCAACAAGCTGCGGTATGAGCGTGATTGTTTAAATGAATGTTTACGTACATTACATCGCAACCATCAACGAGCACAATCAAATTTCCACAAACAAAAGTACAATACGAGGTTTTATATGAAGGGGAAAGGGGGCGCAAAGACATAAAATGTCTCTCGTGGTTGCGTACTTGTACGAAAGCTGTATCCACCGTTTGTGTTTTTCTGTTAAAGTAAATCTTCCGATTCATCGAAAAATCGCTATATTTTCTCCGATATATCGAAATATCAATATATGTATATATATATTTTTTTTTTTTGCAGGATGAAAAAATGGGGAATGAATTCCTACATCTATGCCCCAAAAGATGATTCTAAACACCGAGCGAATTGGAGAGACCTGTACACCGTTGAGGAGGCGGAGCACCTGACAAGCTTGATCACAGCTGCCATTGAAAATGGCATCACTTTCTACTACGCTTTGTCACCGGGGCTGGACATAACCTATTCCAATTCAAAAGAGGTTCGTTCGTCTAAATGTTTAGTGAAAGAATTGTTGAATTATTCCATATAATTATGATATTTGGAATGTCCACGAACAAATGGAGTTCGCACCATTATAATACCTAAAGGAAGCCCATATGCGGCTGGACCAATGACCAACGTTGTTGGTAGGGGAAGCCGAAACCTGCCAGTTCCTTATGTTGCCATTGCGATAAGGACTTCAGAACTTCTTCTTCAGAACTTCTTCTTAAGAACTTCAGTTAGTGCTAGCTGTCTATTCAATCGTTACATGGATATTGTAGCATTTATGTAATGGCCTGGGAATCGCTGGGGGAAGAACCAAGCTCAGTCATAGTAATCAATTATAATTACTAAAAGGGGGAGCCTAAGGGGGCGTGATAAGCACGCCCAGACCTAACGGAGGATGGGAGAAACACCAAAGTCGAGACTTACGAGCTGCTCGCTAAAGGGCATCTAGAAGGTTTACATTAAACTTGCTCTACTAGGTTATTTAAAGACCCCACAAAACTAACGCTTATCCTAAATAGAAACTGGCAGCCCTAGATTGGAAGACAGTCCCGAAAGTTATTCCTTTACTTTACCTTTACCTTTACTTTACGAAAGTTACTCACAAAGCAGGTCACTCCAAAGTTGTCCAACCAGGATCCGAAGGCGACCCGCCCAAGCCACCACCAAAGTCCAACCAACCAAGTCCTTAAAAACCAACAGAACCACCTAGACCAAAGTATGTCCGAGGAGATCCTTCCGAACCGACTGTCCTGTAACCGAATTGCCCTCCTTCGTTGTGGACAGTGGCGACACAGTTCTGCCTTCTGCTGTTTCAGCCCCTTCGCCCTGAAGGATTGTGAAACAGCCGAGCGAATAACGAATTTTCGGTATTTTGTCCAAGGGTCCATCAGGTGCTGCTTTTCCGGTAGCATGGCTGAGGAACTATCACTCAGAAGCAGAGCGTGAGTGAAACCCTAGCTTTGGCTACTTTACTTCCCTTGCCAGCACAAAGATCCCAGAATGAAGGACATAATTCAGGATTTTTTGTTAATGAAACCGCCCCTATCTATTTAAGGTACCTATGAAATAATGAGTTATTTTTTTCTTCAACAGGTGCTGACTCTAAAAAGGAAATTAGAACAAGTGTCTCAGTTCGGTTGTGTTGCTTTTGCACTCCTGTTCGATGATATTGACCCCGAGATGTCAGAAGCCGATAAAGAAGTTTTTCATTCTTTTGCACATGCTCAGGTATTTTGAAGTTGACGAAGTAGATGTATTTTCGTAACATGTAACGTTAATTTCCTAGTAATGAATGTTTTCATGAATATTTTCAGGTTTCCATCACCAACGAGGTTTATCACCATCTCAATGAACCCAAGTTCATCGTCTGTCCCACCCAATATTGTGCTGCTAGGGCGGTCCCTAACGTCTCAAATTCCGAGTACCTAACAACACTCGGTTCTAAGTTGGTTCCCGAAATCGACATAATGTGGACAGGTATGACAAAGTCATCAGTAACACAACCGTGATCAATCGAATAAGTTATAACTAATACGATGAACTTACACCTGAATTATTGTGTGCCTCCAGGAAGCAAAGTCATCTCCCGGGTTCTGTCTTTGGAATCTATAGAAGAAATCACTGAAGTTCTGAAACGTCCCCCTGTCATTTGGGACAACCTTCACGCAAATGATTACGACCAGAAGAGGGTGTTTTTGGGGCCTTATCAAGGACGCTCTCCCGATTTGATTCCCAAACTGAGGGGAGTGGTTACTAACCCTAATTGTGAGTTTTGGGCTAATTTCGTCGCTATTCATACGCTGGCACAATGGTCTCAATGCAACGTTGATGGAGACCGTGAGAGAAGTAAGTCAACTCCCAACCTAGAAAACTGTGCTTGGTTGCAAAATATTTCACCGTAAACTTGTCTTTGTTATTAAATGAATGGTGTTAGTTCTGCTAGTTATAACAATACAATGGGGTATTTCGGTGGGTCGGAAATTCAGGTTTTTGACCTTAAATTTGAATTCAGCACCATTGAAAACCTCTATTCTCCAACTTTTTGCCCATTGATACAACAACATGTGGTAGACAAATTAAATAAAGAGATCACACGTTTGAAAAAAAGGCGAGTCTCCATGAACGCGCACACACTACGCCACAGGCGTGTGTGCGTAGTATTTTTGTAGTATCCAAGGCCACGAGGCGTTTGAGACCGCACGGGATTAGTGGAATGTCTTGATCCAATGTCAGCAAGTTAATATGTCACCACAAGTTACTACGTCACATCATTCAAATCTTCAACTTTCATTAGCTTCCCTAATTTCTTCTAAACATTTTCTCAGCAAACAGACCCGATTACCGTTATTCCTGACCCATGCTCCTTTGAAAGAAAATTTTTAAAAATTGACTAAAATACCCCATTATTATTTACGCACTGTATTGGAGATTCTGTCGTAACCAGCAAGTTGAGTAGTTACGGGAGGCTAGCGCTTTTGATGTAAGGATATCATCTTCAGACCGTCAAGAGAGTACTAAAGTTTGTCAGTCCGTCGTTCTATCTATATAGTCTGGGTGAAAGGAAGGTGAAAGGAACAGAAAGGAAAGGGGGGCCTCGTGGTAATGAGACCATGTGGTGAAAGGTTGTTTGTCTGTCATGTCAAGTGAAAGGGAGAGATAAAACTATTCCTATTGGCTAATGGTACATTCACCACGTGGTCTTCTATTCTAAACTATGAATATATTGTAAACTAGCCCACCTTTCACCACGTGGTCTCATTACCACGTGGACCCCCCGCCCCCCTTCCTTTCACTCTCCTTTCACCCAGACTATATAGATAGATCGACGGGCTGACAAAATTTAGTACTCTCTACAGCCTGAAGATGATGTCCTTACATCGTAAGTGCTCGCCTCCTGTACTTGACTTGGTGGTTACGACAGATTCTCCAATACGCTACGTAGATAATAATTGTATTGTCTTTGTTACTTGTTACTGTCCTACAATTTATTCTACTACTATTCCAGATGAAAGCGTGTGCGCAGATATAAAATTGGAAACCGAATCAGATGACTGCAACGAATTGCCATCGCTTCCACTCAATATGTATCATGCTAGGAGGGCATTGAGGAACGCAATTGTAGATTGGTTACCAGAGTTCCAGCGGAATAGACAAGCTTCAGGTAAATTGCACCCACTTATTTTTCATAAATACATAACCCCAGACACCAGAGACTTCCCCGTTGAGTTCTCTGGTTGAATTCTCTTGATAATAGTTTTGATAAGCTTCAATAGCCAGTGGTGTTTTTCATTGTACAATACTTCATATTTAGCTCAAATTAAGTGAATGGGGGTGCGCCTTGATTTTTTTTTAGATTTTTAATCGAAAGTAGACAACATCCTGAGAGTTTTGGCACCAACCGTGACCTAGCGTGTGTAAATCTTTTCCTATGAATTTTTAAAGTTTCGACCGTTTATGACGTCACAGTTGGCTGGGGGGTCCTGCCCGGGCAAGAGGAGCGCGTGACGTCATAGTAGCCGCTGCGCATGCACAAACGTGAATTCCTTGTAACAGCCATAACTTCTACATTTTCCATCTGATTTCAATGAAATTTCCAGGGATGTTACTGAGTAGTGTTTAGATGACCCCCTATGAAAATCATAGAGAATGGTTTTTCATAGAGGCATTCATTCATAGAGGGATGGTCCCCCGTGAGAATCTCAAATCCTATTCATTGCATCACTAGGCCTCAATAGGTCAGAGGTAGCGCATAGAATTATCCCCCAGGGGTCCAGGGTTCGAATCCCAGCCGAGGCTAAGCATTTTTTTGATCCAATCACATACATATATGTATATATACTCACTTACATTTTTCATCCGAATTTGATGAAATTTTCTAGGATTGTCCAAATTAGCGTATTGTTTTGTAACAGGCTTTGTAACACAGAGAGAGAGAGAGAGAGAGAGAAAAAATCTATTTATTGGGTACAAAACAAATAAAAAGAAATAAATAAAAAGAACAATACCTCATTAATTCCAATAATTGTACATAACATATGTGCATGAGCCAATTTATTGCGCGGCAATAGGCATAGCCCGTGACGCCGCACAAGAGTTGCGTTTATCTTATTATTTTAAAATAAAAATTAAATATGTTCCATTCTAATTCTGTCGACGAAATATAAAGAAATTGAGCCTACATTTAAAACCTTTACATCTATACGTACTCACTTTTAATTATAGTTTCT
>CM019180.2:37757697-37867727 GCA_009739505.2 Apolygus lucorum
TGAGGAAAAATTTTCATTTCACCTCCAGATTTTTATGAATTATTCTCCGTGCCACCATGGTGCCAGGACACCATAAACCGCATATTTCGTGGTTTTTTTTGTGTGTATCACCTTGAATACGGATGTGAACCTCGACGGACTGCCTACTAAACCTAAAAGATGAAAGTTCAATGTTACGACGTATTTCCGCTTTGGTGCCAGACTGGCGCCATTGGTGGAGGGGGGGGGGGGGGGTGAACTCGAATTTGCATATTGGGTATCGTAGATCATGGATTTTAAAATGCTCTTCATATTCGAGGCTCCCATGCCGCTAGAAATGTTATGGTGGATAAGGGTGAGGGGGGGGGATCACTATTTCTTGCCTAAAGTAATAAGTAAATTACATCGAGTGAAACAGTTTTATCGCTTACCAACTGGTTAAACTGATCTAATGCTTATCCAATGGGACGTCCCCTGGAATGCATGCATTACTAAACAATATGTTTCAAATCATAATTTTTTTCTTTTCCAGACTGATCAAGCCACTGCCAATATCGCTCCAGCTTCCACTACCGAAGAAAGTGATGCTAACGGTGCTAATAAAATGTTAGTAGATTCATCTTCACCTGAAAGCAGTATGAACGATGTTGATGTGTAAGCATATTTTTAATTCATCCTCCACAAGAGAGCTTGCCACCTCCTGATGAACAGCACGAAGTTCACTCTTACTGGATGCATGAAGACGTCAAGTTCTGTATTTTTGGTTAGGTCGTATTATTTTGTACGGTACTATTTAGCTACTATTTCAAACCATTGACATTGACTGGTAGACATTTTCAGTGTCCTGTTCAATCGATCGCGTCTATTTAGGAAATTTGCAGAAACACCGTTTAGTTCACGGAATACCACGAATATATTGCAGTTATCAATTGTGTGGATCTTACACGTTAGTCAGCTCGTTTCGCTACATTTTTTCCTCGTATTTGTATCATTGAAACTTGCAAAAATGTGGACTGTTGAAAGAAAGAAGAGATAGGCTCTATTCAATGGCTGTGTTTCAAACGCCTCTACCATCTTTCTGGATGTCTTCTGAACTCCTAGTTCAAATTTCTTTGGAATGCCGCTTCAGACACGTAGTCCTAGTCCATATCTCCTCATATTCCTAGCCCTCTCTTTGAGGTTTGAGATCGGACTGTGTCGGTTTGTAGTTCATTTTTTGGGGGAACTGTAATGGATGGAATCGGGTACATGAATAAATTGTAAACTGAGAAGTGAATTTGAGTTTGAGAATGGGGTATTTCGGTGGGTCGGAAATTCAGGTTTTTGACCTCAAATTTGGATTCAGCACCCTTGAAAACCTATAATATAGGTTTTCAAGGGTGCTGAATCCAAATTATACTTCAACTTTAAGCCCAATGTTACTATAACATGTGGTAGAAAAATTAATTAAAGAGATCACACGTTTGAAAAAGGCGGGCCGCTATAAATGCACACACACTAGGCAAGGACTACGCCGTGTGTGTGTGTGAGTAGTATTTTGTAGTATCCAAGAGGTCCTCCAAGGGTTTCCGTGCATGGATACTTTTTTCAAAGACAGTTGGCTAGCTACGTCACACCATTCAAATCTTCAACTTTCCTTAGCTTCTCTGATTTTTTAAAAACATTTTCTCGATGAACAGACCCAATTACCGTTATTCCTGAGCCATACTCTTTTGAAAAATAAAAATAAAACATATTGTTTAGTAATGCATGCATTCCAGGGGACGTCCCATTGGATAAGTATTGGATCAGTTTAACCAGTTGTTAAGCGATAAGACTGTTTCTCTCGATGTAATGTATTTATTACTTTAGGGAAGAAATAGTGATCCCCCCCCCCCCCCACCATTATAAACCATAACACTTCTTGCGGCATGATAGCCTCGAATCTGAAGAGCATTTTAAAATCCATGATCTACGACACCCAACATGCAAATTCGAGTACCCCACCCCCCCACCACCACCACCAATGGTGCCACTCTGGCACCAAAGCGGAAATACGTCGTAACATTGAACATTCATCAATTAGGTTTAGTAGGCAGTCCGTCGAATGTCACATCCGTATTCAAGGTAAAACACCGAAAAACCCAAGAAATATGAGGTTTATGGTGCCCTGGCACCATGGTGGCACCACTTTTATTTCCATGGGGGTACAGAAAGTAATTCATGTAAATCCTAAGGTATAATGAGAATTTTTCCTCAATTTCAAAGCTTGGATACAATTAATAAGCAGTAAAGGAACCGAAATATTGAAAAATTGGATATTTTGTGAATATTATCCCCCCACCCATCCCCTCCTCTTGCAAATTTTGGTACTCTGGTGAAATCATGTACAACTCGGAAGTTATTTTGTCAAACAAAAAAAGAAACACACAAATCGGTTGGAAATTGAGGCCTGGGCAGAGTTTATAAGATTATGCCCGCAAACGTACGTTTTTTAAGCATTAACCCCCCCTTTCCCCCCTTAAAAGGCAAAATTCGAAATTCCGGCGACGTAGTGCACAACTAGATAGTTTTCCGCGTCGAACAAAAAACGAACCAGGAAAATCGGTTGAGAACTAAGGCCTGGGCAGACGACACAAGATTTTGTTACACACAGACACACACCTATGGTTTTTTTTCGCGGATTTGGATTCAGAATGGTCTAAAACGGATTACTGTGTGGTTATTTTTTTTTTCTGTTGAGTGTTGTCCAACTTCACCCCAGATCGATCGCCTAAGGACGCCCAAGTCTTACTGTGGGACGTCCTAAAAAATTGACTGAAATACCCCATTCCACTGGAACTGTTAATTTCAGATAGGTGTAACCGTTCGTGGAATGAATAAATCTATTGTTTTTTATGTCAGCAAAAATGAAGAAGAATTATTATATCATTTCTGCTCTTTTTGATTTCAAATTTCTTGTATTTTCTCTCTGACGAGCCCCCTCAACTGAGGCTACAGAGATATATTTGTAATTGTAGTGACTTACTTTCTGGATGTGGTGATGGTTTTTGATTGAAGTGCACCTGGCCGATGCTGCACTTTTCCATTGGATACCTCTCTTATAAATAATGTAGTGATTATTACATTTTTAATTTGTTTTGGTCTGTGGCTATGTTCTCGTGGAAGGATGAAAATGTGGGTGGAGTAAAACTGAATTAAGCTTTCTTTTCCTCTTCGAAACTCCTTGCTGGAGACAAATAGAGACAGGCCACACCGGCAGTATTAGTTCATGTATCCTCCGCTAGGGATAGTAAACTGGTTTTTCCTTTATATGGTTCTAATTTTTCGACTGCTTGATTATGACAATAGGTGTTGAGGTTCTTGAGGTTCAGTCAGATGAATAAAGACACTTTGTTTGGCCGACGTTTCGGTATATTTATGTACCATCTTCAGGGCTTTTGAACGGTGTAAATATACTTCTTAACACTTTCCCAAAACGGCGATTTCATCACCAACGCGGATCCCAAACAGGGTGGTCTTCCCAACAGCGCGGGGTGCCTACCAGTAGGCACTTTTTCGCCGCTCTACTGCCATCTGTTTCTTCTTAGTTGAACCAGTTGGTAATTTTTTTCAACAGGATTTCTCCATGTGATTTCGTTTAGTAATAACCGTTCTCCACTAGGTTGCGTTCCGGGCACAAAATGGGTTGCAATTTCGCCCGAAATTAGTAGTTCATACAACGTATAGAAAGCGCTCGAAACGTCAGCCACTCAGGGGGTGGGATTTTGTTTGCCTACTGGTAGGCAATCCGCGCTGGCGAGAGAATTATGTTGAGTCATCAAAATTAACTTCCCTCGACCGGGGATTGATCACCTATCATTCCGATTCTAAATCGGAGCTCCTACCACTTGAGCTAAGGAAGCGAATGGACAGAAATGCGAAGAGGTCGCTGATCACAACATCTTCCCCCCCGTTAGGAAATCTTAGGTACTCCGTTACCTAGTCAGGGCCTGCTTTTTTACAACATATTGAGAACGCGTATTTTTGACTGGCTTCGGAGTTTTTTGTTATCGTTTTCCTTATTGACGGGGCGGGGGATCTGCTGACCTCAACGTTTGTCCGAATAGGCGGTGGCTCGACTCGTGTCTTGGGAGGGAGTTGTTTTGATGACCTAATCTTAATGAATTATTGTTTCTCTGAGAAATTCTGAGGAGACCGTTCGGGCCCGATACAACTGCGCCATACTGTTGAGTCATCAAAAATTAACTTCCCTCGACCGGGGATCGATCACCTATCATTCCGATTCTAAATCGGAGCTCCTACCACTTGAGCTAAGGAAGCGAATGGACAGAAATGCGAAGAGGTCGCTGATCACAACAATTACTTTTGCCTGCCGGTAGGCAATCCGCGTGGAACGTGTTAATGCTACATCAGAACTTCAAAACAGCACTTTTTAATGTGAAAACTTATACTTTTTGTAAGGTATTAGGTACAAAGGCAGATTATATTCGAGGCAGTTTGTTATCACAAGCCCTGAAGATGGTATATAAATATACCGAAACGTCGGCCTAACAGAGTGTCTTTATTCATCTGAATGAACCTCAAGAGCCTCAACACCTATTGTCATAATCAAGCAGTCGAAAAATTAGAACCATATCAAGGAAAAACCATTTTACTATCCCTAGCGGAGGATAGATGAACTATTGCCGCCAGTGTGGTTTAGACGTTTGTAGACAGGCAGGCTCTCCTCTCACTAGGTACAGAGGAATATTATTTTCTCAATTATGCGCTCTTCCTCAGTTCTCCCACCTAGCAGCCCATGAAATGAAAGAAATTGGTGAGTCCTGCAAGCCTGAAATATTTTGCACACATGTACACTGCTTCTATCAAGCCTTCTAACTATCGACCACAAAAACTCTCTAGTTCTCTCTAAATCCTCAATTTACTGCTGCTACAGCGTTGGTCCCAGTTTCCATGATGTGGATCGCTCAATGGTCCTGCTTGACTCCAACTATCATATTGAGAGTATTTTCATCCATATGAAAACTTTAAGTGAAGAACGATCATTCTTACTTCATCAGAACATTTTTTAAAGCTTTTGAGTCGCAAGAAAAATAAATACAGGCTGGCAAATATTATAACATAGTACAGATAGTAATTTTTAGTAATTAAATAATCAGAAGAATAGTGCGAAGAGTAAATCTGGTACCTACTATTATATCAGGTTGCTTTTGATCCTAAAAGTAAGGAGAGTCGGGGAAAAAAGGAAAAGGTAAATCAGTTCTATTCTACATCCCTTGTATGTATCAATATTTGTGTAAAGTTTCTGTGAATTCATAGAATTGCCCTTATATTTCTGTTGAGATTTGCATGTGTAGTGATTTTAGTATTTCTTTGCTTCCACGTAGTATTGTGAGTGATATTAGTATTTCTTACACTTAGTATTCTGTTCACATTAGCAGTTGATTATGCTGCTCTAACTAAACAGTTTTCAATATTCTCTAGAAGCTGCTGCAGAACTATTTTCACCCTCTGTATGAGACGAGTTGTGGGGCTACGAACGCCTGAGACTTGGTTTGATATATCGTAGCCTAAGAGACCACAGCCCTTCTTCTTCTTCTTCTTCTTCAAGTGCCCTCACTCACTCACTCACTGCCCGGGGTTGCCATTGGAAGGGAGTTTCAGGCTCCGATGGCTTTTACTCCCCCTCTTGCGAGGCCCCTTTATTTAAAGAAAGGGGATTTGCGCCGGCTACCCCGTGTTGGAGTCAGTAAATCTTCCGCTGAGATCTGCGAATTTTTTTATCCTTTTCCAGGAAATTTCTCATAGGGATGCACGTTCCACAATGTGGTGACCGAATGCTTCCGTTCTGGACCTCCAGAAGCGGTCGCATCTACATAAAAAGTGCTCAGCAGAGTCAGCTTCTTGTTCGCAAGAGCACATTGGTGAAATTCTGTTGTCCGTGATGTTTAGCATCCTACGGAAGTCGTAATGCCCCGTTAGAATGCCTATCATTAGTCTGATGGTGTTTCGACTTTTGGAAGTTAGCCATAGGGCTTGTTTAGGATCGTATGAGGTGATGAGCATTCTGGTCTGTCTGTATCTATCAGTTTCTTTGGACCAGAGTATATTAAGATCTTGGGCTTCCCATTTTTTGACCTTTTCTTTGCAGGCGTTTTTCGAAATGCCAATTGCTGGCGAGGGTCCTACGAACCCTTTTTTCGAACCCTCTTTTGCCAAAAAAATCGGCTTGTTCGTTTCCAACCTGGTTGGTATGCCCGGGTATCCATGTTATGGAAATTTTGTTATTTCCAAGAAACAGATTATTTATAGACAAGTGCCCTGTCCGCGACGAACGTTGGCTATCATCCCTGCAATCATTACCTCATCTACAGCCTTCAAAAATAATGAATATGAGGACTCCCCGAACCACTGACGAAGGTTATTCAACCAAGATATTCGTCGCCGTCCAGGTTCTCGTCTCCCATCAATTCTGCCTTGCAATATATTATGCAGAAGAGAGTACTTATCATTTCGCATCATATGGCCGAAGTATTGCAACTTGCGCCTTTTTACTGTGCTCATCAACTCCGTCTCCTTATCCATGTGTCTGAGGATTTCAATATTGGTTGCCCTCTCCGTCCAAGGTACTTTCAGAATCCTCCGATACGCCCACATTTCAAAACTTTCAATGCACCGGCTCATTTGTTTGGTAAGCGTCCACGATTCTACTCCATGCAGGAGGACTGAATAAATGTAACACCGGAGTTTCAAGTTGGCACTCTCTGCACATGTAGCTTGCGTGGATGAGACAGTAGACCTTTTTGCCAGGAAGGCAACGTGTGCACAGGAAGCTATCTATAGCCCCGTTTACACTGCTCGAGGATCGAGCATTTGCCGGTGTTGGGGAAAGAAAGGGGTTGTGTTAAGAACCAAATAAATGATATAATTATAGTATGTAGCTATAAGAACGAAAATGGGGAGCTCCTCCCAATATTGTTTTCAAAATAATAATTCAAAATCATGTACCTACTCGAATTTGAGAATAATAAACCTTCTAGGTTTATTCAAGAAAAATAGAAGATAAATATAATATGGACAGTTCTGACCAGTTTTATAAGATGAGACCCAACTCCCGACACCCTTGACGCTGTCGACGGCGTGGCGAATGCGGCCTTGATCCCAAACGGCTGAACAGCACCAGTCAGTCAGGATACGGCGATTTCGTGCAACTCCGTTCGAAGCAGGTTTAGTAGTACTGACACGGAATGGTGTCCTGGAAAAGATTGGTACCCAGAAATTAGATGGGAGTTCGATTTGGAGTGCACGTGGCACCTATGGGGCTTTTGGAGATCAGTAGGTAGGTACTCACTCTCTATCCACTGATGAACTGCAAACAAGAAATGGCACCCACAGGCTCCTGTGGTCCTTGAGGAAGAATGGACTAGGCAGGCAGTCAATGAGGAAGTTTCCACGGATGCTGATGACCGGGTGGAAGACAAGATTGCTGGATATTGAAATATCGTTTTCCAACATGCGAAAGAGGCAGGTCGCTGAAGACTGGTGAAGAGATGGCAGGTCGATTCCCACCCGGAACATCCCCACTAACGCGATTCACTTGATACACAAGGGTTCACCGGGTCACCTTCACATCAATCTCACTAGAGAAATAAACAGAGATAAACTTCTAGATGTTGCGGCAACAGCCGGTTTTCAACGAGCACGATTGCAACGAGCACCGCTGTTGACGCTCCCCGAGCATTTCCGACGATCAGTCGCTGTATAAACGGCGTGTTTACACTGAGCGGGCGATGAACGAGCATCTCTTTGATGATTCGTCGGAGCACGAGCAAGCCTTCCGGGCGAACATTGCTCGGCTCGAAGCGACTGTATACACTGCCTGAGCCTCCACCGAATGCTCGTTCGAAGCCCCTGCTCACGGCAAATGCTCGAGCAGAGTAAACGGGGTTTAAGAGGGAAGGTCCCTAGGGTGGGTCTCTGGGGCATCAGATTGATAGGGAGATGGGCATAGATTGATCTATGTCTGTGCCTCTCAGATCAGCAACGACCGACGGAGCGTTAAACTGAACAACTGAAACATTAACTCGTCGTAGGTGATTCCTCATGAACACAATCTTTCAGTAAAAAAATCGACTCAAATCGCCGTCTCGTTTGAAATGTCGTTCAATGCCTCATAATTTCGGTGTTCCAGATCCGATTGGTCAGCTCAACAATTGAACATGGAGGATCTGACATTGCTCTGCGACTTGTTTTACCTCCCTTTCGAGCACGGCACTCAAGGCGTTCACATTCTACAGGAGTTCTACTGGCTCCACACGAACGCCCACCTTGTAGCCTCCGATGAAAACAAACCCGAGGTTTGAAATCCCCTTAATACCTCATTCCGAGTATTTATGAAATATTAAATCGCTCTTGATTTATTAATCTCGAATTTTACAGGTTATTGAATGGAAGGAAAGAGAGAAGAAGTTGGAAGAAATGAGCAATAATGTCAACCGACTATTTCAAAAATTGAATGCAATCAATAACAAAGAACTGATGTACGAACTTTATCCCTATGTTTGGGAAATGCGTGCTGTGATTTCTACTTTGAATTCGTACATCAAATGGCTAGGTAATCCTACTCGTACAGGTATCGAGTTTTATTTCTTTTCTTCCTTTCTTCAAGCGACTTTCGTCACTTCTCATGGTGTAGTCTCATGGAACTGTATTCATTTTCAGGTGGTGGAACAAGTGGGCATTCCAGTGACAGCCCAGCCATTGGAAATTACACATGTAAGGGAAATTCGTAATTTACCAGAATCTATTTAGTATTTACGAGGGTCGATCTAATATAAACGAGCCTGATGGCAGGTAGTTGCAGTTATGGATGTCTCCTGGAAGGGGCCCCAAGGGAATTTCGATAGGTTGCCCTCAGCTACCACCAGAACAAAAGACTTGATATATGTGCCCTTGTATTATTATTTCATGTCGTTTTCATGTTTTGTTTTAGCTTTTAGTAATTTCTTAAAAAGTAATACATTTGCTTCCTCTTCATCGATTATAAGGGAGCTTCGTATTCATGGAGTAGGTCGAGCCAAATTTGAATGTTCCAAAATCAAAATTTCTCAGATAGGCGCTAGATGACAAGGCGCCTGCTATCTGCTTGGCGCCGTAGAAAGCAGCCACTATGAGTGGTGACACTGCTGCTGGTAGGGATGTTCATTTTCACTCTGATAGACACGGCAAAGGGTGTCTGTGTCCCACAACTACCCCTCGAACACTACCGCTGTAGGTATAGAAGTCACATGGACGGTATGGAAGTTCAAGTAGTCGTGATCCCCAATGCCCTCTGAAACCTATTGGAATGAAGTGCTTTCGGAGCACTGTTGGAGTTCTTTACCGCCCACTAACTCTTGTAGTGCAGCAGGAAACTTAGTAGGCGAGCTGAGTTTTGAGGCAGATGGTGTTGCTCGGTCGCACCATGTTAATTGCTGCCTGACAAAATTAAGATCAGCGGTAGCACGAGCGAGCTCCTAGCTCGACCCTTGGAAGGCTAGCAGGCAATGGTGGCGCAGTGAAGAGATACTTGTTCAGAGAGACACAATGCCGACCCCACCGGATTTTACCGGCACTTGGGACACCAGGCGGAAATTTGAGCCAAGAGCGCCCAGCAGAAAATACTTCAACATCTAATTTCTGCATCTCCCTGCAGTAAGCCTACCAAATTTGAACTCGTAGGTTATCTTCTGTTGTAAATATGTGCAGGGAAAGCGCAGCCTATGCTGAGGCTTGAATGGAGGCTTGGTTATGCAATCTAATGATCTACCAAGGTCAAGGTGGCTTCGAAGGTGGCTGGCCATCCCCATGAGGTCAACTCAAAGGTACTGACCTCCAACAAGAATCGAGCCTGTAGGTCGATTCTCTAACTCGTTATGGGATAATAGCGACAACGAAGTGTCGTTATGATAACAATAACGATTAACAGCGACGATCGCGATTCTGCAGACGCGAAATAGCGACAACTGTCGCTCAGTCGTCGCTATTTCGGCCGAAAAGTGTCGTTACCATCTCGACGGCTCGAAACCCCCCCGGTATGGATTACGACAACCGTCTTTATGAAAAAGGAGCTTAAAACGCTCTTTAATTCCTAACCTATTCGAAGTCATATTTCAGTTTCCGAGTTGCTGTGTGCATTTCCGTATTGTGGGTTATTAGTTTTGTTAATCAAATCATTTTGAGAATAAAATTGATACATACCTACGTACATGATTTCTGGTGAATATTTTAAAAATAATATCCGACCGTCATAATGAGCAGTTTAGTCGCCGTTTTAATTTGTGTTAGGTACTTGATTTTTTTCTACAATTGTATTAGACAAAAATCGTAGTATTTACATTATTTCAAGCTATTAATTCGTATAGCAATTCATGTACTCTATTGAACAAAGTCAAGGAATTGAGTTTTTGACAACCCATCAAACTATCAACATCATCTTTTATGTCAACATTGAATGATGATGTCCATGTGACAATAAGTAAGGTTGAAACAATAAAAATAATTATACTGTCATTTTCGGAAATTGGTAGGTAATTACGTAAAATTAAAATAGTTTGCTTATAAAATAGGTAGATCCTAGTTGAATTTTTTACTATTTTATAAAATGTGTGTCTGCATAAAAACTTCCTAAAATGAAAAGAACCCCTAAAATTGATAATTTTTTGCTAAAATAATTGTGCTGATAATGCTCTCTTTTATACCAACTTACCTGCTATTACCTGAGGAAATATTTACCACGAATTTACGATTGTTTATATCCGTAATCGACATCGACGGTAGGAGAGAATATGACGAGGTAGATGAAAATACGAATAAAATCACTCGCGATGAGATTGTGGAAAACCATTTTAATAAAAACGGAGTTGAGTAGAACGTTGTCTATTTCCACGAAAATATTGAGTTACAAGTTATTAATCGATTTCGACGGTTAGGTCATCATCAGTAACAAACAATAACTGAAGGTACATCACAAAGAGTATAGCTTATATAGTCACAAGTGAAAGGGAGCTTGGATCCCATTGGTCGAGAAAGTGAAAGTCATACCCAATCAGATAAGTGAAAGGAGAATCCTATTGGCTCAGAGAAGTGAAGGGACCTGGGAGGATCATCAAATGCCAATCAAGGCAGACAAAGTGAAAGGGGGCTCAAACATTGGTGAGGGTAACATAGTGAAGGGGAGACCAAGCTATTGCAAGAAGGAACCTATCAATGGTGAAACATGTTGAGGGACCACCTCATTCAGACATTTACCAGACCTATCACTCTTAAGAATCTCGAACTTATCAAGCACATCCAACATACCTCCCTTCGGGCAAAAATGAGGAAATTCTATGTACTGTCCGTTTGTTAGATCAAAACTAAAGTTATGATTGGATTCTCTCAGGTGATTCGCAAAAGCAGAATCACCTTTGCTATCCCTGAAATCCTTCTCATGCTCTTTTATTCTTTCCTTAAATTTCCTACCAGTTTGACCACAATACTCAAGCCCACAAGAACATTTCAGCTTATAAACCCCACTTTTATCTTGAACGCTAATTTTATCTTTAACAGAACCCAACGAAGCTTTAAGATTATTTTTATTTTTAAACCCTACTTTGAAACCTCTAGATGATAACATTTTGCCAATTTTGTCAGAAATCTTTCCATAATAAGGTATACTTATCCACTTTTTCTCTTCTAATACAACTTCTCTAGCCAAATTAGAAACCCCGTCTCTACACTTTTTCCTAAGAACCTTGTTCCATATGGAATCAATGAGACATCATCCATATCCATTGCTTGCGGCTATACTCTTGATAATTGTAGTAATAATAAAACTCTTGTAGTAATAATAAAACTCTTGATAATTGTAGTAATTGTGGCAAAATGTTATCATCTAGAGGTTTCAAAGTAGGGTTTAAAAATAAAAATAATCTTAAAGCTTCGTTGGGTTCTGTTAAAGATAAAATTAGCGTTCAAGATAAAAGTGGGGTTTATAAGCTGAAATGTTCTTGTGGGCTTGAGTATTGTGGTCAAACTGGTAGGAAATTTAAGGAAAGAATAAAAGAGCATGAGAAGGATTTCAGGGATAGCAAAGGTGATTCTGCTTTTGCGAATCACCTGAGAGAATCCAATCATAACTTTAGTTTTGATCTAACAAACGGACGGTACATAGAATTTCCTCATTTTTGCCCGAAGGGAGGTATGTTGGATGTGCTTGAAAAGTTCGAGATTCTTAAGAGTGATAGGTCTGGTAAATGTCTGAATGAGGTGGTCCCTCAACATGTTTCACCATTGATAGGTTCCTTCTTGCAATAGCTTGGTCTCCCCTTCACAATGTAACCCTCACCAATGTTTGAGCCCCCTTTCACTTTGTCTGCCTTGATTGGCATTTGATGATCCTCCCAGGTCCCTTCACTTCTCTGAGCCAATAGGATTCTCCTTTCACTTATCTGATTGGGTATGACTTTCACTTTCTCGACCAATGGGATTCAAGCTCCCTTTCACTTGTACCTATATAAGCTATGCTCTTTGTGATGTACCTTCAGTTATTGTTTGTTACTGATGATGACCTAACTGTCGAAATCGATTTAACTTGTAACTCATTATTTTCGTGGAAATAGACAACGTTCTACTCAACTCCGTTTTTATTAGATGAAAATTGTAACATAAAATTGACTTGAAGAAATATGAATGGGAAGGTAGAAAAATAAATTACGTCATGAATCTTACGTTTTATTGAATACAATAATATTATGTTCATTCAGTCTTATAACGTACATGAAACTTTAAAGACTAAAACAGCGATTCATAAATTTTGAAGTGATATTAGGTGTTCTTTACCCTTGAGAGTGAAATACATCTATTTTTTTCTGAAAAGACATCGAGAACTCAGAAATGTTCGTTAGTAGGCGGTAGGTACTTGTTTCCCGGAATCTGTAACAATAATGTATACCGCACACAATTAGGCAGTTAGCTATGGACTTCTCACTCAAAGTAGTTGAAAGTACCAATAAGTATGTCTGTGTGAGTATCTATAAACGATAAATAACAAGACGATTCATTCATTACCTTGTAGTAAGATGGACAGGCAGTTGATTATTCGAAGCATCGTGGACGGACGAAATTCATACCAATGTGACTGATGAATTCGATTTATGAAAAGGAATTCCTTCCATTTATCATTATTCCATGATACAAAAGCACGAATCACAAGAAAAATTCCGTTTTTACGCGTCATTCCTTTGTATATTCACCACGGGAAAAAATATGAATCCGACATTTTGCAAACTGCAGTGATTTTCTACTACCCGTGACAACAGTTGGAAACTATTATCAATACGTCTTCCCATTGGCTAAAAATCATGCGTTGCAACGTTTCGCTCGCCCTAGAGCGAAATATTGTCGGATCACATAGCGACGTCGTTATTTTGAAATGCAACGACCAAACTTCGTTATGCCCGATTATAGAATTCCAATTTCGTTATCGACCTGTCGTTGCACGGGAGGGATACCGAATCCGACGCGATAACGTCAATCAAATAGCGAGTTACAGAATCGACCTGCAGGATGGAGAACTGCAATTACAACAATTAATACAAAATAAGTGCCTACTTATTTGGGCGTGAACAGTTTGAGTTCACCCTTTGAGTTTCATCATCACCAGGCCAATAATAGCGACTTTGGTGGGTTGGTTGTGGTCCAAGATCCTCATTAATTTCATCAATGTCCGATCAGATAAAGCTGACTTTGCCAATAACTTGAACAACTTCTCAATTGTGTTACTCTCATTTTTGTTCTCTTTCCTGAGCCACAAAAGCTGATTTTATGAATAGTTGTTAGTAAGCTTTGTATCTTAATTGATCCGGTTAATTGCAAATAACTACTGCAGAAGTCTAGTCTTCAAATTGCAAATAACTAGATACGAAGCTTTTCTTCTTTTGAAATTAAGGCTTGAATTTAAGATAAAGAAACAACAAATTTGTCGTGTTCTGCGTCTAGTCGAGTGAGGGCGATGGTCCTCTCGATGCGCTGAATTGTTCTTAACCTGAATCCTACTCAATGGAGAGACTGATCCCTAAAGCCTGGGGCTTTAACACTCCATCCGCGGCGCCTCGCGGCCGACCGTACAGATAAGTGCTTGTAGAATCTATCCGTCAACCTCGGCGTCTGATGACAGACTCACTGGCGGGAGGCAGAACATTTACCTAGAGAGGCCTACTGTTCTGAAGAGGTCCCTAAGGGGAGTTAGAGGTTCGGCGCCTTTATGGGGCCAACTGTTCCCCCGGAAGAACTGGGCTGTATGTAAGACAAGAAATGATAAGTCGGATAGACTAGGTACGAATGCATGTAGGAAGACCCCTGAGTGTGGCTTACATACTCTAGCTATTGTGGTGAGGGGAGAGTGGAAAAGAGGTGACGTCAGATGATGTGTTCTTTCCCTTCCTCGCCTCGCCTGTGTTGGTGATGACTCATGCCACTCTGGGTTTTCCTACACGTTACTTTATTGGAGAACTACTGAACATTGATGTATGACATTACAAAATTATTTCCATTTATTATTTTTACAGGGTTTTCTAAGGGCTGGAAGGAAAGCTTTATGAGTGGCGAACAAGAACCATGGGTATTCAGAGGAGGTCTCACAGCTGATCTGCAGGTAACAAAAGCAAATAATCATCGTAACTGGTATCTTCTCAATAAAAACGGAGTTGAGTAGAACGTTGTCTATTTCCACGAAAATAATGAGTTACAAGTTAAATCGATTTCGACGGTTAGGTCATCATCAGTAACAAACAATAACTTATTATTGTTTGTTACTGATGATGACCTAACCGTCGAAATCGATTTAACTTGTAACTCATTATTTTCGCGGAAATAGACAACGTTCTACTCAACTCCGTTTTTATTAAAATGGTTTTCCACAATCTCATCGCGAGTGACTTTATTCTATGGTATCTTCTCTGTGGGATTCCATTGTAGCTTCTATGACGAGCATCCATTCAACATTCAAAGTTTCTCTTGTATGGTTGATTCGGCCTCATCATTATCCTGTGGATCCTAAAGTTGGTCTCTGGCAATATTTCACATAACTGAATGCCTGGGCGTAAAACGTTTCGACAAAAGGAAGAAAAACACAACTCGATTCAACAAACAAAAAAGACTCAGTTGCACAAATGGAAGACGACTTCTTTCGACAAAAACGATAGAAATAAGAAAAACGCTGCAAATTATTACACAATGGTTTATTATTTTTTATTTTTCAATATAGATCACTCGTCTGCAAAGCCACCAAGAAGAAACATGAAAAACATCGATCGCATTTCGGTCAGCTTTAATTTGAACGGAGATTAGACCTCTTTTGCGATTCACACTCGTGTTTCTGGTTTACCGTACGTCCAAACTTTAAATTCTCGTAGTGAGCGAACGGTTTGTCCTACAGAGCTCCGGGTGGTCTCAAAAATTCTAAAAATTCTATAGAATCTTAAATTGAAGGAAAAACAATACCTTTGTCAAAATTTTTTGAGTTAGGGCGTTTTCAAAATTTTGAAAATTGATTTTGGAACCCTTAGAACTGACCTACATCAACCAAAATCTTCGGGGCACAACTAGGCCCCAAATGGAGCCTACATACCAAATTTCATCAAAATCGGTCAATGCTAAGTGGCAAAAGTGCCGCGTACGGCGGACGGTCGGCCAAATTTGTATTCGATTTTTGGATTCTACTTACCTTGAAACGTAAACCATCAAATTTTGAGGGGGCGTTAAAATTTTTGCTTCCGAGTCTACCAAGGTAGCGGAAGCTTTGTTTTCACTTTTCAAGGTCGAAAAAAAAAAGTTCTCCAAAATCAAAATTTTCACTCGCGTTTTGCGTTTTAGACCTTTATGAACAATTTTGGTTCAGTGTCTGTGTGTCTGTGTGTCTGTGTGTCTGTCTGTCTGTCTGTCATGAATTCCTTGTAACGCGCATAACTATACGAAGTTATTGTCCGATTTAAATGAAATTTTCAGGGATTGTGCGGGTTGGTGTGTAGACGGTCCCCTATGAAAATCATCATCCCCGGACTGATAGAAGCGACTGCGCATGCGTAAACGTGAATTCCTTGTAACGGCCATAACTTCTACGTTTTCCATCCGATTTCAATGAAATTCTCAGGGATTGTGCGGGTTGGTGTGTAGACGGTCCCCTATGAAAATCATCATCCCTGGACTGATAGAAGCGACTGCGGATGCGCAAACGTGAATTCCTTGTAACGGCCATAACTTCTACATTTTTGATCCGATTTCAATGAAATTTTCAGGGATTATGTGGGTTGGTGTGTAGACGGTCCCCTATGAAAATCATCACCTTCGGACTGATAGTAGCCACTGCGCATGCGCAAACGTGAATTCCTTGTAACGGCCATAACTTCTACATTTTTGATCCGATTTCAATGAAATTTTCAGGGATTATGTGGGTTGGTGTGTAGACGGTCCCCTATGAAAATCATCACCTTCGGACTGATAGTAGCCACTGCGCATGCGCAAACGTGAATTCCTTGTAACGGCCATAACTTCTACATTTTCCATCCGATTTCAATGACATTTTCAGGGATGTTACAGATTAACTTGTTTTGATGTTTTGAGATTAACTACTATGCATCGGATCATCTATACAATCGGGTTATGGATACGAGGAAGCTATGTGCCACACCCACTTGGCAGACTTTTTTTTTCTTGGTCGATTCCAAAGGTTCATTATTGAAAATAATAAACCAAAACCACACACCATTGATCCTCAAGTGATGACATCGCTAACAGGCGTCACTGATTTATCCTTCATTTTATTCAACAATAAAATTGCGTCAAATGTTGCGTTGAATCTGAATGTTCGAGCAAAGAACTAGGAGACGCTAATTCCTCCTAGGCTTCGCAGTTAACTCATCAACCACTCTCTTTTTTAATGTGGAGTAATTTTTCTCGTTCTAGTATTTTCTCTGATAGAGGTTCATGATCATGCTCACTTTTAATTCAGAGAATGTGTTTAACTTGAGGGTCTGTATTTATCAATACCTTACTACGCCTGTTGTTGCACCTAAATGTAACTGAACCGTCTTGTGTCAGTCTAATCTGCGTTAGTTTATACTCTCTCACAATAATGGGGTATTTCAGTCAATTTTAAAAATTTTTTTTTTTTTTTTTTCAAAAGAGTATGGCTCAGGAATAACAGTAATAGGGTCTGTTCGTCGAGAAAATGTTTTTAAAAAATCAGAGAAGCTAAGGAAAGTTGAAGATTTGAATGGTGTGACGTAGCTAGCCAATCGTGACATAGCTAGCCAAAACTGTCTTTGAAAAAAGTATCCATGCACAGAGAATAGATTGAGGATTTCTTGGATACTACAAAAGACTACTCACACACGCGCGCGGCGTAGTGTGTGTGCATTTATGGCGGCCCGCCTTTTTTTCAAACGTGTGATCTCTTTAATTAATTTTTCTACCACATGGTATAGTATCATTGGGCTTAAAGTTGGTGTATATAGGTTTTAAAGGGTGCTCAATCCAAGTTTGAGGTCAAAAACCTGAATTTCCGACCCACCGAAATACCCCATTGCACTTCCCCCACTATGACTAGGACATTTGGCATCAATATGAACATTCATTGTTTAAAATATGTAAAAATACGAAGAAATTTCTAGACCGCACGACCACCACACACTCGACCGATCACAAACTGACCAAAGAATCTAGTTGTCGAACCGAGTGCTCACTCGGGGGGAAAGGGTTTGTCAAACGGAGTTCACATAAACTACTCATTTCGACTTCACGTTTGTCCTAACGATGCGCGCCCGAACGCCTTCCTATCTTCAATCAAACAAAACCTTCTTCTGTTACAGAGGCTGATACCGGTTGATGGAGGTTCTGATCTGTTTGTGTATAAAGTTCCTCAAGTAGTGAGTAGCACCATTTACACCATTCGGGAGTACATAGATTTCGATAAAGATCAAGTTACTGATTTGAACAACCTCACCACTTCGTCGACTGAATCCAACCCGGATCACTTAGAAAGGTATTCCGTAGCTCTGATCATTGTAAAGAAAATCATCTTAGAATTTTTTTTTTTTTTTCGTAATGGATTTGCCGAAAGTTCAAATTGGTATGCCAAAAGTTTGCCAAAAATTGAAATGGGGAATTTGCCTCACATTTTTTTTTCGAATGAGAGTTTATTTTTATGGAATAAAACCATAGTGAGCAGCTCGAAAACGCATCCAAAAAATTTAGAGAATTTAAGGAAGATGGGAATTTTAAATGTGGTGGCAATGTGTAAGAGGCAGCCATGTTTGAAACGTAACGGATATTCTACCAATCTGACTTCAAAGGAGGTTCTGTGGCGCTTACCACAGAAGCGGAACATACACGAACTTTTAGCTTACAAGGATTAACAGAAGAGTGTGTGAACTAGGAAGGAGGGCAGAACGCAGAACTCAAGACACAAAAGTGACCAAAAGAAACAATATTACTCACTTTTTACAATACGATTCTACCTACTAGTTTATCAATCACATTATTCGAGTAGCCATTTCACTGGATCGTATTGTGTGGCGGTGCTCGAACTCTGTCTGTTGTCGGAGTTGTTTTCGCGTCATATTTTTTTTTTTTTTTTTCGTATGACGTCAACAATATTTCTCGATTTTCGCGGTGTTTTGTAACAGAGGCTTCACTTGTTTAGGCATTTTCTCCTATGGTAATTTTTTCCCCTTGGTTATTCCTAGTGTTAAATGTTATTCTAGGGCCCTATTATAGGATTTGACTTGAAATTCCAGAATCTAAAACTGAGGCAAATTCCCCATTGATTTATGCCAAAGGTTTTTTTTTTTGCGAGCGTGCGAGGCATTCTCGAGAAAGGCGTCATACTCTTTCTGCAATGCTCCATCGCATGAAATCACGAGTGGCGTGAAAGACCCTCTCAGATCTTCGGCTATTCTGTCGTATTTTGCATGCTTGGCTTGGGCAGCATGGCGAGAGATGGTTGGCCAGTCCATGGAAGTGAGACTGCGTCAGCGTTTATAACGCGGGTATCAAAAAACGCAGGTCTCTCACGGTCTCACACACCATGAACTTTCATGTCTGCCACCAGGCCGGGGCTGCCATCAGCACTTTCACGAAGAACTGGTTCTGTGACAACACCGTTCCATGCGAGGCTTGCTATTTTGGCGCATTCGTCCCGAACCAGGTCGTGTCCCTGTTTGATCAGGCCGCCCTTCGTACAATTGAGGGCGTGGTTCATATCCATAGGACTCCCTCATCCATCGCACCATATTGGCAACCCTCTTGGTTCCCAACCGTACCGAATGGCTAGTGCGTCACAGAATTGGGAAGACGACAAGTCGAAGTTGTCTGCTGTAAGTGGGAGGACGCTGAGCCATTGTGATGCCTCCTCTGTTGCCTACTGGGTAGTGATGTCTGCTCACTGGCTGCAAGCTCAGTGGTTTTTCGCTGTGTTGCCACTTCTCGCAAATTTGACTCCACACCCTCTTCGTACTGGGCAACATCCAAAGTTCCGCCACTCCTTATGGCATCAGAGAGTGGCGCTGTGGCTTCTCTGGATGTCTCGTATGCCACTGAAGCCGCTTTGACAGGATTTTCAAGAGCTAGGCCTCCCAATTTTATTGAGTATTCGTGAAGCTCTTAAATTAATTAAGCTCTAATTTATTAATAATTTAAATTAAGCTCTTAAATTTATTACTCTTAATTAATTATTTTAAAATTCCTGCCTCTCGCCCAAGGATGGCAGGAGCCAGCCTGTTTCGAATTGTGTCACGCAAATTAACGTACTCCTCTTCAAATCCAACCAACATCTTAGAATATATTGATGATAGCTGAAATATAATACTGTCATTCCTGGCTGATGGTAGCTGGTATTTGGGCCGTTTATTGCACCTATATCACTATCAGTGTTGTTTTCATGTTTGTACTATACAGAAATCCTTGTTTTCAGGCTAGTTGAATGTGTACTGCGGCTGAATCCGAAACTTTGCTTTGTTGTTGAAGAAAAAATTGAGGGGCAAGACAAACCTCACTTAGCTGGCTATGCTATTGCCATATCCAATATTCTAAACCATTCTTCTGCTGTGGAGGAAGATGATAACGGCCTGGAGCCTTGGGCTAAAGATATTTTAAAATGTTGTATAGCTGGAGCGAAGCCACACCACCCTTCAATTATAATGTCTGCGATACATCCTACAGTGACAGATCAATCTGTTTCCAAGAGACTAATCATCTGTCTATTAGCTGCACTTCGATCAAATGGTACGTATTATTGAAACCCAATAAGGCAATAAGGATTTATCTTGCTTCCGTGAGACGTGAAAGCCATTATTAAGACTATATATCACAAATGCATAATTTCTGCAATTTTCTAATTTTTCTCTCGTGAGGCTAGAAAAAAGAGAAATAATCAATGAACCTCAGTCCTCATCCAGATTCTCTGGCCAGTCTAACTCTTAAAGATCGATCTCCAGCACTGGAAGTCCTAATTTTAAACTGTAACAATCGTGTCAACAGCTGGAGCACTCAGTACAATCGATGGTCTAACATGCTCTGGAATAAATAATTCTTACGTCAATCGACAAAAATTCCCCTTCCCAAACTCTGTATCTCGGGCCATTGGGGAAATAATAAACTTCGAGTCAGCACTTCACCCTCATCCAAGGAAATCTACAGCCGACCGTCGGAAAATATAATGTTAAGGTTGTGAATCGCTTCCTTGGTTCAGGCATTGGAGCACCTATGCATAAAGGGAGGTGATGATGTGAACCTCAATACTCATCAGGCTTTGTGGTAGCGAGTCATACTGATTTTAGAACACTATCTTTGAAGAGAAGGTAAGCTGGATTCACATGGGATGGAAAGGTTGGAACAACGGGAAGAAATAACTCAATCTGATTGGCTGATTTTCCCCAGTGGAGAATGGTGGCTGCTTTCTTGACAGAACGGCAGAAAGTCCGTTGACCGAAGACATTTTTATACTGTCGTCCGTCTTCTGTGTGCCGATAACCACTAGTGGAGGTTGCACTAGGAGGCAAGGCTTCCAGGAGGAAGGTTATCATTCCGGCCATTCCATTCATGTGAACGTTCAGCCGACTCCACCTACCCCCTCCACTGGTTTTCTCGTATTTCCATCCCATCTCAATCCTGCTTAAGTGATCACAACTGAAACTTTAACGTGATTTCAACGTTGACTTCACTAACGTTACATTTTCGCATTTTTCCTGTAGAAAATTATGAAGTGTTTGGAAACCAGCGTAGAATTTTAAACTGCAATAAAAACTCAATTTCCGCTGTTTGAAAACTTTTCTGAGAAACGTTGTACATGAACTCAGAGTTAAGTGTGTAAAATCACCGGGCATGTGTCCACCACACTTGCCCTACACTGAATCAACCGGTCCTCGAAATTTTCAATCACTCGCCAGCAGGTCCCCAGATCAATGGTGGTGGCTGTTTCTCCTGGTTTCCTGCTTGAACTGATCAACGTCTGAGGTTTGTTTGCGTAAAGCATTGACTTTATGAACCCCCTGTGCAAAAAAAATCGAGTGGGGCAGCATCACCATGCTGGCCATTCCTGGGTCCCTTGAAGCGAGATGGTGCGGTTGGGAAATTTTTGTCTCAAAAGTGCCTTTGTATGAAGAGCTGTAAGAAAAAACCAATGTTTATTTTTTTAAAACTTGCTTCATTTCCTGAAAATACAATGAAAAATAGTTTTATTTCTGTGAGTTTTAGAAATCACATTTTCCAAATGATGACCGTTATCGATTGGCAATGTAAAGTTATTGGCGGGGATTCATTGCAAAATTGCCTGCCTGCATTGAAAATTTCTGGGTTATTGGCTATGCATTGCGAAGACGTTCCTGAAAAAGTTCCCATCACCTTACGAGTCATTTCTGGTTTAATTGCGTTGATTAAGAAATCATCTCCATTCATTCAGAATTCCTCGCTCGAAGGTTGATTGAAAATTTCCTGGAACGCCGACATGGAATGCGTAGCCAATGACGACCCACATTTGAAAGATGACATTTTTTTCACTCACCGAAATAAAACCATTTTTTGGAGCATGAGCAAGAGCTTGATCCTCTCCTTGAAATCATCCGTGCGGGCCACCCCAAGACGCCCCTCAACGAGATCGAGATTTCCTTCAAAACTCCTAGGGAACCTCTAGATGTGTGGGCGGTCAATAGACTTATCCCCATGCGATTTTTCCCTCTGGGGGTTTCTCTGGGAGACGGTTTTCAAGCACATTCCTCATTCTCTGGATGATTCAAAGGAGAGGATCAGGCAAGAACTCAAAGCCATTCCTTCAGAAATGACTCGCTCGAAGGGTGATGAAAATTTCTGGGAACGTCTTTTCAATGCATAGCCAATAACGGTCAACATTTGGAAGATTTGATTTTACAAACTCACTGAAATAAAACTATTTTTTAGAGTAAATATAGTTTAATCTGAACGATACGAGATCGACCCCCGGTCGAGGGAAGTTGATTTTTGATGATTCAACAATGTGGCGCAGTCGTACAGACCCAAATGGGCACCTCAGCATTCTCTGAGGACACTAATTAATGTGTGTTGTCATCAAAACAACCCCCCCCCCCCCCCCAAGACACGAGTCGAGCCACTGCCCATTCGGACAAACGCTGAGGTTTTGACTGTTAAGCCATTAACTTTCTGGCGGCCCAGTATAGTATGCCAATTTCTGGCATTCATTTAACACTCTCCGTGCGGATG
Organism: Apolygus lucorum; assembly: GCA_009739505.2. Lineage (NCBI taxonomy): Eukaryota > Metazoa > Arthropoda > Insecta > Hemiptera > Miridae > Apolygus > Apolygus lucorum. Next base: position 37,780,429 of record CM019180.2, read on the forward strand.
ATGGTAATAACCATCATGCCGAGTTTCGCGAGTGGCGTGTGATGGTTTATACCATCACAGCTCTAAGCATATCTCCGAGCTGTTCATCGTTCTTCTACCTAGTGGATGACTTAAGAAGCTCTTTCGGATTTTTTTCGTGCTTAGTAGGTCCTCTTGTTGCCACCAGAGTGCGCCGTTTTCACTTCGGGGGATTCTGTTATCTTTAAGATTTGCGGGTTTGCACTACCGAATTCCTGACAAAAAGGTCTCCCACCACAGGCGAAAACGAGTTTTCTGAGTCTGCACGGAGAGTGTTAATATGTCAGGTGTCCTGACATCTGGAGCATCTTGGCAGATGGTCTCCGTCCATTTCTTCATGATGGCAGAGGGGGCTTAAAGGGGAGTCGACCACACCAATGCGGTGAATTTGTTTTTGGAGGAAGTCATGACCCATTGCCATTCGTCTTGTGGCAAGTCAGAGGAAATTGGCAATGAAAAGCCGATGCCACTGTCGACCCTCCGCCTGATCAGCCCGAACCCTCTGAGCCTCTCTTGCAACTTAGTGTAGACTCTTCTTGCTGAGCTAATTGACGTAGCTAAGCTCGGATGCACTTCCAAGGAGCCACGCTTTGCCAGTGCGTCGGCTCTCTCATTGCCGTGGAGATCACTATGACTCGGTATCCATTGGAGAACCAGTTTTGACTGAAGCCAGTCAAAAATAGAGCGTTCTCACTGAGTTCTAAAACGCCGACCAAAGCTACCCCTCACTTCCCTGGCTAGATAACAGAGTACCTAAGATTTCCTAACGGGGTAGAGATGTTGTGATCAGCTACCTTTTCGCATTTCTGTTCATTAACTTCCCTCGATCTCCTATCGTTCCGACTAAACTATATACTGTACTGGGGAGATATAGTTACATTTCAGATTCCGCTACTTACGATTTATCTTCTCATCCGACAGGTTCGTGCGGCGTCTTCACTCCCGTCAGTGCCTCCAACTCTCAACAGCTCGACTCCTACAGCAAATTGGGATTCGTTGAAATGTCTCGGGATGAATCGGGCCGAACTGTATACCTCGGGAGAGTCTTCTAACATTTCAAGGTCTTCTGCGGACCAGGTTTCGTTCTCAGAGTGGTCCGCAGGTCGCTCTTAACTCTCCGGTAGTCGCAACTCGCTCAAGTTGCCGCTTAGTGTTCAAACAAGGAAATGCACATCTCTTTCGAAATTCTCACGTGTTGGGTTGTGGAAACGATCTAACTGCGTTTTCTAGTTACTTCTTGTCAGTAAGTTTTGTTTAGGGGGCCGTCTGTGATGGCTTTTTCTAATTTTTATATTATATTTAAAATCCATTATGAACCACTCGGTGCGTACTTTGATTCAAGAGTGTTGTACAGTGAATTATTTTCTTTGTCTCCTTTCCTGTATAACAGCCTCAAATTGACTATAAAACATTCAAACGTCAACCCCAAGTTCTTAGATCTCCTTCCCTATTGAGTTTCAAAAGCTCGAAACGTTGAGTAGGTACTTTCTAGGTGTATCCTTGAAACTCTTAATACACCTACACACCTAAACCTGTGGCTTATTTGGATTCGAATAATCCAGAATTTCGTCTAATGATAATAAAATACTGCACTAGTTTTTGACATCGAAACAAGAGGAAGGTGGAAGGTCTTGCTGTCGTGAAGGGTAAAACTCACTTGAACACTCTTGAAAAATTCAGTTAATATTCAAGTACGTTTCAATTTCTCTCTCAACTTCATTCAAAATGAAACGACTGCCAGTACGAGTTATAAAGGCTGACCACTTCGACGACCCGCTTGTGACTGATTTATCCCAGCTATATCGTATGAAAACTTATTGAATAACCGCATAGGAACTAAGTCATTTTTGTAAATAACTTACATTTTAAGAGTACCGTTGTTTTTATATAGGTAAAGTTTCTACGTAGAATTAAGGTGATAATGAGGGTTTTGTTCGACTTCGATGGAACCAGATGTGTAACTAGCTGTTTGGGCTGCCTCGTATTAAGCATAATCAGTTCATCGATCCCAAATTCCTCTATTAAAATCGACCGAACAAATTTATTACTATAATTTTAAAAGGAAGTGGCCTAAGCACGTACAAATTCGGCCCTTTACATTCTGGGTTATTACTTTTTGGGAAATTTTAAATTTTCGAAACTCAAAACTACTGGTGATTTTCCTGATCAGCTGAACTCCCTGATCGTAAGTTTTGTTATTTTCCAACAAACCTGCTCTACTGTTTCATCTTGTCTCTCGAAGCCAATTACATTCCTGTTTCATGTATATCTCATTGAGAACTCTACTATCTCTTCGGCCATTAGACTTTTGTTGTCGAATAACTAAACATTCGATCAGAAAGCTCAACTGAACAGGAGAATCTCCAATTTCATCAAAACATAAAACAAGATGCGTTACATTTTTAGGAGGCTAAAACGAAAACTGTATGTGATAGAAAAGGTGTCTCTTCTTCAATACAGGAGAAAGTATCTTCCCAGTACTACAGTATAACTTCAACACTCAACTCGGTGTTAATTATTTCTTATTTTTATAGTGTTAGAACACTCAATATGAAGACTACCTACGGAAACAGCACAAAATTTGATAGTTCATTTTATTTTGAATTATATATCTTCTATAAATAGTGTTATTTTAAAAATCATTCCTAACGCTCCTCCCGAGTGATACATGATATACATACTTACCCACTCTTATAAAGGCGTTAAGTCCTACACAATTGTTTTAATTTCGTTGTTATGCAAACTATCTGTTGTGTAAAGGGAACATGATGGAGAAAATCGTGTATTTTTCAACTACTTTATTGTAAGTTTATTTTTAAGCGAAACTCTGAATAATCTTGTATGGGAACTTGTCCAGCCATCTTCTTGTTGTGCATATCATTCCGCGTCCTCCATCCCTATGTGTCCATTTCATTGTTCCAAGGTGGGTTCACAAGCGTCCGACACTCTCCGAGATTCTGGTTGGGTGTCCACAGGCGTCCGGTTTCCGGTGGGACGTTATGGAGGGAAAACCGACCCCCCACTCACTTTTACCTCCCTCTCTCTGACCAAATATCTAATTTTTCGGATTTGGACATTCCCTCCCAAAAGTGCCTCTCCGACAAGATTACCCCCCTCTTTCCGAGTCTTTCTGGCAGAAAAGCGAGTCAGAATCGCAGAGTTGGATGCTTGTGAACCCACCTTCAAGGTGGGTCCAGAGAGAGTCAGAAAGAGGGAGTAATCTTATCAGACAGGCACTTTTGGGAGGGAATGTCCAAATCCGAAAAATTAGATATTTGTTCGGAAAGAGTCTGAGAGAGTCAGAAAGAGGGAATAATCTTGTCAGAGAGGCACTTTTGGGAGGGAATGTCCAAATCCGAAAAATTAGATATTTGTTCGGAAAGAGTCTGAGAGAGTCAGAAAGAGGGAATAATCTTGACAGAGAGGCACTTTTGGGAGGGAATGTCCAAATCCGAAAAATTAGATATTTGGTCGGAGAGAGTCAGAGAGAGGGAGAAATCTTGTCAGAGAGGCACTTTTGGGAGGGAAAGTCCAAATCCGAAAAATGAGATATTTGGTCGGAAATAGTCGGAGAGAGTAAGAAAGAGGGAGTAATCTTGTCAGAGAGGCACTTTTGGGAGGGAATGTCCAAATCCGAAAAATTACATATTTGGTCGGAAAGAGTCGGAGAGAGGGTGGTAAAAGTGGGTGGTGGTGGGTCGGTTTTCCCGCCATAACATCCTGCCGGAAACCAGACGCCTGTGCACACCCAACTGTCACCCGGAGTCACACCTCCAGGGCCACTCCAAAATCCTGGGCCTTTTGTGCAACCCCATGCTTGACATGGTGGCGGACATTATGCCTAGAACTTTCGCCGAGAAACACCCCTACAGATCAATCAGAAGGGCAGCAAATCTCCCAATGCTGTCCCAACGACCTATTCTGGTATACAGATGGATCCAAAATGGGGAATGGTACAGGGATTGGAATTTACGGGACTAATCCCAGAAGGAGCCACTCAGCTCCTCTGGGAAAATATGCCTCAGTGTTTCAGGCTGAAGTACTTGCAGTTAGGGTCTGCGCTGGGGAAAGTCTGCAGAGAGGACACTGCGGTGTTCACATCCGCATTCTCTCGGACAGCCAGGCTGCGATCAAGGCTTTAGCCGCTTCCTCCATTAACTCAAAGTTAGTGTGGGACTGCTTCCAGACCCTCTGCCTCCTATCGCAACACAACAGGGTTTCTCTGGAGTGGGTGGCAGGACATAGCGGAGTAATGGGAAATGAGAAAGCAGAGCCATCGGCATTCCCAAATCTTCACTAATGAAACCACTAGTAGATGGTCAAACCTTAGAGGACATGCTCTAAGTAAGCGCATGGTGGCCAAACCCAACCCCAGCGCCACAGAAAAGCTGATGCGGCTAAGCTGCAGGGAAGTCAGGTTAGTGGTCGGCCTGGTAACAGGCTTCACTCCTCTCCGATTCCATCTCAACCGCATTGGGGTAAATCAAAATACAACCCTCTGCAGGCTGTGTGGAGAAGCCGAAGAAAAAGCCTCCCACGTAATATTTGACTGCGAAATGCTTTCAAATCGCAGGTTTCACCTCCTCAGGTCACCTACACCCATCGAGGCTTTTCCCAGCACAAACCTAGCCAAACCGCTACTGGCCCTTACCAAAGGGCTAGGACTCTTTGACTAGGAACAGAATCCGTGGAGTAGCACAATAAGCCACCAGGCTTTAGCGCTTTGGGCTTCCATCACCCTCATCCGCGGATTCATCTACAATCTACAACACCCAACTGGAATCTCGGAGAGAGTCGCAGAGTTGGAAAAAGTCGCAGAGTCGGACGCCTGTGAACCCACCTTAAGTTGGTCGCGCGTTCCACGTTAGTATTTCCCAAAATTACTGGCGCTCAAACTTTAAAAGAGTACCTAAATTTGAAATTTCCTTGGAATATTGAAATTCATTAGTGCATCAGCCTAGGGAAGTGAAAAACAAAAATATTGCTGCTGGAGTCATCAAAATCGAACAATAATTGCTGGCGAAAAATAGGAAAAACCTAACTGAATAAACGGGTTTTCCCTAGTTTTTAGTCCTATTAGTTTTGCAATCCCTAGGCTGATGCACTAATGAATTTCGAAAATCCTTGAAAATGTCAAATTCAGGTACAACTTTTAAAGTTCGAGCGCCGGTAATTTAGGGAAATACTAACGAGGAATGAACGGCGACCGACTGAGACCCCCTTAATAAAATAACTGTATAAACCTACACGAATGAAGCCAGTTTATATAAATTGTACAGTCGTCTTTATACCTTCCAAGTTTCTGTCTTTTGTAAAAGGCAAGTTTAAAATTATCATCCTCACCAAATTTATCTACATCAAGTCGACGTTTCTTTTAATCTCATCCAAAATATGGGCATCAACAATTTTCAATAACTATTATTGCTCAAACGCGTCAATTTCGGGATTATCCTGAGGGAAATTTGAAATTATTAACCCAAGCGATGATCGTAGAATGACCAATTTTAACGGACTTCTCCCTCGATTTACCTACTTGTTCCTTTCTCGGTACGACATCCTCAGGTAGGAACTACCTGTCGAGATTCATGAAAATGTATAAAAACTTGATAAGTAAATTAACCTATCCTCAATCAAATTGAACTGTAATGCGATGCTACATACGCTGTAATAAAATTTGAAACGTACTGCTATTTTATTTTTTTTATACTCGTATTCCTTATCGTTTGACTTGATCAAAAAAGTTCTGCACGTCCATAATGTTTCGGGGAAAGATTTTCATTTTAAGTAACTGCTTGGGTATTTCCTCGTAATTGGTATATTTTAAAACCATGATTAACGCATATGTTCTTGAAAAACTGAGTAGGTAGCACGTTGACTATTTCCACAAAAATAATGAAATGTGAAGTTGAATCGATTTCGACGGATATGTCGACATAAGGAACAAGCAAGAACTGAAGGTGACACCATAGAAAGTACAGGTCAATCTAGTCAAGGTAGATTATAATCCAATTATATTAACGTAGGTACATATATCAAGAAGTAAAAAAGAAACGCATTGCTGTGAAATAAAAAGATGTGAAATAGGAACAGAGGTATGTGCGGAGCACCACCGCACCGGCCAGAGGTCCTGACTGACCCGGACCCACCCAACACGGCGGCTCCTGGGGATACCAATCCATTGCTGGAAAGGCAGCCCTGACGAACAGCGCGGTTTTTTTTACTCCCCTCAAAAACAAATTGTCTTTTGTGACGGAGGGGGCACGCCATAAATAACAAAAATAAAAAAATAAATCAAAAATAATGGGGAGGACGCCCAGGACTCACCCGACGCCGGCCCTAGGGATAAGGAAAGATGAGGAAGGTGGGGGTGGGAGAGAAGGATGAAGGGAAGTGCCTCTATAAAACGACCACCAGTTCAAATATGAGCCGAGCAGGACACGGGTGGTGATACCATGGAGTACACCTACTGAGATGCCCAACTCCGTGGCACTTTTCCCGCACCACACACTGCGCCATGAAAAGGTTGCAGCCATCACCCTGATGTTGTTGGGTGCCACTCCTTTTAGCTCCGACACTGCTTGCCGTAAATGATTTGTGTCAGACGTATATAAAGGCAGACCACTCATTCCCCTGAAAGCTCCAAGGAGGCCGGCCAAGAACCTCGGGCCGACACTCGAAAGCATTCAGCACAACAGGCACACACATACATAATTACAGTCATTCCTAATATCACAGTAGAGGTACAAGATCATAGGTAGATTATAACTAGAAAAAAAAAATAAATAATAACAATTTTTGCATTAGAGAGCACTAGGTATTCTGCTGCTTAAAACTCGAAAAACAGATAAGAATAATGTGAGAAGGTATACTCGATTGATCAAGAAACTGTACCCTCGGAAAGATACAGATAACAGTGAAAGCAATGGGGTATTTCGGTCAATTTTTTTTTTTTTTTTTATTTCAAAAGAGTATGGTTCAGGAATAACGGTAATCGGGTCTGTTCGTCGAGAAAATGTTTTTAAAAAATCAGAGAAGCTAAGGAAAGTTGAAGATTTGAATGGTGTGACGTAGCTAGCCAATCGTGACGTAGCTAGCCAACTGTCTTTGAAAAAAGTATCCATGCACAGAAACCCTTGGAAAACCTCTTGGATACTACAAAATACTACTCACACACGTGCGCGGCGTAGTCCTTGCCTAGTGTGTGTGCATTTATGGCGGCCCGCCTTTTTCAAACGTGTGATCTCTTTAATTAATTTTTCTACCACATGTTATAGTATCATTGGGCTTAAAGTTGTAGTATACAGGTTTTCAAGGGTGCTGAATCCAAATTTGAGGTCAAAAACCTGAATTTCCGACCCACCGAAATACCCCATTATCCAGGCTCCTTTCTCTGTTATCTGCACCCATATGATTGGGTAAGACTTTCATATTCTCGAACAAATAGAATTCGAGTTTCTTATCTCCTGTGCTTTCTGTGATGTATCCTACAGTTCTTGTTTGTTCCTGATGACGACATAGCGGCAGAAATCGATTCAACTTCGCGAGTCACTATTTTCGTTGAAAGTGGACAACGCTCTTAATGTGAATGTAGCCTCTTCGGGTCAGCTATGACTTAACTACTTTATCACATTTCTATTTCGAAAAATGTCGAGGTAGTCTCATTTTCATCGTAACTTGGGTTCTGTCAATTAGGACAGGTATATAGAACAAGATTGGGGGTACAGTGTGGCCGTAGGCGCTGGGGCGCGCGTTATATGGTGGTGGGGGTCGTGGGTTCGAATCTCGCCAAGAGGGTTCGTGCGTCCAGGGCTCATTGCCCCCCTCGTTCCAACCTAGGACAGTGAGGCAATGGAGGAGACTCTCTGGATTGGTGACTGCTCTTGACATTTTGTCGGGTTGGACCGATGGTGAACCCCTCTCCACTTAATCAGGTGAGACAATAAGTAGCCATGAGCGAAATCATCAGAACCAATTCGATCCTCCCTTTGGAAGACCGCTGATGACCTTTGCGACACCAGGAATAGCAGCTGGACGAAAATAAAACCTGAAATGGTTGATTCTTTACTTTACTTAGCTACTTTACATTACATAGAAGCTACTTTACTTTACATAGAACAGGAACTTGAGCAGTTCTGCGCCATAAAGATCAATCGTTGTTCTGAATGCCGTTTCCCTTGTTACTGAGGATTCATGGGTGTTGTTCTTTTCTACTTGGCCATTAATTTACTGCTCCCAACAGAGTTCACCGAATTTGCTGGATATGATTTTTTTCCTCTCAAAAATGTGAGCTTGCAGATTGAGCAGTTGCAAAAACCAGTCAGTTCGTGGAAAGGATTTCTTGAGTGAAGTCTCAAACATCTCGTATCAGTTGTGACATGAAGCAGCAGGATGTTCTTCGCATCATATTCAACAACGTTGCTTCAGGTATGATATTTTCTTTTGAACATTTTTCATCTGTAAATAAATAATAGTAATAATAACTATGTACCTGGTTATATTAGAATGCATTGTATTATGGTCCTCGACAATGGGATATTTCAGTGGGTCGGAAATTCAGGTTTTTGACCTCAAATTTGGATTCAGCTCCCTTGAAAACCTGTATACTCCAACTTTTAGCCCAATGATACTATAACATGTGGTAGAAGAACAACGCCGCGCGTGTGTGAGTAGTATTTTGTAGCATCCAAGATATTCTCTAAGGGTTTTATCTCTTCTCTGTGCATGGATACTTTTTTCAAAGAGTTTTAGCTAGCTACGTCACACCTTTCAAATCTTCAACTTTCCTTAGCTTCTCTGATTTTTTAAAAACATTTTCTCGACGAACAGACCAGATTACCGTTATTCCTGAGCCATACTCTTTTGAAAAAAAAAGTAAAAAATTTACTGGCCTCTAAGGACATTAGATTTCACGATCTCAACGCTTCAAGCAGCCGTAAATGAAATATTCCAGGTTGATGTCATCCTCCCGTTTTTTTTTAAACGTTCATATTTTCTACACTGTTTTGTTTATTCGTAAATTAGGAAGTTTGGGCTGAAAGTTCGTCGTAGGGGGTTTTTCGAGGTGCTGAATCAGATTTTGGGGTCAAAAATAGGAAATTCCGACATGGTGAAATTCCTCATTGAGAGAGTTATGTAAGATTTATTGAGCAAAGATCAAAAACACGAAAACAGTTCAAAGTGAAAAAAGGCATTTTGAGTGGGGATACCAAAAAAAGTCAAGAGGCACTTTTTGTCGGAAATTAGTTGTAGAACGCGGGGTAGAAAGGTCTCAAACCACTCGAGTTACATCCTGTATAAGAAATGAACTTACAGTATTGATTTCTCTGCTCTTTTCTCTTATAATGAGCTCAGGATCTGCAGAACCGAGCCGAGACAGACCGCTCTGCCTTAATTCCTTCTGCAGCTCGTCAATTGCACTGTCGATATCCCTGAAAAAGTTAAGCTTCCAAATCAGAGCTTGATTCTCGACATCAAATAGTAATTAAGATCTAATTTTTAGGTAGATTGGCGCAAACTCTTTTCAAATTGCGATGGTTTTAATTACCCTGTAAAATACTTCTGCGATTCCCAGTTCTCCTGCAAACAAATTCACGCGTTAAAATCATGAAAGTATTTGGAAATAACTTCAGTTGCCTTAAAGGTCTTCGAATTACTACCTCATGAGTGTCGTTGGTGAACAAAATTGAAGACAAATTCGGATATTTGGCGTCCTGGCGTGTAGAGCTCCCTTGAGATTCCTTGTACACGTCCCGCCATTTCTTCAATACGTCTTGATCTCTGCAAAAATGTAGCAGACTTTTGAGCCCCTTGGTGGGTAACCGGGCATTTTGTTTAATAGTATGAAGGGTTTGTGGTTTTACTTGAACGATTGAACGAGTTTATGTTCGAATTCCAGCATTTGTAGCATTTTTTCTCCCCTGATTTGGTCTTTGATCTTCCCGGAGTTCCTCAATCTGCAAATGACTTCCGTGTGGTCTTTTACTTTTCGCAGTGGAGCTAGTTTCTTTGGTCCTCGTTTCCTTTTGACTGGAAACATTTAAGGTGAATAAGATGTGGAAAATGATGAACCAAGAATTGATAGATACGTATAAAATGTTTGCAGCACCTCGGAGGTAGTGTCGCTCCATCAGTGGTCTGCTTGCTCAATCAACTAGTCAGCTATAAATTATGAGTGATGAAAACACAAGGGAGAAGAATCGCTGTAACTCGAGAGTTTCATGAGGCTCCCACATTTTTCCCCGTCAATTCTTCGAATTGTGCGTAGCGCTCCTCGCAATCAAACGATAACCAAGACAGTATTATTACCTAACAGGTTCATTAATTTCCTTTTACCTAAAGAATGAGAGTACCCCAGTGGTTTCCAATAAAATCCTATTACAAGGTTCCTAGCACACGAACGTAAAATCTACGGCTACAATTAAAAAAGGATCATGCTTCAGACTCCTGAATAGGTCCGATGAGGAGTCTTGTCTAAATTGTTGTGATCAGCTGCCTCTCGCATTTCTGTCCATTCGCTTCCTTAGCTCAGTGGTAGGAGGTCCGATTCAGAATCAGAATGATAAGAGATCGATCCTCAGTCGAGGGAAGTTAATTTTTGATGATTCAACAATGTGGCGCAGTCGTACTGGACCCGAATGGTCTCCTCAGCATTTCTCTGTGACACAATAATTCATTAAGATTAGGTCACCAAAACAACTCCCTCCCAAGACACGAGTCGAGCCACCGCCTATTCGGACAAACGTTGAGGTCAGCAGATCCCCCACCCCGTCAATAAGGAACAATAAGAAAAACTCCGAAGCCAGTCAAAAATAGTGCGATCTCACTGGGTTGGAAAACGCCAGCAAAAGCTGCCTCCCTGACTGACGGAGTACCTAAGATTTCCTAACGGGGGGGGGGGGGGGGGAATGTTGTGATCAGCTACCCCTTTGCGCTTCCTTAGCTCAGTGGTAGGAGCTTTGATTCCGAATCGGAACGACAGGAGATCGATCCCCGGTCGAGGGAAGTTAATTTTTGATGATTCAACACAATGGAAAACTTAGGTAACTGTTACGCTTCTACTACCACTGGTACGTTTACTTCATTCACTGCTACTCTTTGGGGCGTCAGTGGTCTAGTGGACAGTGTACCCGACTGCGGCGATAAGATGAGAACTGTCTAGCGGGGACGCGCGTTCGAGTCTGGTCGTCGCAGAAAGTTTTCTGTCTATTAGACGATCGGCAATCTCTCGTTCCAACCCAGGGCGGTGATGTTTGGGAAGCCATGAGCGAAATCATCAGAACAAATTCTGATCTCCCCTTAGGGAGACAGCTGATGACGTCCGCGACGCCAAGAATGGCAGTCGGACGAAAATTCAACCTGAAATGGTTGCTTACTTTACTTGACTTTACTTTTTACTTTTTACTTCACTGCTACTCTTACTTCCATTCAACAACATCATTAAACTCTACTTTCACATAGATCTTTGCTACTTTCACTAAGATCACTTCTAAGCATACTTATATCACTAAAATCTTTCTAAGATCACTGATAGTCTTACTTGGGTCACTGCTACTATTACTTAGATAACTGCTACACTTACTTCAATCACTGGTACGTTTACTTCGTTCACTGCTACTCTTATTTCCACTCTACAACACCAATCAACTCTACTTTCACATAGATCTTTGCTACTTTTTCTTAGATCACTGTTACTTTTACTCAGATCACTGCTATCTTACTTAGATCATAGCTACTTTTACTCAGATCACTGCTATCTTACTTAGATCATTGCTACTTTTACTCAGATCACTGCTATCTTACTTAGATCATTGCTACTTTGTAACAATGTAGGTTGAATTTCCATCTGTACAACAAATGAGAAATACACCCAATTGCCCATATATGAGACAGAGGAGGGTGTGACGACCCTACCCCTTCAACCAGTGATTAGATTAATCAGCCGGCCTGAAGAGAATATCGATTCATATCTCTATGAATCGGATATCCCTAAAGGCGTAGCTCCAACAAATCGGGAACAAACCAATTGGATTGTCCCTTATAAAAAAAGTAGGATCGTCACACTCCTCTCCCTAAAACATACTTCTGGGTTTCAAACAGAAGTATGTCTGAAAACAAGTCAAAGGGACTGAAAAATAGTATGAAGCCCAGGAAAGGACGTCTGGAAGCTTCAAGGGAATTCCTCCATCGTAATGGTACTATTGCAAAAGAAGAAGAAGAAGAAGAATGTCACGAATGGGCCATTTATACATAAAAGAATAAATCAATGGAACTGAGGAGAAAGCAAACTAAATAAAGAATACGAACGACGAAACATTCAAGTGTAATGATTGAAAAGGCAAATGCAGAAAAGGCTTATATAAAAGAAAAACGAAATTGAAATTAATAAAATGCCAGATTGGCAAAGCCTAACAAGAGACTGAATTTAATTGCCGGATTGGCGAAGTTTAATGAATGAATTTAATTGCCAGATTGGCGAAGTGGAAGAAAGGAATGAATTTTATATAGAGATTCCTTCTGGATATCTCTTTGAGTAATTCCTCCTGGAATACCCAAGAAAAAGTGGAGGGGAAATGATGAATAAATTCAGTGCATTTCCACCGAACCACGCTCTGCTACCAGGAAACAATGTAGGTTGAATTTCCATCTGTACAACAAATGAGAAATACACCCAATTGCCCATATATGAGACAGAGGAGGGTGTGACGACCCTACCCCTTCAAACCAGTTATTAGATTAATCAGCCGGCCTGAAGAGAATATCGATTCATATCTCTATGAATCGGATATTCCTAAAGGCGTAGCTCCATCAAATCGGGAACAAACCAATTGGATTGTCCCTTATAAAAAAGTAGGATCGTCACAACTTTTACTCAGATCACTGCTATCTTACTTAGATCACTGTTACTTTTACTTAGATAACTGCTACACTTACTTCAATTACTGGTACGTTTACTTCGTTCACTGCTACTCTTATTTCCACTGTACAACACCAATCAACTCTACTTTCACATAGATCTTTGCTACTTTTTCTTAGATCACTGTTACTTTTACTCAGATCACTGCTATCTTACTTAGATCATTGCTACTTTTACTCAGATCACTGCTATTTTACTTCGATCATTGCTGCTGATTTTACCTAGATCACTTGGATGCTTTATTTGCTCCAACCCTCTTCAATTATTATCAACCAAAAAACACTTCACTTACGTTTCTCTTTTTGTTGAAGAGGAGGAACATCTGCAGACTGTTCATTCCAACATCGCTTCAAGTATTTTATCAAATCCCCGTTGGCTCGACACTTGGATAGAGTGTCTGGACTTGGAAATTCTAGGGGATTATTCGACACGGAGAGGTACTGGAGGTGTTCTAACGATCCTGTTGGAAAGTTTTGATTCACAATTTCATCAAAATTCTTCTTTTTATCAATCTTAGTCACCTTTATCAGAATAGTTTACTACCTGCATTGGCACTTACTTCACATAGGTAGGTACGTATTATGATTAGGGACCGACCCTAAAAACTAGGTAGCTTAGTTATCCAAAATTTTCTAAATTCGTTGTCAAAGATCGTGATTTTTAGATTATTCGTCACAATTACCTTTGATAATAGTCTTATATTATGGAGTATAAGGAATCAAAATTTCCCAAAAGATCTACGAGTAATTATAATAGAAAAAACAACCAATTGTCATATTTCCTAAGCGCCTAAAATCTGTATATTATGAAAATTTGCTCATTAAAACTCACAGCTACTTCATGGGTCATTAATGGAACTTTAAGTATTACTCCATGGTAATTTTTGATGTAGGTACCTACCTATGTTTAGCAAAGACTCACCAATCTCTATGGGTAGTTTCGCCAAGAAATTATCTTGCAGGAGAACAGTTTTCAAGGAAGGGTGTTCTTTTACTGACGCGGGAAACGTTCGCAATTCGTTCCATCTCACGTCCAGCCATTCTAAATTTTCTGCTTGGTAGAATAATTCTTCTGGCAGATCCATCAAGAAGTTCCTAGCTAAATACAGGTGCTGGAAATTGAAAAGGCAGACGGAAAATATATGACTCGTGAGAGGTCGACTTTCATTATGACTTGGAAGATCGATTCTACAACGAATTCAAAATTCATAATCATCTAATGAATGTTTTTCTTTTCTAATAAATGGACTATCTCTGAGATCGTCAACCATTCGACAGGTCCTACCACCAAAAAGCACTTTGTAGACTCTATAGGTTCGTTCGGAAGAGCAGTCCTGAACGGTTCAGAGGAGCCCGGAGGAGTCCAGGCGCCTCTATTCCCTCCCCTTTTCAGTTCCGGTTTGGTTCTGAACTGGTTCGGGACTGCCTCTCCGAACAGACCATAATTATGAGTAGCGGTAGCAAAGCTGTGGAATAGTCGGCAACTCGCGCTTTTGCTTCTTTGGCAGGCTCTTGAGCAGCTCTTTGATTTCCTCTTCTTATTTCTTATTCCTGCCTTCTGTATTTTGTCCTCTCATTTCTTCTTCCAATGGGTCCATAGAGATCGTATTTTGGGTGTATTAAACCACCTTTTTTACCATTTAATTTAGTTTGTATTATTATAAATACCATATAGGTAGGTACCTATCTGATCCCTTATGTATTTTTCGTATACATTTTTATAATTCTATTTTACTTATTGTATATTATTTTACTAAGTTACGCAATGAGGGAATTAAGTCATATTTTGGAATATACGTTCATTATTATTATTGATTTCTAACAGTTTCTCTTAAAGATTTTATTTAGCTAACCTCATGTTTCTGATGGTATTTTAAAGTTCAAGTTTTATTTTATTGTTTTTTGCATTTTACTGTAGGCAGATATTATTGGAAATTTATCCACTTTAGTAAGTCCAACCTACCTTTGGAAAGGATATTAGATTTATTTCCAATTCGACCCATATTAATTTTCAAAAATTCTTTTCTTAATCGGAATTTTTCGAGTTAAAAAACTTATCATTCTCAAGGACCGTTTACCTGCAACTAAAATCTTCAAACCTTTTATGATGGGAAATTGGCCTCGCATTTTTTTATTATTATTATTATTATTTTTTTGTAAGAGAGTTTTCTGATATGGAAGAAAACCAGTGTGCTGCTCGTAAAACCATCCAAAAAATTTAGAGAATTTAACACATTGGACGCGGATTGCGTCTATGTCACACAAATCCTAGGGTCCCTGTGGCAGGCTGCGTCAATGTCACGCAAACACCTCTCGCAAAAGGTTCTAGAATATCTGCTCCTGTTCTTTCATTCTTGGTTACTGCTCTTATCTAGCTGTTTTTCATGATAGATGAACTGTTTATGAGACAAACGGTTCAATCTGGAGATGAATCGGTCAATGTTGAAGGTCATGAGCAGTTATCAAAGTGACACCCTATCTTCGCGCACTTAGCAAAAAACATTTCTCTGCCACAGTGGACCAATGCGGTTTTTTTTTTCCGAGTTCAACGTGTTATTAAGGAAGATGGAAATTTTAAATGTAGCGGCAATCTGTATGGAGGCAGCCATGTTGCGACGTATCCGGCCTTTTAACCACTCTGATTTCATAGGGAGGTCTGTGCTCCTTAAGACAGTAGTGCTACCTCTGGAAGCGTAAATGAAACTATAGCTTACGTGGTTGAACGCATTAGTGCTGGGGGAGGGGGGAAGGCAGACGCAAAAGTGACCAAAAGGAGCAATTTTACTCAATCTTTTTTACAATACCTATTAGTTTATCAAGCATTATTAGTCTTCATGTTCTCTTATTTAGTTTACATATTAGTGATGTTTCGTTATTTGAATCACATTATTTGAGTGGATCGTTTCGTGTGGTCACAAGGGCGCCTACAACTCTACCTCTTGTCGTTCTTTGATACTATTTGCTGAGACTTCTTTTAAGCTTCGCCAGATCACAGTTTTGCGGGAGGAACCCTGGGAGTGACATGGTCAGCCTCCCTCGATTTTCACGGGGTTTTTTGACACAGGCATCACTTGTTTAGGCATTTTCTTCTAAGTGATTTTTCCCCTCGGGTATTCCTGGTGATAATCGTCATTCTTGGGCCCTATTATAGGATTTGGCTTGAAATTCCAGAATCTAAAATTGAGACAAATTCCCCATTGGAGTGAGGGATTCCATACGCCACCGTCAATCAACTTCCATCTATATTCGACCTCTTGGAGAGTTCTTCCATATTTCTAGTTCAGTTTTATAACACTTATAGGTATTTAACTGACTTGGAAATCAGAATAATGTATTATTTTCAATCGTCTAAAAAAAATGTAAGTGGTGTCAATCACAATTAAGTGACACTCAAATGCCAGAAAGTCCTTAGAAGACAAGTAAGGGGGTGATTGGATTACTCACTGTTAGTTTACTCCATTTGGTCGGCTCTAGAAAGTTTGCAAGATTGAAAATCTGCAATCCTCGTTTTCGAGCATCCAAAAATATTCTTTTGAGGCTGATGTGTTCAACGGTCGGCATTTGAGGCGTGAACAGTAGTTCCTCGTGGAGGCTCCTGTCCAGAAGTTTTCTTTGAACATTTGAACGTGCCACTAACCCATTCATATTCCAGTGAGGCTAGTAGAAACCTATCCAGCTTTTGTAGAACCAAGGCTGGAAATCAGTCTTTGGAGTTGTAACCAAATCACTCGTGCTAAAAGAAAATGTTAAATATTAAGGTAGGACAAATCGGTTTTAGTGCCTACTTCTTTAATCCGTCATACTAATAAAAAGTCTACTCTATTAAAAAATCTACTACACGTTCTACTCGTCTCCACAAACTCATAGAGTACCCACATGGCTATTGTTGGTTTCTTTCGATTTTCAGTATACCTACCATACCAACATGCTGTATGCACTGGGTATGCTTTGAAAATCTTAGGAGTCCATATTCATGTTCTACTCGTCTCTACGAACTCATAGAGTACCCACACGGCTACTGCATTTCTGGGTACAACGAATATACGCACGTATTCATTATATATATATATAAATAGATACAAACTTTTGTTAATTTTGGACAATTTTCTTTTTTAAAAAGGCATTGATAGAAATTTTGTACTGAATCCGAATATACCAGATATTACCATGATTTTGAAAGTAATAACCACAAAAACGGGAAAACCTTTTTTTGGACTTTTTTAAATATATATGATTTTTGGAAAAACTTCAGGGATCGTTTCAGAATGTTCCAAAACGGATTTCAGTGCAAACATTTTTCGAAAAAGTCGATTCTAAAAATTTTGAGGCCATTGCAATAGCTTCATTTTTCTTGAAAATTCGCTAAAACATTGCAAATAATCACACAAAGGTTTATTTTTTTAAATATAGATCACTCGTCTGCAAAGAACATGGCTTTGCCATTGTTACCACCAACCAACTTGAAGATTGATCGCATTTCGGTCAGCTAATATTTGAACGGAGATTAGGCCTCTTTTGCGATTCACACTCGTGTTTCTGATTTATCGTACGTCCAACCTTTAAATTCTCGTTGGGAGCGAACGGGTTGTCCTACAGAGCTCCGCGTGGTCTCATAAAAAGTTTTATTTGATGGTCTAAAAATTTTATTTTATCTTAAATTGATGGAAAAACAGTACCTTTATATCAACATTTTTTGAGTTAGGGCGTTTTCAAAATTTCAAACCTTATTTTTCAACCCTTAGAAGTGACCTACATCAACCAAAATCGTCGGCGCACAACTATACCCCAAATGGAGCCTACATACCAAATTTCATCAAAATCGGTAAATGCTAAGTCGGGGCCGTATGGCGGACGGATGGCCAAATTTTTATTCGATTTTTGAAACGTAAACCAACAGATTTCGAGGAGCGGTTAACATTTTTTTTCTTGGTCGAATCCAAAGGTTCATTATTGAAAATAATAAACCAAAATACCAAAAATATAATAATACAGGTAGGTACTATATATCTATCCAGGAAAATATAATATAATGATCCGGTCGAGAAATTAGCTTACTTTCTAACTCTGGAAACGTTCAAATGAAATAAACTCCTAGTTTTGATGTGTAGGAGTATGCGAAAGGTTCTATTTTAAAATCATAAAACTTTTTTTTAAGTCGTAAAATAGTTTAATTTTAAACTTCTTAATTTTAAAATCATAAACCTAGGAACGAGTAAGTAATGTTTTAAAAATCGCCGGTACATACCTAGTTTTTATGTTCCAGAATATTTACCTACTTTTCATTATGATTCTTGTTTTGAATAAGATATTCAGTTTGGTACCTTGTGATTCAAATTACCCTCTTTCCAACTCCAACGATTGTCTACAAGGCAGGTTTAATTACCAGGTTTCAATTAGCTGGGTCAATTACCTTATGTCCATTTACTACATTACGTTACCTATTTGAGAGAGTTATAGGCAAGTAATCATTTCGGCCAAAAGGTCATAAACAAAAAAAGTTGAAATATCTCTTCAAGCTTAGAGTATATAACACTTTTTTAAATTTTTAAAATTAAAAAAAAATCGATTCTCAAAACTTGAGCAAAGTTGGATTCGTTTCTCTTTGTAAGGTGTATGTGGTGGGGGAAGGGGTTTTTGGTACCTAATTCAAAACATGTCTGCCAAGTGGATGTGGCACATAGCTTCCTCGTATCCATAACCCGATTGTATTGATGATCCGAAGCGTAGTAGTTGCCTAATCTCGAAACCTCTGACTCTAAGTACTTTGCACTACTCTCTTAGAGGACCATCTACAGGCCAACCCACACAATCTCTAAAAATTTCATCGAACTCTGGTAGAAAATGTAGTTGTAACTTTTACATTTTTTTTACGTTTGCTCATTCCTAGGGGCTACTTTCTCCTTTTCTATCTGGGACAGACAAGAAAGAAAATTTTTTTCATAGGGTATACCTACCATCTACACGCCAACCCGCGCAATCCTGAAAATGTAATAATCCTTAAACAATTCGTAGGTACCTATATTTATGCCCGTTAGAAGGATTTCATGGCAGACAGACTCGAAACCAAAATTGTTCCGGAAGATCTAAAAGACAATTGGAAATTTTGATTTTGGAGGACATTTTTTTTTCCTTGAAAAGTAAAAATAAACATGCTTCCGCAACCTTGGTAGAGACTCGGAACCAAAAACGGTAGGTACCTACCTAGGTATTGCATTGGCACGTAGGAACCTACCTTATATTATAATATTCTACTTAGCTTACGTTTTTATGTGCTTACCTTATATCACCACTAGGAAAAAATTATATACTTACCTAATGGTCGGTAGTAAGTGAGTTGAGCGGCAAGGTAAGGGAAGCAGGCTGGTTACCCTCCATGGTAACCATAACGTAAAAGATATTGATATAACAATGAAACATGAATGGAGCGCGGTCATGAGCCTTAACCAAATATTGATGAAATTATTGGAACCAGAGTGAACATTTAAACTCCTAGGTAAATATTTTTGCTTTAATATATCACATTTTCCGTTTTGTTGGTTTTTTCAATTAGGTAGATAACTCTTAGGTAACCCGTACGAGCCCGCTGTTGCTAAAGCAACACATAATTTGACGGCTTACCCAATTCTGGCCAGACAACACAAAATGACACCCGTCATTCAGAAGACTATTGCGATCATGGGAAGGTTTGATTTTGATTTTTGATTTATTTAATGAATCAGGGTTTACATAGGGCCTTAGGGCTCTCTCTATCCGTAACCCTGAACGGGTTATTACAATAATTCGCCCTATTCCATCAGTTTTCTTCGCATTAATAATTAAATTATAAAAACTTACATCAAATCTTCTTCCGTTCTAAATGGAGATTTCTTCTTCAACATTGTGATTTTCTACTTACCTACTACTTCTACATAAATATTGGGGAAATAAATGTTCCTTGAAGTGGTTTTTGAAACTGCTTGTGGTAGATTTTGTATCAAATAATTATACATTTTCGTTACAGGTTCTGACGCTCCTAATTATAAATGATTTATTATATAGGTATATAATAGTATATGCTAGTGCGGTGAAGTGGAACCTGGAGTAGTTCATTTGCATATCTCGTGTCGCGTTGGTGAATATTACTCATCGTAGTAAATTTATTTCTGAGATAGGTAGGTGTTGAAAATTTCAATATTTTGAATAACAGCACTGCATCGGCGAGTTTTATTTTTCCCTTAATTTTCAGCCATTTCAAGTTAAGGTAATATGGCGTGACGTGCTCATCCAATTTCAGTCAATATACCTACAAATCTGATAACAGCGTTTTGAGCTTTTTGGAGTGCCGTAACTTGCTCATTGTTGAGATCCCCAAAAGCGGTGGGTCCATATTCAAAATTGTGCATCACCAAGGCTTGTACTAGTTGCAATCGACATTAAAGGGGAAATCTATGGCTATTCTAATCAATTGGTATAAACTTTTATAAACATTTTTACAAACAGATGATACATGAGATGACCATGATAAATCATTTGCAATAATTACCGCCAGGCTTCTTTCTAATTCTACATAATCTAAATTCAATTGGTTGATTATTATCTTGGGTAAGATTTTTAAATCTATTTTTGACATGAGTCTATTGTATCCATGTACCATGGCGGTGGGGTGGAAAAGAAGCGAAGAGGAGGAGCCCCAAGCCAAAGCATTTGCGAGAGTAGGAAATGAGTTCGAAGTAGAGCAGGTAGGTAGTTTAGATTATTAATTCGAAATTTGGCGCGGAAAATTAAGGTTTTGGTGGGTTTTTGTCCATGATCTATAAATTTTTCGAAAACTGGCGTTCTTCCATTTTGTTATTATTTTTATTTATTAATTTTTTTGTGGTAGTTCCTTATAGGTTTGAAATTGGAGCGAGAAACCCTGGAGAGAATTGTGACTGGTCTGAACATACCTACCAAAATACAAATCGCAAAATTCACCAACTAAACTTTTATTCAGAACTTGTTATGTACCTAGATCGAGAATTTATTAAATTATTTTGAAAAGAGTTAATTTTTGTGATCTACCTATAGTACTCCAATGCTATCTAAAGAGTTCAATATTAGTTTAAATATACGGTGTTTTAAAATAAGAAAATGGTCGCCTTTTACTCCGTAATCTTCTTTTTTGATTAAATTGTATGAATATGGAAGGCTGGTCCCAGAATTCATAAAACTGTAATGTAATAATATTATGTGGAATTAGCCTTCTTTGGCAAGGGAAAGTGCACATACTTTGTGAAAACTGAACCGAGCTGGTGCAATTCAAACCACAAGAAACATTGGTTAAGAAAGAAACCACAAAAAACATTGGTTAAGCTCAATGTAACCCAGAAGACAAATACCACCAAACTTCCAAAAATTAACTAGGTGTAGGTGTAATTTTTATGACTTGGGGATTATATTGATTTATGAATTTATTCTTGAACGACCAAGTTCCGATTTGAATTTTACAATTGTTAAAAAAAATTAAAGTTTTCTAAGAGGTAATTAGGATGAATTACTTACCAGAGCTTACTGTCATTAGTAGACTGCTGAGAGTGAAGGTGGCTTTACTAATTCGGGTGGTTGCGTGTGACCATGGGTCTAAGATAACTGATTCGCTGTTATATGATATTATGCGAAATAAACGTTACTATTAAACTGACTACTGTTTATATGAATGATCCTAATACCTTCGAAAATGAGTTGAAAACTATAATTGGATGAGACTAGGGGTCTTGAGGTAGAGGGTTATCTTGGGCTACGCGCTCAGAGGATAAAGAGATTCTACCTGAAAGACACCTAGGGTTGCTGCCACCACCTGGGTCGAGTATTGACCTCAGGAAATACCCAAAGTTCACTAAATGCAATATACCTGATGTCCGTTTGAGTTGGAAAGGAAATACCTTCTGAAATGAGGAACACAAGTTGAAAAACACGTAGGGTTTTTATTCACGAAATTTATAAGGTTATCACCGTGAAGCGGATTTTAGGGGCTCGGAAGGAACCTCCTCAAACAAGAAATATACTTGATTGAGATTTATATGTCACACTTGACTCTAAGAAATGGTGCACAAAACTTGCAATAAATTGGCTTCTTAAGTACTTAAATTGACTTAGAACTTTTGACTGGAAAATTACGATTAATACAAAATATATATATCTAAAGTTACTTCTCCCTTCTCTATTCGTATTGACGACTTTACTTATTTCACAATTTGCGTTATACTTAATTTACTTTTACTTTACTCTTCGTTTCTACTACTAATACAATTTATCTTTCCTTTACTCTTACAATTTCTCTTTACTTTATTGTTACAGGGCGTTATTTGTTACAGGGGGGTTTGTTGCCAGATTTGAATGAGTGTAGCGCTTACGTGGTGTAGAGAGAATGGGCTCACCCTTAGCCGAGCTTGGATCCTGTAGCGAATCTCCGTAGCTGGTATCTTGCATCCAGACCTCTTCCTCGTAATGCTGTAGGGGGGGTTGCCTGGGATCGAAGCAGATTTGCCCCGGTCCGGGTTCGTTCGGCGTACCGGTCGATTGGCGAAATGGAGAGTTGGCGGCAGAACTGTAAGACTCGCGCCGTGGCTACTCGAGATCTTACAAGGACTGACTGGCGGATTCGATGAACGGCTATTTGGAAATGTCCCGCGGGTTTCACTTCACTTGCACAAATTCTCAGTTCGTTCAATGACACTACGTTATGGGGGATGAGACTTGAAGTTGGGTTCTATGCTTAGAGACGCGTGGCTTCAGACTGAGGCGCGAGGGAGGGGGCAGCCCCTTTTATCCCCTCGGCCATCTTGCCCTTGGGTGTTGGTAGGTCCCGATGAGGGCGCTCTTGGTGTCTCTAGCGGCTGATGGCGGACAATGCTGGGTTAGGTTGAGGTTTGGCGGACAGCGATGTGGAGTCAAGTGTTGCTGGTATGGATGTAGAATGAAGGAACAACGTTATAGGAATGGACGGAATTTTTGAGTCCATTACACCCCCCTCTCCCTTCTCGGCCGATGTCCTCATCGGCTACTTTTCTTGGGTAACCGATGGGATGGGTAGCTTGGTATCAGGAGCGGTCGTCAGCAGAGCCACTTCGTAGCGCCATCTCCGACATCCGGTACATTTTGGCGGCCGCGTCTCCTCGTGCTCCTTGCGAAGGCACGGTTGCGGATATGATGGATGATCGGTGGCGTACTTGCTGCATGATGCGACTAGCCGGTTCCAGAAGCTTTTGCAGGAGGAGCACCGGAATTTCAGAAATTCCTTTGGAATGCGGTCGCATACCGGACAGGGTGCTGGCTCTGGCGTGGTCTGCTCCGTGCGGACTGGGGTGATGGGTGAGAACATCGGTGAAGGTTCCTCTTTCTCGGCTCGCTTGGCCGACGGCTGCCTGGCACCCTTAGCTTTGGTCTCATTCTCGGAATCGGAGGATGAGGAGGACGCGGAAGATAATCGATGAGGTCGACGTTTTGGCGTTGAGGAGGGGCCCTCTCCTATCACAGACTCCCACGCGTTCTCCAGGGATGCAGAGGACTGGTTCAGAGCGTTGCTACTCTGAATCGCCATGACTCTTTGCTCCAGCCCACGCAATTCACAACGCAGCTCCTCCACAGGATTGGGCGTCCCAGCTGAGGCGAGGTTTGCTGCGCCGGAGCGGACTGCCTTGCTCATATTGTGGGACAGGTTGGCAATACATGTCATCACTTCCTTTCGTTGCTCCGGCATTCGGTCGAACGTTTCCAGCCAGGGTTTGAGCTGTGCGATACAACCCACGGTGCTCTCTACCCACTCGTCACTTCCTACCTCTACGTTGGCTGCTGGCTCCATTCGGGGTTTGGGGAACGCCATACTATCTGAAACAAAAGAGTTCAGCCTTCTTACTTACTACTCGGCTCGCATCTTTCTCACTCCACCGTCCGCCTACCCGCGCGCGTTTGTATACTTTTCCGCGATTTTCCTAGGTGTTCAGAATCTTACAGGTCTCAAACTCTTCCCCTATTCTATTCTGGATGGATCAATCGCTTCTACCCGTTATTCGACGTTGGGACTCAGGTTTTGGGCAAGTGAAAGAAAAAGGACGCTACGTAAGTATGAAATTTTGATTTGACATGTGACAATACTACAATATGAACAAATGAATAATAACCCTTCGTATTTTATATCAAAGTTTTTTTTTTTTTTTTTTTTTGTTATAATAATAATAAATTCTTTAAATTTTCATTCCAGGTCATCCAGCCTCTTCTTCAGGACCAATGTCGACGATGGAGACTCTGCCGGTATGTAGGTGTTTGTAATTTATGTCCTTGCGAGGTCGGAAGTTATACGGAGCTGTCCTGGCACCAGCAGGAGTCGTGGGCAATGCGTTCTCCGTTGGGGTGGGTTCCGGTGATGACGTACTCGGCTGCTGCAGTCGCTCGATATCCGGTGTCACACAAGTGGTCTCTATGAGTTCTGGCTCGTTTTCGTCGTCGGACTCCAGCCAGGAATCAAGGTCGGCTTGAGAGGGTCCGGGCGACGTAGCTGGTGCGGGGGCCTCGCGCGAGTGCGGCTCCTCCCGGGTTATGGCTTCGTCCGGTATCCTCTCAACGAAGGCCGGCTTTATTCGACTACGATGGTATTCGGTCTCTCTCCAAGGGGCATCTTCCACTTTATGTCTTACGTCTTGGGGGTTTCTACCCTGCTTGACGAGTTCCGGTTTCGGGTTCCCTGAGGATTTCGCAACTCCTTTTGTCAGTACGTCCCGTATTTGTTCCTTAACGGTACAGAGATACGGTTGTAAGGTGTTTCGTACGGAATGGAATTTACGGTGGGTTGTTCCGGTTTTTCCCCCCTCAGTTTCCTGCGGTGTCCCCATTGGGCCGTCTTCCTTCTTTGGTACCTCAAACGGAGGTAGGCTTTGTAGCTGACGTTTTTCCATTTCCTTCTGGTCCTCGCTCCCGAGATGGTTCGAATTTTGTCTAATTAATGCAACTGCATTGTCGCGTGAGAACTGTTCGTTCCCGGTCTCCGTAGGAATTTCCTTTAGGTGTTGCACCTGTTCTGGCCTAGTGACTACTTCCGTTGTCGCTCGGTTGACAGTTGGTCGAAGTTTCTTTGGTGTCGGTTCACACGGGTCATACAGCTGGGGGTTAGGGTTGGTTGATGGTCGTCTTTTTGCAGATGGACTCGCGGGGCAAGGTGATCGTGAAGGTTCAACCTTCTTTGATTTTATCTTCAGATGGCGAAGATGTGTCAACCTCTTGGGACTCTCCCAAACGGCGCCAAGAATCATTTGTCCGCCGGTCTCGTTGTTGATCATCGTGACAAGCCCGGTATCTGCACGTATTCCAATGGGAAATTTCCCTAGTAGATCTAGGCCCATCAGGTCCAGGTGTGAATCCGGCCTCTTGAAAACGTAGAACCGATGTGACGTTCGCTTGTCGCCGATGCGTACGGGCAGTTCCTGCGTCCCTAACAGGGGTAGTCTCTGACCGTCTGCTCCCCAAAGTTCTGTGGACGTGGATTTGACTGGAACTCCTGGTACTGGGTGTGACAACGCAGGAGACGGCGGCGCCGGTATCCAAGATCACGTCGCGGTTATATTTACCCAAACCAATTTTCATCCTAATCATCGGGCGAGTAGTGCAGTTTATGTTAGCTTGGAAGGCTACTATTTCATCCCCACGAATTTCCTCCTCTGGAAGGTCCTCCGGTGGTAGGGTTACTACCGCGGCTGTGGGACTGGTGACACCTCTGCGAGGTTGTGACACCGGCAACATTTTCTTCTTCCGCAGGCACTCACTTTCCAGGTGCTCTCGAGCTCCGCAAAAATCGCAGAAAATAGCACTCTGTATGCCGTGCGGACAGTTCACGGGAAAATGGCCGTAGTCCCCGCAGTATAGACATGGGTATCGAGGGTTCGGTGAGGGTTGCTTCCAACTAGGTCTGCTCTGCCCGGTATGAGGCGGTGTTGTCATTTGACTCCTATTGGGTCCTTGTGGTATCGCTTTCTGAGGGCATTTTCCGGCGAAATGTCCAACTTCTCCGCAGGTGTAGCATTTCAGGGAATCCTTGTTCATTACTCCCGCTATGTCCCATTTGAAGTCGGTCGCTCTCTCGCTTTGGGTGGTGTCGTCGAGATCTTCTGCCCGCTTTACCGCTTCTTCCAAGGTGTCCGGTAGGTTACTCTGGAGGAAAGGACTAATTTCCTTGTTGATTCCTCGGACGAAGGCCCGAAGGGTTTTCGTCTTCACCCACTCTTTTCGTTGTGCGGCGGTAAGGTCTATCTCGCTGCGGACCGCGGTCTTTGCGGTGGCGATGAGCTTTTCCGCGAATCGTCGTATGCTCTCTTCAGGTTGTCGTTTAGTGGTCCATAGGCGTATCATGGCTTTTTCAGGGTCTTCGCTTTCGTACCACTGCAGAATGGCGTCCCGGAGGTTGTTGTAAGGTTGGGCTCCTAGTTCTTCTTGTAGGAATCGCTTCGCTCCTCCTCGGAGTCGAGTACGGAGGAATCTGATCCTCTGCTCCTGGTCCAGATCGTGAGTGGCTTGTTCTACTTCGGCGAAAAACGAAGCGGCCGAAATGGAATCGGGTTCGTCCGGATTCCATGGTTCTATTTCCAAGAACAAGGATCGTGGAAGGTCTCGTGGTTGTTGATTCAGACCTTGAGCTGGGGTTTGTGCGGTTCGGAAGAATTCTCCCATCCTTTGCATGGCCTCCGTCATGGCATCAGCCAATTCTATGGTTGCTTCCTTCTTGTCAGAGTCCATGATTGTTGTTATAGGGTTTCGTCACAATAAAAGATTTATAAGAAAAGGCCCGGGCAAAATTAGAAAAATAATTCACTTCACTTTCCCGCAACACTGAGTCGGTAGTCGAGGGGTTCGGCGAATCTGATCCAATCCTTTTACCCAAAGAAACTTCTCCCTAATGATGTTAAAAGACTGAAAATAGTGAGACGCTATTATTAAAGGAACTATTAAAATTTTAAATTGTTCAAAGAGGTTGTTTGTTTAGTTCCCACGTGGGGTTCGAATCGTGACTAGGTTTGACCTACGTACTGGTTTGAAACTGAATTTGAATCGAACCGTGAGGCGGTTCGTTCTGTCTGCTGAACGAAAAGAAATCTAAGGGTTCGGGTTGCGAACTGGTATGAACTTGGTTCGGTACGAACAATGACTCGGTTCGGAGTTGGGTCGGACTACAGTTCGGTCCGAACAAGGGTGTGGTTTTCAAACACGTGGTGGTTCGAACGGTTTGCGACACGATGGTTCTCAAACACGTGGTGGTTCGAACGGTTTGCGACACGATGGTTCTCAAACACGTGGTGGTTCGAACGGTTTGCGATACGATGGTTCTCAAACACGTGGTGGTTCGAACGGTTTGCGATACGGTGGTTCTCAAACACGTGGTGGTTTGAACGGAATATTTGTACGAAACGAATAGGCGGATTGTGGAGTGGTATAAGTTGACAGCATGCACAATACAAAGTAGTACGAATTGCGTACTGAATTGAACTCTCTGCGCTCCTCTCACTTTCCGGCTGAATCTTTTGTTTGTACAAAATATGTGTGGTGTACTGAAAGTGTGACAAATACTTTAAAAATAGTATCAAATTCAAAATATATGCGAAATTACTGGTATTACTTATTTTAAAGTTCCAAATTTCAGTGGCTCAATCACCTTTCGAACTCAGGACTGGTATATGCTTTTCTTTGTGGGTTCTGAAAATCGTAATTTTCGTTGATCCCACCGCTGCCACCAATTGTAATTTTTATGACTTTGGGATTATATTGATTTATGAATTTATTCTTGAACGACCAAGTTCCGATTTGAATTTTACAATTGTTAAAAATTAAAGTTTTCTAAGAGGTAATTAGGATGAATTACTTACCAGAGCTTACTGTCATTAGTAGACTGCTGAGAGTGAAGGTGGCTTTACTAATTCGGGTGGTTGCGTGTGACCATGGGTCTAAGATAACTGATTTGCTGTTATATGATATTATGCGAAATAAACGTTACTATTAAACTGACTACTGTTTATATGAATGATCCTAATACCTTCGAAAATGAGTTGAAAACTATAATTGGATGAGACTAGAGGTCTTGAGGTAGAGGGTTATCTTGGGCTACGCGCTCAGAGGATAAAGAGATTCTACCTGAAAGACACCTAGGGTTGCTGCCACCACCTGGGTCGAGTATTGACCTCAGGAAATACCCAAAGTTCACTAGATGCAATATACCTGATGTCCGTTTGAGTTGGAAAGGAAATACCTTCTGAAATGAGGAACACAAGTTGAAAAACACGTAGGGTTTTTATTCACGAAATTTATAAGGTTATCACCGTGAAGCGGATTTTAGGGGCTCGGAAGGAACCTCCTCAAATAATAAAATATACTTGATTGAAATTTATACGTCACACTTGACTCTAAGAAATGGTGCACAAAACTTGCAATAAATTGGCTTCTTAAGTACTTAAATTGACTTAGAACTTTTGACTGGAAAATTACGATTAATACAAAATATATATATCTGAAGTTACTTCTCCCTTCTCTATTCGTATTGACGACTTTACTTATTTCACAATTTGCGTTATACTTAATTTACTTTTACTTTACTCTTCGTTTCTACTACTAATACAATTTATCTTTCCTTTACTCTTACAATTTCTCTTTACTTTATTGTTACAGGGCGTTATTGGTTACAGGGGGGTTTGTTGCCAGATTTGAATGAGTGTAGCGCTTACGTGGTGTAGAGAGAATGGGCTCACCCTTAGCCGAGCTTGGATCCTGTAGCGAATCTCCGTAGCTGGTATCTTGCATCCAGACCTCTTCCTCGTAATGCTGTAGGGGGGGTTGCCTGGGATCGAAGCAGATTTGCCCCGGTCCGGGTTCGTTCGGCGTACCGGTCGATTGGCGAAATGGAGAGTTGGCGGCAGAACTGTAAGACTCGCGCCGTGGCTACTCGAGATCTTACAAGGACTGACTGGCGGATTCGATGAACGGCTATTTGGAAATGTCCCGCGGGTTTCACTTCACTTGCACAAATTCTCAGTTCGTTCAACGACACTACGTTATGGGGGATGAGACTTGAAGTTGGGTTCTATGCTTAGAGACGCGTGGCTTCAGACTGAGGCGCGAGGGAGGGGGCAGCCCCTTTTATCCCCTCGGCCATCTTGCCCTTGGGTGTTGGTAGGTCCCGATGAGGGCGCTCTTGGTGTCTCTAGCGGCTGATGGCGGACAATGCTGGGTTAGGTTGAGGTTTGGCGGACAGCGATGTGGAGTCAAGTGTTGCTGGTATGGATGTAGAATGAAGGAACAACGTTATAGGAATGGACGGAATTTTTGAGTCCATTACATAGGTATTTCCACTTTTTCTTCATTTCCTACTTTATTATAAATTATTCCTATTAACACTTTCCGTGCGGACCTAAAAAACTGGTTTTCGCCTGTGGCGGCAGACCTTTTTGTCAGGAATTCGGTCGTGCAAACCCACAAATCTTAAAGATAACAGAATCCCAGAAGTGAAAACGGAGCACTCTGGTGGCGACAGGAGGACCTACTGAGCACGAGAAAAATCCGAAAGAGGTTCTTAAGTCATCCACTAGGTAGCAGAACGATGAACAGCTCGGAGATATGCTTAGAGCTGTGATGGTATAAACCATCATACGCCACTCGCGAAACTCGGCATGATGGTTATTACCATCATCCGCACGGAAAGTGTTAAATTATTTTAAAAACATATTGTTTAGTAATGCATGCATTCCAGGGGACGTCCCATTGGATAAGCATTAGATCAGTTCAACCAGTTGGTAAGCAATAAAACTGTTTCTGTCGATATAATTTATTTACTACATTAGGCTAGAAATAGTGACCACCTCCCCTCACCCTTATCTACCATAAAATTTCTAGCGGCTTGGGAGCCTCGAATCTGAAGAGAATTTTAAAATCCATGACCTACGATACCCAACATGCGAATTCGAGTTCACCCCCCCCCCCCTCTCCAACCCACCACCACCAATGGTGCCAGTCTGGCACCAAAGCGGGAATACGTCGTAACATTGATCCTTCATCTATTAGTTCTAGTAGGTAGTCCGTCGAGGTTCACATCCGTATTCTAGGTGAAACACAAAAACACCCACGAAATATGAGGTTTATGGTGTCCTCGCACCATGGTGGCACCAATATTAGTTCCATGGTGGTACAGAGAATAATTCATGAGAATCCGGAGGTATAATGGGCATTTTTACTCAATTTCAAAGCTTGGGTACAATTAGTAAGCAGTAAAGGAACCGAAATATTGAAAATTCGGATATTTTGTGAATATTATCCCCCCACTCGCCCCCTCCCCTTGTGAATTTTGGTACTCTGGTGAAATCATGTACAACTCGGGAGTTATTTTAGTCAAACAAAAGAAGAAACACGCAAATCGGTTGGAAATTGTGGCCTGGGTACAGTTTACAAGATTATGCCCGCAAACGCACTTTTTTGAGCATTAACCCCCCTTAAAAGGCAAAATTCGAAATTCCGGCGATGTAGTGCACAACTAGATAGTTTTCCGCGTCGAACAAAAAAAGAACCAGGAAAATCGGTTGAGTACTAAGGCCTGTGCAGACGACACAAGATTGTGCCCAAAAACGCACGTTTTTTGAGCTTTAACTCCCCCTTTCCACCCTTTAAAAGGCAAAATTCGAAATTCCGGCGACGTAGTGCACAACTAGATAGTTTTCCGCGTCTAACAAACATATTGTTTAGTAATGCATGCATTCCAGGGGACGTCCCATTGGATAAGCATTAGATCAGTTAACCAGTTGGTAAGCGATAAAACTGTTTCACTGGATGTAATTTGGTTTATTAGTTTAGACAAGAAATAGTGACCCCCCCCCCCCCACCTTTATCCACCAAAACATTTCTAGCGGCATGGGAGCCTCGAATCTGAAGAGCATTTTAAAATCCATGATCTACGATACCCAACATGCGATTTCGAGTTCACCCCCCCCCCCCTTCCCTCACCAATGGTGCCAGTCTGGCACCAAAGCGGGAATACTTCGTAACATTGAACTTTCATCGGTCCGTCGAGGTTCACATCCGTATTCAAGGTGAAACACAAAAAAACTTTTTAACAAAAAAACGGACCGACCTCAAAACTGATGATGGCATCCCACTAAAAAGGAAAAAATAATAACGACAACTTATTCAGATAGGTAGGTTGGTAGGTAGGTAGGTACGCAGTGAAGTCGCCGCTGTGCCCATCTGCAGAAACAAACATACACAAGTAGATTCCACTTCCATCTGGTTAGTATTACAACATGGGTCGACAGTGCAATACAAAACATGAATGAGAGTGGGTACCTATCATTGGCGTAATAAATGTGTTCC
Organism: Apolygus lucorum; assembly: GCA_009739505.2. Lineage (NCBI taxonomy): Eukaryota > Metazoa > Arthropoda > Insecta > Hemiptera > Miridae > Apolygus > Apolygus lucorum. The sequence continues at coordinate 37,811,707 of CM019180.2, forward strand.
AAAACTATTAGGTAGTACGTCACTGCTGTCGTATGAAGGAGGATGAGAGAGTGACAATAAGTGTGAATCCCCGTACGAAATGTTGGGATTCGAACAAACCATCTCTTGATTAGATAGTATCTAATAGTTATTTATCTAATTATACATGATCAATCTTTGATTACATAATATCTAATTAATCTTATTTTCCATGTATGGCATATTGAATGTAGAATTGTCTAGATCATGATGTGGGTTTGTGATATGAGTTCATACTCAAATGAACCAGTTAGTGTTACAACATGCGTCGATAGTGCAATACAAAACAGGATTAAGGGTAGGTAAGTAAGTAAACAACCTTCTCATGTTCAATTTTTATCCAACTGCCATTTTTGGTGACGCAGACGTCTTCAGCTGTTATCAAAGGAAATATTCTTACTGAGATTCACATTCATTGTCACTCTCTCATCCTCCTTCATACGACAGCAGTGGCGTACTACCTAATAGTTTTGGAACACATGCATTACCTCAATGATAGGTACCCACTCTCATTCATGTTTTGTATTGCACTATCGACCCATGTTGTAATACTAACCAGATGGAAGTGGAATCTACTTGTGTATGTTTGTTTCTGCAGATGGGCACGGCGGCGACTTCACTGCGGACCTACCTACCTACCAACCTACCTATCTGAATAAGTTGTCGTTATTATTTTTTCCTTTTTAGTGGGATGCCATCATCAGTTTTGAGGTCGGTCCGTTTTTTTGTTAAAAAGTTTTTTATTTTACTATTTTTGTATTTTCATAATTTTTTATTTTTTACTTTTTAGTGGTTTTTTAAATTTATTTTTAAAATTTAATTTTTTAAATCATTTGATTTAATTTTTAACTTATTAATTTTTCGACTTTAATTATTTTAATTTTACATAACTTACCTACTACCAAGTACTTTTGTTTAAGTTTTTAAATCATTCGTTTTAATTTTTAACTCATTAATTTTTTCGACTTTTATTATATATTTTTTTTAAATTTTACATAATTTACCTTCTACCAAGTACGTTTGTTTAAAGTCGGTATTCTTTGAGTTACCGACCGTTAACCTTTTTTCGACATTTTTCGCTATTTTTCTTTTTTAAATCTTTTACTTGTATTTTTTAATCACTAATGGTTATTTTAATGTGGAATTAATTATTACTTTTTGAGGTTTTTTTATGAAGGTAGTAGGTAACATTATTGTTTAATTTTCACATTTTATTTTAGTACCTATACCTACAGTATTATTGTTTAAAGTAGTTATTAGTGAGTCCAAAAAATTGTTAAACATATTGTTTAGTAATCCATGCATTTCAGGGGACGTCCCATTGGATAAGCATTAAGTCAATTAGAACCTGTTGGTGAGCCAAAAAACACGCATTATTATTTCCCTTCCTCCTGCACCAAACTGTTTCACTCAACGTAAGTAAAATGGGGGCGATGATGTCCGTAGAGGAGTATCTACACTCAAATCCGCGCAATCCCAGAAAATACCATCGAAATCAGATGGAAAATGTAGAAAGTATAGCTCTTACAGGGAATTCACGTCTGCGCATGCGCAGTGGCTATTATCAGTTCCTTGGCAATGCTTTTCATCGGGGACCATCTACATGCCAATTTGCATGATCTCTGAGAATTTTATTGAAATCGGATGGAAAATGTGGAAATGATGGCTGCTACAAGCTGCTATCGTTTGCACATGCGCAGCGGCTATCAGTCCGGGGGCGATGGTTTTCATAGGGGACCATCTACACGCCAACTCGTACAATCTCTGAAAATTTCATCGGAATCGGACTTGAACTTCATATTTTAGCCCGCTGCAACATGTTTTGGATGATGAGAAGGCTATGTGCTAGACCCACTTGGTAGTCTACCGAAATTTGATGGTTATCAGAAACCCCCTCATAAAGCATCTTATTTTTTGTGAAGCTTAGAATCGGACCTTAAATTTGAATGTACCTACACAAACATGTACAAAAATGTACAATGAGTCGGGAAACTCGTCTTTCAATGAAATGTTAAAGTTATTTTCAAAATTGAGTTCAATATCATTTTTTGAAATTATCATTTTGCTTCATAATCAACTTTATCTTGAAGAAATGAGCGTTTCACTCTTAATGGGGAGGATGGTCCCCAATGAATGAGAGGGTGGTCCCCCTTGAATTTGTTGAGGGGCGGCAGGCGTCCGAGAATATGCCGGAGGTGACGGGCGGGTGGGTGGTGACGGGCGGGCGGGTGGGTGGCTTCGACGAGTCGGGCGGGGGGAGAGGATGCGGAACTATCTTCCGAAAAAACACGTTTTTAGGACGTCCCACAGTAGGTAAGACTTGGGCGTCCTTATGCGATCGATCTGGGGTGAAGTTGGACAACACTCAACAGAAAAAAAAAATAACCACACAGTAATCCGTTTTAGACCATTCTGAATCCAAATCCGCGAAAAAAACCATAGGTGTATGTCTGTGTGTGTGTGTGTATGTGTGTGTGTGTGTGTGTGTGTGTAACAAAATCTTGTGTACTCTGCACAGGCCTTAGTTCTCAACCGATTTTCCTGGTTCTTTTTTTGTTCGTCGCGGAAAACTATCTAGTTGTGCACTACGTCGCCGGAATTTCGAATTTTGCCTTTTAAGGGGGGAAAGGGGGGGTTAATGCTCAAAAAACGTGCGTTTTTGGGCATAATCTTGTGTACTCTGCCCAGGCCTCAGTTCTCAACCAATTTTTGTGGTTCATTTTTTCTTCGACGCGGAAAACTATCTAGTTGTGCACTACGGTGCCGGAATTTCGGATTTTGCTTTTCAAGAGGGGGAAAGGGGGGGTTAATGCTTAAAAAACGTGCGTTTGCGTGCATAATCTTGTAAAATCTGCCCAGGCCTCAATTTCCAACCGATTTGCGTGTTTCTTTTTTTGTTTGACTAAAATAACTTCCGAGTTGTACATGATTTTACCAGAGTACCAAAATTCGCAAGGGGAGGGGGTGAGTGGGGGGATAATATTCACAAAATATCCGATTTTTCAATATTTCGGTTCCTTTACTGCTTACTAATTGTACCCAAATTTTGAAATTGAGGAAAAATTCTCATTAAACCTCCAGATTTTCATGAATTATTCTCTGTACCACCATGGAACTAATAGTGGTGCCACCATGGTGCCATGATGCCATTAACCGCTTATTTCGTGTTTTTTTTTTGTGTTTCACCTTGAATACGGATGTGAACTTCGACGATCTGCCTACCAAAACTAACAGATGAAAGTTCAATGTTACGACGTATTTCCGTTTTGGTGCCAGACTGGCACCATTGTTGGCGTTGGGGTGGTGGGGGGGGGGGGGTGAACTCGAATTCGCATGTTGGGTATCGTAGATCATGGATTTTAAAATGTTCTTCAGATTCGAGGCTCCCATGCCGCTAGAAATGTTAAGGTGGATAATGGTGGGGGGGGGGGGGTCAGTATTTCTTGCCTAAAGTAATAAATAAATTACGTCGAGTGAAACAGTTTTATCACTTACCAACTGGTTAAACTGATCTAATGCTTATCCAATGGGACGTCCCCTGGAATGCATGCATTACTAAACAATATGTTTTGAACTACTTTCACAAAATTTCGATACTTTTAACAAAGCAAAATGAAATCTGATTAAAACGGGACCACTATGGATACTTGTAGAACACTTTTCGAAAAGAATCAGGCAGATTGGTGGCCGAATAAGAAACTGCTAGTGGCTTCACGAACGCGCGGCCCCGCGACAACTTCGGGAAACTTCGTACCTTTCCGGTCATCATCGGACCTCGTTAGAGAGTTTTTGCTTCACACGGTCGCACCGTGGGAGGCACCGTCCGTGGAAATAACGAGGTCCGATGATGACCGGAAAGGTACGAAGTTTCCCGAAGTTGTCGCGGGGCCGCGCGTTCGTGAAGCCCGCCCGTTTGAAGCGCTCTTCACACGGTCGCCTCCCGCGGTCGGGTTCCTGCCACCGCAAGATGCAACCTTTAGGTAGGTTACACACTGATAACAGTTATTACATGCTTTGGTTTTGCGAATCGCAAGATTTCTTTTACTTTCTTCTTCAATTCTTTCCAAAATATACTTTAAAATGAGTAGGTACCTACCTCACATTGAAACTACTTTAGGTTATTACAGAGCACTGCAGTGGAACTTCAATGGAGGTTTATCACAAAAATCTACAAAAATGGTCTCTACAAAAATATATGTATAGTTCCCCCATGCAAAAAGTAATTTTAATATGATAAACATTGCCTAACACATGTTGAATTTTGAGGTCCGAATATAATCACGAATGATGTTGGTAGTTCACTTGATCGTAATTTCATTTGATATTTCACTTGATTAATAGTGAAAGAAAACTGATCTAAAAATGTGTTCAGGCAATAACACATTTAAAACTCATTCTAACCCCTGTGCATTTTAAAAAATATAATAACTTTCCCGAGTTTATTGTCATTTATTATATTTCAAAATATAAGTATTTATTAATTAGGTGTAATACCATACGTGAACTCAGAAAATTGTGTGACTTAGAGAAAAACTTATAACAAAAGACAGGCCTAAAATATCATCATTTTTAGTCATATGCTATTTCTAAAATGCCAATTGTGTTCATGAGTTTATAAGAAGTTTGAAACAATTTAATTATAATTGCAATTTGATAGTAAAACTATGCATCAAACTGCATATACAAGGTGTTTCACGAAAAGGTTGCACCCCCCTTCATTTCCCCAAAATACAGCGTACAAAATTGGGACCAACGCTATTCTTCATGGTTTTTTGTGAGGAATTCAGGAAAAATACTTTCGCGCAAAATAGAAAAAAAAACCAGTCAAATTTAAAAACGGATGACACCCTGTGATTCAGAGTCAAAAAATGATGGAAAAACGTGCCACACTAAGGGTTCTCCAAAAATCTAATTTTTTGTGCAATTGTGGAGTTGCGCAACTTAGAGTGTTCAAAAAGTCAGGTTGCGCGCAATAAAAAATTTGGTTCGGGTATGAATTTGTCATGAAATTTGACGATTTGTGATAAAGGGGGGGGGGGGGTCCATTTGAATAAATGAAGTTGGTGTCAATTGCGCACCTGCATGTGTAAGCCGCAAATTGAAAAGGGAATTGTTTTTAGCAAATAAAGAAATTTTGAAAATTTGGTATGGTAGCGTGTTTTTGCCTGAGGGGCGTACCCTTCCCAACCTACGATCCACAAGCTATCTCGTCTGAACCAACCTGCTTTTGGAGGTACTCAAGGTGAAATCAACAACAACAAGTTGAGGAACCATAAACATCTATAATTAAGAAAATAGGAATTTTACCATTTCACAGGATAAATCAGTACACATTCATCAAAGGTAACGTCAATTAAAAGAAAGTCGTCACTTCGTGACCAAAACCAGAAACATAGGTAAGTATCTACAAGGTACGGGTATCGGTACCCTACTGGTACCCAACGAACAAAAACAAAGGTACGTATTTTGGTGACCACGTGGGCCACAGAAATATGAATTAATTCGATAAAAATCAGAAATCAAGGACAATATGCTCCTGGAATTCAACGGTATTCTTCAGGTAAGTATTTATAAGAAAAGATATTTAGTGAGTAAGCAACAGGTAAGTATCAACCCCGTTACTTTAGAAATAAGAACGTAGAGTTATCCAACTGGACGAAATCAGCAATCAACAAGGTAAGTGAGAAACAACAAGTGAGGACCTAGGCGTCCTAAACAAATGCAGATCGACCAGGTAAGTTTTAGAATTTAAGATATGGTAAGTATATTACTTTAAGTTGCTTTTAGCTTTAAGGTTTTACAAAAGAATTGATTAAATCGGGGTGGAAGAACCACCGCGAGGACTTACAACACGCTTGACGCGATATCAAGGTACGCACACGCTACCGCCGCTACGCGTCGGTACGGGTGGTGACTAGTATGATTTACGTAATTTAAACAGAAATTAATACTCTTTGATAACAGAAATTTGGCAAGAAATGTCATACAGTGCGTTTCCAACGATATTGAAGTGGTACTTTACCGTAGCTTCTCTGGAACTTCGTCTGACGAGGAAAAACGTGGTGGGTAGAAGACGGTCCCGAAGGGGTCTTTATGGAGAAAATACTTGGGTCTAGTTTTGCAAAATCGGGCAAAATCTAAACGAGTCTTTACAATTATCAATGTTCTTTCACTTTCGCCGGGGGGAAATATCCCAAATTCACATCCACTTACTAGCACAAATGGCTCCAACACAACGGTCAACTCTGCCTACAATTGAGGCGTCCTGGGTTCACGTCGAGACAGAACTGAAGCTTCCACGCGTAGGGGGTCGACGCTCCCCTCCCCGCAGCTCTCCTCCTCCCCCACCGCTTCCCCCATCACCACCCCGACCTCCTCGAAGGCTGTGGAGGGCGGTTTTCCCGCGGCCTTTCGAATTGGCGGCTTACATGACCCCTCCTTCCTCCGGGAGCCGTCGTCCTCGACGGTGGATTCCTGTTCGGCGACGCTGGGTATGGGGAGGGCTCGGCCGGGGTACCGGCGGGTAAATTCTACCTCGTACCGGGTACGCCTGCAGTGGCTACAGGTGGGGTCCACCCCCGCATGCGGTGGGTTGCAGTGATTTGTCAGCTGTCCTCGCTCGTGCCTCTTAATCATTCGCTCCCAGAAAGCCTTGCAGGAGGCGCACCTGAATCCTCTCATGACCGTGGGCGGTCGCATACATATGGGGCAGAGGTCTCCCCTCGATGTCGTCCTGCTTCTGGTCTCCGTACCCTCGATCTTCTTCATGGCTGGGGTAGGGAAGCTGGTAAACCCGGGATTCGGACGACCTTTACGCGGTACTGAAGAGGCGGAAGCAGACTCGGAATAGCTGGGGTCCAGATCCTCGTTGTTGTCGTCAGACTCCTCCGCCGAAGTATCCATTCCCTCCTCGGGGGTCACAATTCCTTGGTGCCCCCGCTTTCCCGCTCGTCTCTCGCTGATGGGTTTACTGGCTTTCTCTAGATGTACGGCAGGCCTGGCATTTAATTGCACCTTCATGGTATTCAGCTCCCCAGTAAGGTTGTCAATTCGTTCCTTTCGCCCCTGCAATGCTTCCTCCGCAATCGCGCATCGAGCTCTCCACCCCGCCACCTCCATCTCGTGCATCCGCCACTCCGGCAGCAATGCAGCCAGGTTCTCGAGCCCCTTTATTCCAGTCTCGTAAAACGAATCCAGCATTGCGTGGTGATCGGCCTGTCTCATGACTTCCATAGCCGCAGCCACCACCTCCACGTTTTCGATGGCCTCGCGCTCGTGTCCTCTAGAGCCCGTCGAGTCGTTCAAAGCGGAACGGGTCAGGCATTGCTGGCACGCCCCGTCATAGGCTCTTCTTACACGCCGCACGGACGGCAGGGCACGAGATAGTGGCGCCTCGTGCTCCGTTGGCTGCACCTCGGAGTTCCTCCGACCCTCCATCTCCTATTGGGTAAAAGAAAATAGTTCCAGGTTAGTTGAGTCTTCCTCTGCATGCATCCTCCTGTACCTTATCGTTTCCTACCTAGCACTGTATGACTGCCATTAATATTTTCATTATGTTCTTTTTCAGGTCTGTTCCTACTGTCACCATTCTGGGTCTCCACTTAAAGGTAAGTTACCACATGTTCATATAAATCGGTATACATACATGTTTTTATTATAATTATTATATTGATTACATCTATATTATATATGTATCTATAATGTTTTTTTTTTTTTTTTTTTTTTTTTTTTTTTTTCATTTTATTTTATTTTAGTCACCATACCCGTTTACATTACTCCGTACCCTGCGCTAACCCCAGCCAGCACCCCTTTCTCATGTAGCTTCTTGTAGTCACGGGGCGGGCGAGCTCGCAAGAAGTACGTACCCTCGCCCGTACCTGTCTCGCTTCCCCCTCCCGTCTCCATTAAGGCTGGGTCAGTCGATGGGCTTTTGGTAGAGGCACCTTCCGTACCTTCGTTTGGCCCGTCCAACTCCTCCAAAATCGGAAGGTCAGCTTCCTCGTTCCAAGCGTCATCCAGCTCCCAATTCTTCTCACGCTCCAGGGGTTCCTCAGGCATCCGTACCTCGGGCGTAATTCCCGCATCCGGTTCCTCCAGTACGGCATCATCGGGCACACCGTTCACCGTGGCCGGCTTCAGTCTGTTTATATGGACCACTTGTTGACGAGCCCCCAGCAAGTCCTGAATTTCATAATTCACGGCCGAAATTGCCCTCTTCACTCTCCAGGGCCCCGACCAGGGACTCCAAAACTTCCGGCACTCCCCGGAGGGTAGGTGCATTTGTTTTAAGTACACCCGGTCTCCCTCTTGGTACTGCCTCGTGCTTCGTCTTCGATTTATTCGGTCCGCTTGCTGTTTCCATGCCCTATCCAAGCACCTCTTGGCTATCCTTCTGGCCTCCATTAAAGTGCGCAACTCGACTGAGCGGTGACCATCGCTGGGCCGGGTCCACTCGGTTGCATTTGGAAGGCGCAGCTCCCTTCCATACGTTAAAAAATTCGGAGAGTACCCCGTGCTTTTATGTGGGGTGGCTCTATAGGCCGCCAACACTATGGGCACCATTCGTTCCCAGTCCCTCGTCTGCCGGACCACCTTTGCCATTATGTTAGCGAAGGTTCGGTGGAACCTCTCGCACACCCCGTTCCCCTGTGGGTGGTACGCTGTGGTCTGCACCTTGGTGATCCGCCAAGTCTGACAGAGTTCCTGAATGAGCTCAGAGGTGAACCCCGTACCCCTATCGGTCACCAATCTCCGGGGTACCCCGTGGTAGGGTATGTATCGTCCTACCAACACGCGAGCGACCGTTTCAGCCGTTGTGTTGGGTACCACATATGCCTCGGCAAATTTGGTGTAATGGTCCACCATAGTCAAGACATACTTGGGGCCACCAAGTGTCACCAGTGGTCCCACGAAGTCCATGCCCACCACCTCCCCAGGTGCCGAGGGTATCAGTGGTCGCTGTATCGGGGCCGACGAATGTCCCGGTGCATTCCTTCGTTGGCACGGCTCGCACGCGGCGATGAATCCCTCCGGATCTTTGGCCAATACCCCGCTCGACGCACTAGTCGCTCCGTCACTTCCGCCCCCGGGTGCCCAGCCCAGGCACTACCATGACACGACACCAGTACCCACTCCCTAATTGTTACGGGGATCAGAGGTACTCGTCCCTTCTCCCCCTCGATCTCAACAGGGATAGTCCATACCCCGTCCTCCCGTTGCACCCTATCCCGGTGTTTCGCAATCATATCCTGCACCCACGGGTCCATATCCTGCGCCGCCCCCATCAAGGGTTTCGGGACCTCCACATTCACGGCAGCCACGTGCATCCGACTCAATCCGTCAGCGTGACCCATGTTCGCGCCGGGTCGGTACCGCGGCTCAAAGTCGTACTCCGCCAGCCTCAATGTCCACCGACCAACCCTCGAGGTCGGGTCCCGCAGTCTCAGTGCAGCAGTCAGCGCCATATGGTCCGTCTCCAAAATGAACCTCCTTCCCAGCAAATACTCCTGATAGTGCCTGCATGCCCAAACCACCGCCAAAAGCTCCCGCTCAGTCGCCGAGTACCTAGTCTCCGCGTCGTTCAGTTTCCGGCTAGCAAACGCCACTGGTCGTTCGACGTCCCCACATTTCTGGGACAACACCGCTCCCAGCGCGCTCTGAGAGGCATCGGTGGCCAGTATGAAGTCCTGGGTTAAGTCCGGGTAAATCAACACCGAGTCGGATAAGAGAGCCTCCTTCAACGCTTCAAATGCCTTACTCTGCGCCTCTCCCCATCCGAAATCAGTTCCCTTCTTGAGGAGTCCAGTCAGTGGGGCCGCCATGCCCGAAAATCCAGGCACAAAACGGCGGTAGAAGCCCGCCAGCCCCAAGAAGGCGCGCACCTGACTCGCCGTAGTGGGAATGGGGAACTCTCGCACCGCCCGTATCTTCTCCGGCTCCATACCGACCCCTTCGCTCGTGATGCGATGTCCCAAATAACTTGTTTCCTGCTGTAGGAATTCGCACTTGCCAAGATTAGCTCGAAGACGGGTCTCCCTAAGTCGCTCCAACACTCTCGTTAGGCTATCCAGGTGAGCCTCCAACGTCGGCGAGAATACTATGATGTCGTCCAAATAGACCAAACAATCGTGACCAATCAGTCCGTCAAGAGCATTGTTCATTGCCCGCTGAAAAGTTGCGGGTGCATTCCGGAGGCCGAAGGCCATACGCGTGTACTCAAAATGGCGCCCCAAGACTGAGAACGCTGTTCGCTCAATGGAGTCGGGGTGCATTCCCAACTGATGGTACCCCGACACAAGATCAATCTTCGTAAAGTACCGGCACCGCCCCAACATCGATAGGGTGTCCTGCAAATTCGGCATTGGGCAGGCGTCCGCCTTAGTCAACTTATTCAGACGTCGGTAATCTATACACATACGCCATTTTTGGGGTTCCCCCTCCGGTGTCTTTTTCTTAACCAAGACCACCGGGGCCGACCACGGACTCTTTGAGGGTCGGATTACCCCATCCTCCAGCAACCCATGGAGCTGTTCCTCCACCTCCTCCCGGAGGGCGTGGGGTATCGAATACGGCCTCACATGAACGGGTTCCGCCTGTCCGGTGTCAATGACGTGTTCCACACCCAAGCGACACCCATCCCGGTCGGGTTTATCAAAAACCTCCTCGAACCTGTGAAGGATTTCTCCCACTCGGCTCCGCTGTCCCTTGTCCAGATGTTGTAGCTTAGTTACTAACTCGGTCCGGGTATCGGGTCGTTCCTGGTCCCATCGTTCCATAGGCATCTCCTCCGCGTCCCCAGCCGCGTCTCCCGGGTCGTCACCAAGTACTGCCCCAATCCTTCGGAACTCGATGTCCCCGATTGGGAGTCTGGTCACCGGGTAACCCACACTCTCGACCGTCCCCTCAATTTCCAACTCGATGCTCCCGTTGGTTTTCCTATCAGCGTCCGCCATATTCCTCCTCAGTTTGGCCGTCGACACCTCCGCCCGTCGTTCAGGGATGGGCATCTCCATGCGCGGCTCATCAATAGGCACGTCCATACCCGGCTCAACCTCGGGTTCCTCCAGGTGCGACACGAGTTGCTGTACCTTCGTACCCGGCCCAGCCACGGGTACATCCATACCCAGTTCGACGGTGGCCACGTCCAGCCTCGGCTCGACGACGGTCAAACCAACCCGAGCCACCCCCGACTCCTTCCGGCGATCTGCGACCCCGCGGCACGGCGCCACCGTAGCCTCTCGCCTATCCGGACGGATCAGAAGCGGTACCTTCTTCATAAGGTCTAGGCCGAACAGGTCGAGGCCGGTTCCTTCCTGAGAAAACACCAGAAAAGTATGCCTGGTCACAGCCCCGCACACCTCCACCGTCAGTTCCTGTTCACCGCAGAAGTTCAGCCGATTTCCATCCGCTCCCCACGCCATAGCCTTAGTGGGTCTCAACAACGCACCCCCCACCGGTTTCGCCAGCACCGAGATTGCCGCACCCGTGTCCACGATCAGCTCTCGGGGCTCTCCATCCAGGGTAACGCCCAACCTTATTGGTTGCTCCATTTGATAGCGTACCATGGGCACATGCCCCATTGGATACGCGGGAGGTTCTCTCTGCACCGCTTGAGTCGCGTCCTCAATAGCCGGCACTTTTGTACCTCGGGGATGGGACACCGGGGTTAACAACTTCTTTTTGTGGCAGTCGGTCTCGAGGTGCTCCCTTACTCCGCAGTAGTCGCAGTAGATGGTTTTCTGGGGGTTGTTCACACAGTCCACCGGAAAATGCTCCATACTAGCACAGAACATGCACGGGTACCTCGGCGTTGGTTTGGGGGGGGCTCGTGCCCCCGCCAAGGGTACCTTCCCAGTGTTCCGCGGGCATCTCGCCGCGAAGTGCCCCGGCATTCCGCATTCATAGCATTTTCTTTCTTCGCGTACCGCGACGGCCGATATTCCCCACTTCGTGTCCTCATCCGAGTCCAACTCGAGCGTCTCCCTCAATTCCTCCGCTCTCTTTAACGCGGCCTCCAAGGTTTCAGGGGGATTGTTGGTTAATAAGGAACCCAGTTCCTTAGGCAACCCTTTTATGAACGCTTTTAAGGTTTTCCGTCTTACCCAATTCTGCCTCTGTGGGTTCGTCAAATCCGGCCCCTCCTCCTTAACCGCCGATCTCGCCAGTCGGTGTACTCGCTCCGCGAACTGACGCAGCCCCTCACCTTGCGCCACCTTTGCCGCACACAGTGACGCGGCCGCCCGTTCCGGGTTCTCCGTTTCGAACCATGCCAGCATCGCCTCTCGTGCCTCATCATATGGGTTGAGTCCCGCATGCGTCGGAGCGTTGTCAATCAGGAATTGCTTGGCTGTACCCTTGACTTTGGCGCGCAACAGTCGTATTTTTTTGTTTTGCGTTAGGTTTCCCGCCACCTCGTCGAATACCTGAAAGAACGCGGTCACCGGCAGCGCCCCACTTTCGTCCGGGGTCCCAGTTTTCTATTTCCAAAAACATCGAGCGAGGCACATCCGTGTCGGGTACTACCTGAGCCGCATTACTTCGCCCCTTCCCGGCTAGGTCATTATACGCCCTCATCAACCTCTCGAGTTGACCCAGCACTCCGCTCATCTCTACCTCCCCCGCTCTCCCAGGGTGCTGGCCCGGTTCGCTCATTGTAACGGTTTTCCACAAATGCTGACTACCTGAGCACCTCCACAAGCCCGCTCAGACGGATTTACTACGATTTCTATGAGTTCGTGAAAAGCGTACTTTTCATGAAATCCCACCGCTGCCACCAAATCTGTAAGCCGCAAATTGAAAAGGGAATTGTTTTTAGCAAATAAAGAAATTTTGAAAATTTGGTATGGTAGCGTGTTTTTGCCTGAGGGGCGTACCCTTCCCAACCTACGATCCACAAGCTATCTCGTCTGAACCAACCTGCTTTTGGAGGTACTCAAGGTGAAATCAACAACAACAAGTTGAGGAACCATAAACATCTATAATTAAGAAAATAGGAATTTTACCATTTCACAGGATAAATCAGTACACATTCATCAAAGGTAACGTCAATTAAAAGAAAGTCGTCACTTCGTGACCAAAACCAGAAACATAGGTAAGTATCTACAAGGTACGGGTATCGGTACCCTACTGGTACCCAACGAACAAAAACAAAGGTACGTATTTTGGTGACCACGTGGGCCACAGAAATATGAATTAATTCGATAAAATCAGAAATCAAGGACAATATGCTCCTGGAATTCAACGGTATTCTTCAGGTAAGTATTTATAAGAAAAGATATTTAGTGAGTAAGCAACAGGTAAGTATCAACCCCGTTACTTTAGAAATAAGAACGTAGAGTTATCCAACTGGACGAAATCAGCAATCAACAAGGTAAGTGAGAAACAACAAGTGAAGACCTAGGCGTCCTAAAGAAATGCAGATCGACCAGGTAAGTTTTAGAATTTAAGATATGGTAAGTATATTACTTTAAGTTGCTTTTAGCTTTAAGGTTTTACAAAAGAATTGATTAAATCGGGGTGGAAGAACCACCGCGAGGACTTACAACACGCTTGACGCGATATCAAGGTACGCACACGCTACCGCCGCTACGCGTCGGTACGGGTGGTGACTAGTATGATTTACGTAATTTAAACAGAAATTAATACTCTTTGATAACAGAAATTTGGCAAGAAATGTCATACAGTGCGTTTCCAACGATATTGAAGTGGTACTTTACCGTAGCTTCTCTGGAACTTCGTCTGACGAGGAAAAACGTGGTGGGTAGAAGACGGTCCCGAAGGGGTCTTTATGGAGAAAATACTTGGGTCTAGTTTTGCAAAATCGGGCAAAATCTAAACGAGTCTTTACAATTATCAATGTTCTTTCACTTTCGCCGGGGGGAAATATCCCAAATTCACATCCACTTACTAGCACAAATGGCTCCAACACAACGGTCAACTCTGCCTACAATTGAGGCGTCCTGGGTTCACGTCGAGACAGAACTGAAGCTTCCACGCGTAGGGGGTCGACGCTCCCCTCCCCGCAGCTCTCCTCCTCCCCCACCGCTTCCCCCATCACCACCCCGACCTCCTCGAAGGCTGTGGAGGGCGGTTTTCCCGCGGCCTTTCGAATTGGCGGCTTACACATGCAAGTATTTCGCGCGAAAGTATTTTTCCTGGATTCCTTACAAAAAACCATGAAGAATAGCGATGGTCCCAATTTATTACGCTGAATTTTGGGGAAATGAAGGGGGGTGCAAGCTTTTCGTGAAACACCCTGTTTACCACTTCACCTACCAATAATACTCAGAATATTGTTTGGTCGGATAAAAAATTGAAACAGGATTATATAAAAACCTATAAAAATAGAATTTTGAGGATTTGTGAGGGTGAGGTCATGAGTAAGGTATCGCTTTCTTCTAGAAGAATGATGAATTTAGGATTGCGAACAACTGAAGGTTGAGTGTGAATAGTCGTTTAGAATTCCTCAGAATGGAACCAACTGTGTTGGTTCATCACTCAGATTTGGTAACAGCGTTTTCCAAAATCTCAGACAGAAACCAGCCACATATAATCTGAATTTTAGGCGTTCTACAACAGATATTGCATTATCTCAAAGTAGGAAATGAGGCAGAATTGATTTAAATTTGAGAGGAAAAGAAGGAAATTCCAATAAAATTATCACCTGATTTACAAACTTGAAATAACTTTGATGCTTGATCACTCAAAACTAGGTTTTGTAGTTAGTTCCATTCTGTACCTTCCACTTCAGCAAGAACGAAAATGGTGGCCAACTTCTCAGTCAAGGTCTCTTGGTGTCAGGTTATGATAACAGAATCCACGGAGCGTCCCGTTTCCTTGGTAACAGTCACGGTCCCTTGGTAAAAAGGAGTGGGGAGGTTAGCATCAACTCTAGTTTTCCGTAGCTTCACGTTCACGGGAGCTCGCCACCGTGTGAAGCAAAAACTCTCTAATAATTCATGAAAATACGGAGGTATAATGAGAATTTGTCCTCAATTTCAAAGGTTGTGTACAATTAGTAAGCAGTAAAGGAACCGAAATATTGAAAAATCGGATATTTTATGAATATTATCCCCCACTTGCCCCCTCCCCTTGCGAATTTTGGTACTCTGGTGAAATTATGTACAACTCGGAAGTTATTTTGAGTCAAACAAAAAAGAAACACACAAATCGGTTGGAAATTGAGGCCTGGGCAGAGTTTACAGGATTATGCCCGCAAACGCACGTTTTTTAAGCATTAACCCCCCCTTTCCCCCCTTAAAAAGCAAAATTCAAAATTTCGGCGCCGTAGTGCACAACTAGATAGTTTTCCGCGTCGATGAAAAAAAGAACCACAAAAAGCGGTTGAGAACTGCGGCCTGGGCAGACGACACAAGATTATGCCCGCAAACGCACGTTTTTTGAGCATCAACCCCCCCTTTCCCCCCCTTAAAAGGCAAAATTCGAAATTCCGGCGACGTAGTGCACAACTAGATAGTTTTCCGCGTCGAACAAAAAAAGAACCAGGAAAATCGGTTGAGTACTAAGGCCTGTGCAGACGACACAAGATTTTGTCACACACACACAGACATACACCTATGGTTTTTTTTCGCGGATTTGGATTCAGAATGGTCTAAAACGGATTACTGTGTGGTTATTTTTTTTCTGTTGAGTGTTGTCCAACTTTACCCCAGATCGATCGCATAAGGACGCCCAAGTCTTACTGTGGGACGTCCTAGAAAAAGAACCAGGAAAATCGGTTGAGTACTAAGGCCTGTGCAGACGACACAAGATTTTGTTACACACACACACAGACATACACCTATGGTTTTTTCGCGGATTTGGATTCAGAATGGTCTTTAACGGATTACTGTGTGGTTATTTTTTTTCTGTTGAGTGTTGTCCAACTTCACTCCAGATCGATCGCATAAGGACGCCCAAGTCTTACTGTGGGACGTCCTAAAAACTTACTGCCCTGAAAAATCTATGTGGAATTAAGTAGGTTTTATTCTTACAACTACATGCGATAGCTTATAAAAGATAGACGGAATTGTTCTAGTCTCGTGGTTTCTTGAATAATAGTGGTACTGTCGGGATAACTAAATTTGTGAATACTCATCAGTAGACATTTTCTCGAGTTATCTGTTCATATTTAAATGAGGAGATACTTTTTGAACTAAACACTTTGAATTATAAGGAGAAGCAAATTATCAAAGATAATATACCTACATATTTTATAAACTGAACATTAATATAATTAGGCTATAGGTTGATCAAAATTGGAGAAGCCCGTGAGCGCCAAGGAGGTAGGCAGGGCTACCACTCTAAATCCTTGAATATATTTTAAAAATTAGAGTTTAATTTAAGCGGTTTAAAGTTAAGTTTTAAGTTTAACTTTAATTTAAGTTTAAATCGGTTTTAATATTTTAAATTTTTGGCGGCGTAACAGAAGAAGTAAATAGTTTTTATATCTCTCAATAGGTTGCGTTGTTAGCACTATACACTCTATAGGTTGGCCACACTGCGAAACGAGCCTCTCATGTTGGTGCTCCTGCTCGCGACAAAATGGTGGACAATCGCAGGACGTCAACAATTTTCAGTTCTAATTCGGGAACGGGGGAGGTCACTTTCATCCATGGCGACTGTCCGCGACAGCGATATTTCGCTGTGGCTCCACAACAAATTGGGGACGTCGAACGATTCTTGGACTTCTGGCTCGATCTGTTCCCAATTAAACAATGAAGTGCTCAGGAACATCAAGGACTGCTTCCCGGACCTTCAGACGCAAGTTAAACTCAAACTGCTGTTGTCGTTCTTCCACATACCTCGAAGGAACGTTGAAGAGGTGCGTGTTGTAATACAGGTTCATTACCATGATTATTAATTAGTTTAACAATGAGGTGTTACGAAATCACCTGTAGAGCCGGAAGAGGTACCCAGCGGACGGTCGGAAGATACCAAATCCGCGGTTGAAGTTAGCGTATTTCCAGAAGCTGGTTCGTCGGCCACCCGCCACAACTTGAAATCTATCATGAACTTTTTCGTTTGACCTTCCAGTTCATCCTTTATATCAACATTCAGACAATATGTTAATGGCTTGTTGAAATATTCAATGCAAGGAGGTCAGGGTTCTTACGTTTTCTCACACCGAAAAATGCGAGGTAGGTTAGTTAATTCGCTCCAAAAAATGGTCAAGCAGTGTTCATCTATTGCTGGGTTCATGTTATCATTAATAAATAGCTACTTACTTACATACCGAGTACACGCGTATTTGGTTCATACCTCCACATCAAGGTATGGTAACACTCAGGTTATCAGGCAGCAGCAGCAGGCACTGACGATACCCGGCATCAGCAAGTTTATGTCGGTCCTCAGCCTAGATACTTCAAGGCGACAGCTTACCTTTCCTCGCTTCCTCATTTTGGTTGTTAGGTAATGCATTTTGGAATATAGATGTGAGCCAAGATGTTTCAGAAATATAATATTGCTATAGACAACTTACAGTTTAGTAGTTTTTAGAATTCCTAGTGGGTTTGGCTCGGCTTAGATACGGCGTGACGTATCACATAAGAGAGTTCCTAGTAGGGTCGATTCCGGCGCGCCAGAACTGGATTGTCCGCCTTGTTCTCAATATGGCGCGCTGGATTGCCTCCTAGTGACGTATTCTACCGTAATATTACAGCGCTGTATCTAAGCTGAACCAAACCCACTAGGAACTGTATACACTCTCAATCCAGCGCCGTATTCCGATCCGGTGCTGTAATAATTGAGAGTTCCTAGTGGGTTTGGTTCGGCTTAGGTATGGCATGATGTATCACACACAATAGAGAGTTCCTAGTGGTTTTTGATATGGCGTGACGTATTACACACACACTCTCAACATGGAAGAATATACTTCTTCCATGCTCTCAATCCGGCGCCGAATTGTGATAAGAACGCTCCTTATCCGATACAGCGCCGTATTGTTACGGTAGAATACGTCACTAGGAGGCAATCCAGCGCGCCGTATTAAAACATGGCGGATGATCCGGTTCCGGCACGCTGGATTGACCCTACTAGGAACTCTCTAATAAGAACACGCTATATCCAGTCTGACGCCGTAATATTACGGTAGAATACGTTGCTAGGAGGTAATCCGGCGCGCCATATTGAGAAGATGGCGGACGATCCGGTTTCAGCATGTTGTATCTAAGCCAAATCGACCCTACTAGGAACTAGGAGGCAATCCAGCGCGCTGTATTGAAAACATGGCGGATGATCTGGCTATAGCACGCCGTATCTTAGTAGGAACTCTCTTATGTTTCAACATTTGGAAGACCAGTTTCTTAACACTTTCAGTGCGGATCATGTCATAGGACAGCATGAAGAGTTTTGTCTCTGGCGGGTGTGGTCATATGACATGATGGGCCTCATGCTGCTCTTGCATACCCCGAGTCTTTGCCGAGTGGTGGGTCATGTCATATGACAACAAGCAATAAAAACCATAAAAAAAACCCATTCATTTCAAGTAGTATATAAATAGCTAAAAACTAAGCTCCAATGTCGAATTTCAGACAAAATTATCTCCCGCCGGAGGCCAAAGTAGGGTGTTCTAGTCCTGCATTGAGAGTGTTAAGAACAAACAACCGATAAACCATTTGGAGTTACACCTAATCTAAAGTCTTGGACTAACCACTTGAGAAATGTCCCGCAGGAGTTATTCTCGGCCCGTTCACCCCATCCCTACTCTCCAGAAACCAGTTGTACCATACAGAAGTTGTACATGATAAGTCGTCAGGAGTGTGTATACAGGGTGTTTCACGAAAAGGTTACACCCCCCTTCATTTTCGCAAAATACAGCGTAAAAAATTCCTACCAACGCAATTCTTCATGATTTTTTGTGAGGATCTCAGGAAAAATACTTTTGCGCAAAAAAGTTGCGCGCAATCGTGCGCAATTGACACTAACTTCATTTCGTCAAATGGAACCCCCCCCTTTTTTATTACAGATTCGGATTCTACGTCAAATTTCATGAAAAATTCATACCCGAACCGATTTTTTTATTGCACGTAACCTGGCTTTTTGAACGCTCTAAGTTGCGCAACTCCACAATTGCGCAAAAATTAGGTTTTGGAGAACCCTAAGTGTGGCATTTTTTTTTTCATCATTTTTTTACGCTAAATCACATGGTGTCATCCGTTTTTCAATTTGACTGGAATTGTTCTGAATGGCTGCCAAAATTCGGTTGTTATTAGTGAAAAAATCGCTCTTTCTAAATAGTTATGAGTTTTTAGGCAATTTTATTCAGTTCAAGCATGATTGTGCTGTCAGTTTTTATTTTTAACTCCACCGTAGACGGCCCCAAGCCCGTGGTTCAAAAGGAGGTGAAAAAATAAAAAATAAACATGATTTCGACCACAAAACTGATGTTTTCGTTGAAGAAATGTTAATTTTTCCTTTTGAATCTTGGTCTTCCTCAAAATGGATGACACCCTGTGATTCAGCGTCAAAAAATGATGAAAAAACATGTGCCACACTTAGGGTTCTCCAAAACCTAATTTTTGCGCAATTGTGGAGTTGCGCAACTTAGAGCGTTCAAAAAGCCAGGTTGCGCGCAATAAAACAAATCGATTTGGGTATGATTTTTTCATGAAATTTGACGTAGAATCCGAACCTGTAATAAAAAGGGGGGTGTTCCATTTGAAAAAATGAAGTTAGTGTCAATTGCGCACGATTGCGCGCAACTTTTTTGCGCAAAAGTATTTTTCCTGAGATCCTCACAAAAAATCATGAATAATTGCGTTGATTGGAATTTTTTCCGCTGTATTTTGCGGAAATGAAGGGGGGTGTAACCTTTTCGTGAAACACCCTGTATATAATAAATAAATATCAAAAATTGTCATTAGATAAATAACAAGTCAAATAAATATAGAAACAATGCTGTTAACAGCAATCGTTAGTCAGAGGTCAACAATACAAAAAAATGGGACAGGGAAGACGATTAAGAGAATAAATAATTTGAAATGGATAACGACAAGACAACGACGAACAGCACAACTACTAAAGGTTAGGAAAATTGGTCTAAGAACAAAATTTCACAGCCAACAACGCACAGCACAAATTACATCTCCTGCATCCACAGTTCTGGCGAGAACTCCCCCGCTGCATATGGCGACAGGGAGATTAGGGCGTTCTTGATATTTGTTTCAAAGGAGCCAGGAGAGAGGAGGCGGATCCATTCAGGGAGGTGATTAATAGTCCAGACTCCGAAGAAATCAGGATCCCTTTTCTGGGTTAGGGCCAGACGGTGACGAGGAAGGCTGAAAAGGTCCCTGTTCCTAGTATGATACTGGTGAGTATCACAAAGCTTGGGAATGTCGGGTGCTTCCCTCTTCACTCGCAGCAGCGATGCCAGGACGTACAATGCTGGAAGGGTTAGGATTTTTTGGTCCTTGAACAGGCATGGGGCAATGGGCATCAAAAGCGGCTCCTGCCAGAACCCTCACTGCTGCCTTTTGGGGTCTGGATATAGGTAGTGCGTTACTAGTGCTGCTCCCCCATAACAGCACTCCATACCAAAGGCGCGATTCGAACATGCCAAAATACGCTTTATGCAAGGCTGGCCTTGAGACTACAAAGGAGAGCCGCCTCAGCAGGTAAACCATCTTTGCTAGGCTCTTTGCGAGGCTTAGATATGGCGTGCTGGAACAGGATCGTCCGCCTTGTTCTCAATACGGCGCGCTTGATTGCCTCCTAGTGACGTATTCTACCGTAATATTACGTCCCCAGTTCGGAAATGCCACATTCTTATCACAATATGGCGCCGGATTGAGTGTGTGTGTAATACATCACGCTGTATCTAAGCTGAACCAAACCCAGTGGGAACTCTCTAATAAAAAGCGCGGCTAACGCATGTTCCATGTCATCGAATTTTAGCCAAAGGCAGCAAGCATTTAGGCAGTAAGCATCCGGGGATCCAATAATAGCTAAATACAAAGTATTTGAAAGCCACTAAAGGCCAAAAAAGTGTATTACACTTACTGATCGACAAACACTCCGCTAGGTCCAAAACAGACTTTTTACAACTGTCTTTTGTTTCAGTGGAAAACTGAGCTTGAAGAAATAGTGGAGGTGGCCCAAGTTGACAGCGAGCAATGGGTCTCTATGTTAGCTGAAATGATGAAGACCCTGCCAGCAACCGGATCTCTCAACACAGCTGTTACGGAGAATGACCAGAATAAACGGATTTTTTCTGACTTGTACAATGACCTGAAAAAGATTGGTGAGTAGCTCTGTGAGAGGTGATATCATTTATCAATCCCTGTTTCTGACGCCTAATATCAGTTTTTTTTTCCGAAACATATCGATACCTTAAAGCACAAAGGAGCTCTGTCCAGAAACGGAGTTTTGAGAAAAACGCAACAGAAATTATCACCAATGCACAATTCCTAACATAATGGCTTATCATACTAAACTCTTTAATTCTTTAATAAATTTTCAATCTATAATCGTCAAGAAGATCACTAATAGTTTCGTTGAATTGAGTTTTTCTGAAATTAAAAAAAAGAAGAAAATGTGGAAGATGCATGGACCCATTGTGCTTTAAGGTATCGATATATATATACACATATATTTACTCGACTTGATGGTTAGATATAGAAACATTGGTGAAATTGGTGCGACTAATTTTTTTTTAATTTTTAATCGAAAGTAGACCTAATCCTGAGAATTTTGACACCAGCCGTTCTCTTTTTGGATGAGTCGATATTTTTCCATGATTTTTCAAAGTTTCGAATATTTATGACGTCATAAACCACCCACCAGCCCACTGTGACGTCATAAACATTCAAAACTTTGAAAAATCATAGAAAAAGGTCTTATCACGGTAGAAGGTCGCGGTTGGTGTCAAAATTCTCAGAATGAGGTCTAGTTTAGATTAAAAATAACAATAAACAGTTTTCCCGACCCATGCGCACACCCCATTGAGGATGTAGGGGCAAAAAGGACCTAAGTCTGCATGCCCTGTAATGTTTGGAGTTGCTCTGTAAAGTTGGGAAGAGAACACACATGGAATTGTAGAGAAGAATGAAAAGATTATTGTTTAGTAAGATTTGAATGTGAGAATTAGAGAGGAGGTTCCCTCGTCTTGAAGTCCTATTTCAGCTTCCTCGTGGATACTATAACACTATGGATACCAAACTTCCTTTTTGGGAAGATCTCAAAAATGGATCCGCCGTATTGTCACCTGTGCAACAAGTTTGGTTGGAAAATTCCGTGCACTTTTGTTGGTAGCCTTGTTTTATCAACCAATGTTGTACCTACGCCTTCCACTCACTCACTCACTTCCTGTGGTTGCCATGGAAATGAGTTTGAGGCCCTGATGGCTTATACTTCCCCTCTTTGGAGGCCCGTTTGAGACACTACTTCTAAAATTAAGTAAACAACCATTACAGGATGAATTTTCGTCCAACTGCCATTCCTGGCATCGCCAGTGGCTCTTTTGCATAACTAGTACGAAAAAATTCATCCATGACCAAAATGAGATGGAATCGCTAAAAATGTCATTGAATTAGGTATTTTAGATGACAAACAATGATTAAAAACGCACATTGGTTGAGTCACGAGTGGGACGAAAGAGTCGTTCTGTAGCCAGGCAGGGTTTTGCCGTTTAAAAATGTCCCGCATTTCGCCAACACGTTTTCCAACTTTTATCAACATTTTTGGTAAAGTTGATCACTTTTTCTTTCAAAACTTCTTCATCAGAGCTGTTAATCCCAAGACAAAGCTCTTAAATGGTTCACAGTTTCTACGTGGCTTTTTGATTTCTGATTTTCAACCACTTCTGAAATAAACAGGAATTTTTAAAGACTCCTGATGTTCCTGAAACCAAAACCAAAATGTACTAAACGGGCGCACCTTGGCACACTTTTGATTCAAAATCTTGAAAATTGTGATTACTTTTTAGTCACATATCCAACGCAGAGGGGAAAAAAAGGAAAGTGGTGCAATTTGTTGTAGAGCTCAGTGAAGACAATTGAATAATAGATATTTAGCACTGCCTTATTTCCTAAAAAAAAAAAAATTGGCCAAAATGAAGAAAATCCATCATCTTACATTGTTGTGAGTCAGCCATTTCACTTCCGGCTTGGAGAAAAAAATTAACTATTCTGAAGCTTGATGGACACTCCGTTTTAGTCGCTTTCATTTTCTCAAACGTTTGAACTCTAGCCTTAAGAATATAAACAAATATTTGAGGGAAGTGGTGATTAGGTCAAGGTCCCAAAGATGTTTA
This sequence comes from Apolygus lucorum, assembly GCA_009739505.2. Taxonomy (NCBI): domain Eukaryota; kingdom Metazoa; phylum Arthropoda; class Insecta; order Hemiptera; family Miridae; genus Apolygus; species Apolygus lucorum. Next base: position 37,834,973 of record CM019180.2, read on the forward strand.
CTATCGTTCGGGATACGTCCCACTGCTTCAGAAGCTGAGACGAAAATTACATTTTTCGCACCAATTTCGCTGACATCATCATTTGTGTCTTCCTAAGGGAAGATCAGAATTTGTTCTGATGATTTCACTCATTCTGATGGTTTCCCATTGCCTCGCCGCCCTGGGTTGGACGAGGGGGGCTGAGCCCGGGATGCACGAAAACACGCCCCCACGGCGAGATTCGAACTCACGGCTTCCCTGCAGTAGCTCGTCCGAGACTCGTCGCTAAAGGACCCGTACTGCAGCGCGCTACGCATTTCTTCTTGAGAACTTAATTTTATTGTGATAAGGTTCAATTTTCCTCTACAATGAGGAATTTCACCGAATTCTGTTTGCATTTTTTCTGAATAGTTGATGGTGTGGGATAGATGAAAATCGGGTGATTTCAGAAAATAAGTCTTTGGGAGACAATCAAAATTTATGATTTCAAAAAATAACCGGGAAAACTGACTTCTTCAACGTAAAGCAGGAACACTCGCTGATTGGGCTGTTCAGATTGCCGTCTCCTCCCAGTGTTGCCCGATGGTATGACAAAATCGTGTTATCTAAGAGGAAAGTTATCAAACAAAAACAGGGGAAACCTAATTTTCCCCATCTTGCTTTTTCTTTTTTTTTCTTCAGTTTTTGATTTCAAACTTTACTGGTTTTGTGAAATGTTGCATCTGAGGACTATAGATTTCTCGATCTCAGCGCTTCAAGCGGCCGTACATGAACTATTCCAGGTTGACGTCATCCTCCCGGTTTTTTTTAAACGTTCATGTTTTCTACACTGTTTTGTTTATTCGTAAATTAGGAAGTACGGACTGAAAGTTTGCTGTAGGGGGTTTTTCGAGGCGCTGAATCCGATTTTGGGGTCAAAAATAGGAAATTCCGACATGGTGAAATTCCTCATTCCTCCAGTTGTGTGAAAATAAGACTGCGCTCTTGCTGAAGAATATTAGAATTTTTCAACAGTTTGCAGCGTTTAAAGGAAAGAATTTGAGGCTTATTTTCTTAAAACACTGATTTGACGAATGCACGTCAAGCATTTGACTTTTGCACCTTCCTCCTCAATTTCGAGCTACGCACTTCTTATCTTTGTCATTATTATAATGATTTCTTTCCTTACAGTTCGTAAACAGAGTGAGCTGAACCTTCTTCCCCTGGAGTGCCACTACTTGAATAAGGCAGCCTTGTGTAATTTAGTTGGCTCCGTGGTAAGTGCGTCTGATGTTGTGACTGTCATACATTTACGCTAGATGGGAATTCGTTACTCTATTGACTTCGTATTGTTCAGCCTACGCCTACAAAACATTTCACGCTGAAACGAAAACCAAAATCCGCTGCCCTGAGAGCGGAATTGATGCAGAAATCCAACGATGCAGCCAGCAACCTCAAAAAGTCCACTGCGCCTACAGTTCCTGTCCGTTCGAGAGGGATGCCTCGGAAAATGACTGATACCAGTGAGTCACTTCTAGTCTAAGGAAAACACCAGTTAAACTGATGATCAAAGAAACAATCAGTAATCAATGTTTGGTAATGAGATTTTACTTCAGTATGTTTGTTCACATTTGGGTAATGTCGTTTATTGTTTTCGTTTTTATCAGCCCCATTGAAAGGCATTCCTAGTCGAGTGCCTACTGGAGGTTTTCAGTCTGGTCTGGGTACCAACGCACTTCTCTCCAGACCGTCTCTACCGCGGAGTACTCTCCCTCGCAAGGATGGCGGTATCAAGCTGTTAGACATCAACGAACAACCAATTGCCATGTCGCAGGCTAAGAAAAGAAAACGGATGCAAGGTTAGTCGATATTGCGTAGCTTTTCTTTTACTCAGCGAAATAGATTTTGAAAAGTAATCTCGCATTTCTACTCAATTATTCTACATACAATTTAAGGTTATATAGATTTAACTAAAATATATAAATGTGAATTGGGTGTAGTTCAATAACAAATCGGAATTAATGATCAAGTCTTTAATCTCATATCAGTCCAAAATTACAGGGTGTTTCACAGCGTAAAAAATTGGAACCAATACTATTCTTCATGATTTTTTGTCTTCATGTTTTCTCATATTTTTTTACACTAACTTCATTTTTCAAATGGAACTCCCTTCTTTTATTAGAGATTCGGATTCTACGTCAAATTTCATGAAAAATTCATACCCGAACCGATTTTTTTATTGCGCGTAACCTGGCTTTTTGAACGCTCTAAGTTGCGCAACTCCACAATTGCACAAAAATTTGGTTTTGGAGAACCCTAAAGCTTGGTTCACATAGGTGCGTAATGTCTGTAATCCGTAGTGCGTAATGGGGTAGTTGCATGATATTTTTTTGTATTTTTTCTGTGTAGAGAATCTCTATTGAAGTACGTACCTGCAAATAAAACTCCCGGAAACGCTTCCTAAAAATTTAGAGATTTTTTCGAAAAACGGGATTTCGGATTCAGGTGGGAAAACCTACACACGGACACTGCGGGGTGGGGGCTACGTCATGGGTGTGAAGGGGGCCAAGAGACCCCTACACCACTGTTACCCTGACGCAAGGTTCGACCGGGGGTACTGTGCCGGAGGGATCCTTTGCCCGGGGGGGTCCTTTGATAGCCTCTGTTTGTTTGTTTACGTTCGTTTGTGGCAATAAAATTGGAGAATCACTCACACTTTGTGGTGCTTTCATACTGAATTTTGCTAGCTGTGCAATCGAAACATGTTGCATCAAAGATTTTGTTTCCTACTGGCATTCCCTCCACTGTAACTGAAATCGTACATGGTTGTGAGGAAACGCGGCTTTCTGGTGATACTCGAGCCACAACCTCGCAAATTTGCTAGATTCTTCTAAGTTCGACATAACCAACATCGTTTTATTTAACAATTTACTAAAACTCATTGGTACTACGTTGTACAGGATAATGACACTACAATGAAACTTCCAATAAATGAGCAACCATTTGGATGAAGAAGTACTACACACAAGAAATCACAGTTACAACTGACCTTTTACTATAAAAGTGTCAACTTACCTCACATTATTGGCTCCTTTTATTTAGGCGCAGACGAACTTGTTGTTATTGACGTAAAAATCGTACAACATGCCAATATTTATGTATGGAATATTTTCCAGGGAAGCTACCTCGAAACTCTTGTCGATGGCTCTCCTTTTTGGCATATTGACATTTTATGTCAATACTTTGGCACATAAACGAAAAAAGTTACGGTTGTTTTTCTGATGATTTCTACTTACAGCCAAGTTGTTCCTATCGAACTTTATCTTCGTCATTCGCGTTCATAGAAAAATCGTTTACCATTCATTGGAAAGCCCTACATTTACGCATAAATGATATACTGCCAAAACCGTTGTACTTACGGAAGAAACTGAGATATACCCCTGAGTTAAAAGAACTATCAACAACATTCGAAAGCAGATTGGGTAGGTAGCGGGAAAAAGTGAAGACATGTGTTGCAGACTCGTATGAAAGCGTTTATTAGCTTCTTGAAACTTTACAGTGAACATTATCTTTTCCTAACCAAACAACTAATAAATTATGGTAAATACTGGTGTAAACTATAATATGGTAACAACTCGGACCGCACTACGAGAAAGGGCCAGCCAAAAAACTGATAACGTGATAACTATGACCGTAAAAGTAACGTGAGGTTTTAGCGCCAACACAACAAAAAGAAAAACAGCCAAAATTATGCTTCAAAATTTTCAATTTAAACAATTAATTCAAACACAAAAAGCCTGAAAATATATTACAAAGTTTTTTCAATCATCACTATCATTTTGCTAGTATATTTCAATGTTTCTGACTCGAATTGTCCTCGATTGCAGTGATCTCAACGCACTCTATCGTGAGATTCTCGTTTAGGGATGACGTAAGAGGAGTGGCCCGCCAACACTAAAAAGGATGGTACTTCTTTATTGAAATACGGCTAAACTAAATGGAATTTCGAACTGAAAACTGGCCCATATACGTTTTTAAGTGCGCTAAATTCGAATCTGAAGTCAAAAACACGAAATTCCAACCCATGCAACTACCCCATTGGATGCTATGGCTGGAGCCAATTGAAGGGGCGGGACTGATCTTTGCGGGTGTAAACTTTTGGAGCTGAGTGTATCGATTTGAAAAATTGGATATTTTGCGCATTACGGATGAACTTCGACTATCTTCGGTAAACTTCGTAACAAACTCTGGTCATTTGTTCACAGAAAGTTTACTGACTTTGTCTCGTTCATTGACAAAACAACCAGAATCACTGTTTTGGTTTGGAAACAATTCAGCGCAGAACGTAGTCCGTGCATCTGCGTAATCGCGTGATCAGCCATGTGAACGCTCTTTTCTACGTTACACACTTTCTGCATTACAGAACACCCCCACTTCTCTTTTTGCGCATTACGCATTACGGACTTTACGCACCTATGTGAACCCTGCTTAACCCATTCAGTGCGGATGGCATCAGAAAATATGATGCCATGGTGGTTTTCGTGCTGTGCGGGTGGCATCATATGTGACCGTCCATGGGAAAAGGGACCTTAAGTTAGATTTTGTGAAAATGGAGTTATTGGTATTTTCGAATAGTAGAAGAGTAGCTGAACACGATGGTGTTTTCAAAATTTTTCTACGATTTTTTTTCAAAAAGTTATGAGTTTTCGAAGTTTGAGTTTCGAAAAACACAGTTTCGAGAAAACAAGCCTCAAAGTTTACCAACATTTTTTAAGTGTTCAAATGTGAATATTCGCCGTTCTAACAGGAATTTTGAGTCAATTTTTTTTTTCATCCATTAGGTACTCATTCACAACCACAATATATTCACAATATCTGAACATTTTGTACGATTTTTTTTCAAATAGTTATGAGTTTTCGAAGTTTGAGTTTCGAAAAACACAGTTTTCAGAAAACAAGCCTCAAAGTTTACCAACATTTTTCAAGTGTTCAAATGTGAATATTCGCCGTTCTAACAGGAATTTTGAGCCAATTTTTTTTTTCATCCATTAGGTACTCATTCACAACCAATATCTGAACATTTTTGGGCCATTAGTCTTGCGACCGGTTGGCAGTGACGCAGGTTCATCCCCACTTACTTACTTCTTCCTAGCAGAAATTTCGTACCTATCAGTTTATTTCTCTCAAGTTCGAAATTAAACAAGCAAAAATCGTTATCTGGCCAAATCATAGAAAAACAAGAGATAATATCTCTTGGAAACTGTTGGAAACACTGCTTTGGGAAAAGGGACCTTAAGTTATCCCCTCCTCCGCTCCATATGAATTATGGAGCGGGGGGGGTGGTTAACTTAAGGTCCCTTTTGTTGAGATTGACCTTCTCTCGATTTTTTCCATTTTTCGATTATTTAATCGATATAACCTTGCAAACGGCCTGTATCTCCATAAAGAGGGATAGTTGCTGCATCAGAATCGATCAAAACCCAAAAATCGATTTTTTTGGCATTTTTTCTTAAAACTGCTCTCCTGAACATTTTGCCATTTTAACTTAAGGTCCCTTTTCCCATGGACGGTCACATATGATGCCATGCCTAACAATAAGAGCGCCCCCCTTCAATTGTTCCGACCGTTGGGTTGTCCGTTATGACCTGCCTCGCGTAATTGCAAGTCTTTCAGAAACAATCTGCGAGTCAAACATCAAACATGAGAATATCAAACATGAAAAATGAAATTTTTTTATCGAAGTGAAAATTTTCAGGATGGGGCGTAACGTCGCTCTTTTTTTCCCGCATCAAATGGGTTAAGTGTGGCACATGTTGTTTCATCATTTTTTGACGCTGAATAACAGGTTTTCATCCGTTTTGAGTAAAACCAAGATTTCAAGAGGGAAAATGAATATTTCTTTCATAAAATCATCAGTTTTGAGGTCCAAATCATGTTTATTTTTCATTTTCTCTCCTCCTCTTGAACCACGGGCTTGAGACCATCTACATTGGAGTTGAAAATAGAAGGAGTGAAAATAAAAAGTAAACATGATTTGGACCTCAAAACTGATGATTTTATGAAAGAAATATTAATTTTTCCTCTTGAAACCTTGGTCTTCCTCGAAACGGATGACTCCCTTTGATTCAGCGTCAAAAACTGATGAAAAACATGTGCCACAATTAGGGTTCTCCAGACTTTATTGTTAGGTTGGTTCACCTGAACACCTTTCTCCCTAGTTATCAAGTTCTACTACAACTCGTCTATTTTCGTAATTCTTTTTGCTTAATTTTCTTCTCCCTTATGTAAATTTCATACTATTTCTTGTTGGGACTCGTCCGCAGTGTCTGATTTAAATAACAATGTGTTAACCTTCCAGTACCCACGCCATTTTGCTTTTCGATTCACACCTTGCGGCAACTCTCACTATAAGAAACTGTGTACTGGAGCAGCACTGAGCTATTCAAATTACTGAATATCAATGGATAACTGAATTTAACTCCTGCTTATGCAGTAAAATTGCCGAACTTATCGGCTGAAACGTAATACACGTGGAAAGAGTTCCAGTCAAGAACAGTACAGGTTAACCTGAGAGAACGATGGGCCAAGTGACTAATAAATCATTTTACAATTGAAGCGAGTCAGGGGAAGGAAGGGTGGAGGGTTACGATGGTACAGATAATGCCAATCTAATCAGGTGGCTCCGTTATCGGTGGACTTTGCCAAAAAATTCCTCCGCTCGTTGGCCCGCTTGAAAGTAACAAAATACGAAAACAGGTCGAGGAGGCACGGGTACCGCCTACGCGGGTACTGGAAAGGTAATTATGTGTTCTGTGTTTCTCAATTGTCCTCTTTAAAATCTTGAATCGTTTCAGAACTGGAAGAAAATCAAGCCAAAGCGCTTAGCAAAACTTCGACTGAAACTGTGTCCACAACGACATCTGCCGTTGCGACGCCAGACTACGCTATTGGTCTCTTGCCCACTCCATCTGTTGCACCTCCAACGCCAGCCGCACCTGAAACCCCCGCGCCACCTTCGTACGCTCCTCAAAGTGTTACCAGTAAGTTATGCCACCTAATAAATTTACGATTAATAGGTTTAGGTTAATATTACAGAAGTGCTACAATTCTGTGCTTAAGGCTAAATGTCACGATGTTTTAGTGTGATTCTGAAATGAGGGATGGCAGCACCATCGGGGCCAAATTTCGTTTACTCCTCAGTTGAGAACGGATCGAGATATTTTATTTCTGCAAACGGATTTCTTTTCAAGATCACCGTAGAATTCCGGGTAATTGGTTTAGAAAGTGTGCAAAAATTTTTTGCACATAGTTCCAGCAAAAATTTGTTCAAATTTTGAACTTTTTCAAAAAGTGGCCTTATAGCCACTTGCAGAACCTTCATCAGAATACGAATCCGTTTGCGGAATTTTTCTAACTTGATCATAGCCGTCGGATTCACGTTTTTACGATTTGGAGTGGTGGCGAGGGGGGCGATCATGGGCTGGGGGGGAGGGCGGCGATCAAACGCCCCGCCGCCCCCCCGACCTTCACATTCATGTTTTGCTAGTCTGCACCCTTTGGTCTCTATTCCTTTTCCTGGCCTCCTAATAGGCAGCTACCATCAACCTTCCCATTTCCAACTCCTCTGTCTTGAGGTTGATCGAATTGGGCCAAATTTCCATAAAAAGCAAGACACATAGACAAATAACTTATGAGAAAGATTCTGATAATGGTTTGGTAGCTTGTTATACATGTTATTGATTGATACTGGGGCGATGATTTTCATAGGGGATCGTCCACACGTCAACTCGCATAATACCCCTCAACAATTTTCATCGAAATTGGACATTAACTTCGTATAGTTTCGGGTGTTACAAGGATTTCATGACAGACAGGCAGACACGGAACCAAAATTGTTCAGGAAGGTCTAAAACATAAAACTCGAGTAGGAATCCAAACCAAAGGAGGTACTTTTTTAAACGTTGAAAAGTGAAAACAATAGTAGCGGAAGTATTGTTCTAACTTTTCAAGGATGAAGAAAAAAATATCTCCAAAATCAAAATTTCCACTCGCGTTCTACAACTACAACTTCCTGAACAATTTTGGTTCCGTGTCTGCCTGTCTTTGAGTCTGTCGTGAAATCCTTGTGTCGGGCAGAACTATGAGAAGTTATTGTCCGATTTCGATGAAATTTTCAGGAATTGTGCGGGTTGGCGAGCAGATGGTCCCCTATAAAAATCATCACTCCCGCACTAATAGTAGTGACTGCGTGAATTGTAACAGTCTTAACTTCTTCATTCCCCATCTGATTTCGATGACATTTTCAGGGATTATGGAGATTGGGGTGTAGATGGTCTACTAAAATCACGGCCTCCAAATTGACAAAAGCATCTGCGCATGCGCAAACAATCCTTGAAACAGCCATAATTTCTACATATATCATACGAATTAGACGAAATTTGTCAGGATTGTTCACATTGGCATGTAAATAGTCCCCTATGAAAATCATGACACCGGAACTGATAGTAGCACTTCGCAGATTTTTTCCGTTGATTGTGTACTCCTTTACCCCAGATTAATCGCATACGGACGCCCAATTCTTACTGTGGGACGTCCTAAAAAACGATGTAGTGATCGCTACACGATCACGGAATATTGAAGGGTAAAATCACCAACGCCGTACCCTAGTACTACTACCTACAGTATTCGAACGTCAACAGTGCCCGATGTACCCGGGATTGCTAGCGAATGAGAAAGGTGTGCGACCTTGAACTCTTCTCGAACTTTATGAGTAATCCGAAAAGGTAAACACGTAGGGTTGCCATCTGTATGGTAATTACCTTGTAAGACCACAGCACTATCCGTAGTTCTAGGGTATTTATTAGTGCACTAACGGTAATTTGGGGACAGTCATGTTTGTAATTTGAGTTATAATTACATGAAATCAAAAATGACATTAAAAAAAAGAGAAAATTGATAATTTAACTCTTAGAAGAGAGAATAAAAATTCAGACACGGGGGATTTTAGTTTCAATTATTTAGATTTATTTTGATATTATTTCAAAGATATTTGAATTTTTGGTAAATAATGAACAGGTGTTTTTACCTTTTTCAACACTATTGCAGAGTGAATTACCTACTAATACTAATACTAAAATCAAACGTCAAGAATTAGCTCCTCAAACCATCTATTGCTAGTGCAACTAGAACGGTGTGAGATGACTTTTGCAACTAGATTTTGTATAACGAAACTTGAACAACTAAGTAGGTACCTACCTAGTCCATGTACAGTGAACTGAAATTACCACAATTTCTGAACCAACTATTTAGTAGTGCAAACCATTATCTAAATCAAATTAACGCAGAATCTTTCTCATAAGTTATTTGTCTATGTGTCTTGCTTTTTATGGAAATTTGGCCCAATTCGATCAACCTCAAGACAGAGGAGTTGGAAATGGGAAGGTTGATGGTAGCTGCCTATTAGGAGGCCAGGAAAAGGAATAGAGACCAAAGGGTGCAGACTAGCAAAACATGAATGTGAAGGTCGGGGGGGCGGCGGGGCGTTTGATCGCCGCCCTCCCCCCCAGCCCATGATCGCCCCCCTCGCCACCACTCCAAATCGTAAAAACGTGAATCCGACGGCTATGATCAAGTTAGAAAAATTCCGCAAACGGATTCGTATTCTGATGAAGGTTCTGCAAGTGGCTATAAGGCCACTTTTTGAAAAAGTTCAAAATTTGAACAAATTTTTGCTGGAACTGTGTGCAAAAAATTTTTCTACACTTTCTAAACCAATTACCCGGAATTCTACGATGATCTTGAAAAGAAATCCGTTTGCAGAACTAAAATATCTCGATCCGTTCTCAACTGAGGAGTAAACGAAATTTTCTTCATTTTGGTGCTGCCACGTGGTGGCAGATTTCACAACTAAAGTCGGGACATTTAGCCTTAAGGGGGTTCGGTAGTCGGAAATTTTCATTTTTTTTTTAAGCAAGTTTCATTTTTCAGATTTTTCAAAAATATTATTCTACACATTATCCCCGAAATTTTGGTACATAAAACTTTCATGTTTGAGTCAGGAAATGTCCTGCAATGTCGTTGCCTGAAGTTGAGTATCTCCGAACCGCTTTTCGGTACCAGCGGAGTTACTCTGCTATTGCTTGTTCAACATTTGCACAAGCCATTTTTTCCACTTTTTTATGCTTTTTATGCTCACTAAAATTACGAGGTTTCATAAAGGTTCATGGAAAAGAGAAACAAGTTGGCATGCATCGTGACGTAATCGTCGAAGTAGGAACCTTTTCAGTTTATTGCGTTTTTCTCAAAACTATGTTTTCCAATGCGTTTTTCTCAAAACTATGTTTTTCAATGCGTTTGACCCTTTATCTCTGGAACTACGCATGATATCGAGATGATTCTTTTTTTGTGTTATGAAAGAATAATAGTTCTACACATTAGCATATGCTTTTTGTAAACAAAATACCTACTTGGAAGCCGAGAAAATTTTTTTTTTGTTTGACTATAAAAAAGGGTTATCTAAAATAGCTGTACAAAAAAAAACCCTGTGTTGTTGCCTGTAAAGTCAGTATACGGGCGAAAGTTTTACGTGACAACGACTTTGAGTGGTAAAATAATTTTAATGTTAATATTCATTCGTATAGTAGGAAGAAGGATAAAATAAAATTCTTTGTCAAGTTGCACAGAGTAGGTATTTCCCGTAGGTAGTAGGTATTTCGCAATAGAGGAAGAGTCGGTTCTGCCCCAAAACCCTTAATACTAAAAAAAAAAATGAGGGAGTTGCGCAGACTCTGGCCCGTATTCACAAAAATCACCAAAGTGACAGTTGAAGTCGCACTTCCTAACGTGATACTTTAGGCCAAAGTGAAACTTGAGGAGAAATCGCTATTCACAATCGTTTTTAGTGTAACTGCTCTTAGTTCAGCTTTAGGTTCAACTGATAAGGAAATTGAAGGAAAACTGATGTTTTCCATTTAAATCCAAACGGAAAACTTCATAAAACGGCTGTCGAAGCAAGCAAAATAGACGTACTTCTCGTCAAAAGCTGCACTGAGGGCCAGTAAAGTGTGGTAGGAGCCAAACTTACCCGGAGAGTGTAACTTGACTAAAGTTCAGCTTCGGTAAAGAGCGGCTAAAGAGACACTTCTTCCAAAGTTTGCTACGTGAATAGCGTTTTCTCTGAAATACAGCTCTAAGTGGTGCTTTCAAGCTTCACTTAGTATAAAGCCCCACTTAGTGCAGTTTGTGAATACGGCTGTCTATCTTCGTCTTTTGTATTGTTGGCATGTTGCTGCGCCAACTCTCTCAGGGTGCAGACCTGGGTGCTGAAATCAACAGCAAATGGCTCCGATGGATAGGGCATGTAGTAAGAATATATCCAGGAAGAAACCCTTTAACCTTATTATCCTGAGGTATCTTTTTGGAAGTCCTATTTTACCTGCAACAGTTTATATACTTTTAAGTCAAAACTGGTAGCCGTTGGCTATTTTGATACTACAACTATTGATTGTGTAAAAAAAAACCATTCCTGGTTGGATTTTCGTCTGACTGCCATTCCTGGCGTTGCGGACGTCATCAGCTGCCTTCCTAAGGGAGGATCGGGATTTGTTCTGATGATTTCGCTCATGGCTTCCCATTGCCTCACCACCCTGGTTATGACGCGGGGGGGGGGGGGGGGGGGGGGGAGCCGCGAATGGTCTAAAAAGCGCCCGGCACCCGAGATTTAAACTCACAATCTCCCGCAAGCATCGGTTCGTGACTCGGACCCAGAGCCACGTCGGTGAACGAGCTCGGCTATCCGCACCCCCCAGTCTATGGTTGCCCCTGTTGGGCGACTCAATCCCGCTATGGTTTGAACAGTTAGACGACTCAGGGCCAGGGGTACAATACCCGTTTAAACGTCACTCATCGATTAAACTACTGTTTAAACGGAGAATGCAGTTTAGGGCTGGGGTACAAGTTCCTAAACTACGCTTTTAGTTCCTGATAAGAGCTAAACTAAGACTAAAGTTAAACGGTCGCTGATGGCCGTTTAAGCTGAGCTTAGTGGGTAATAACGAGAAATATTGTTACCAATGTGGTGAAGTATTTTGGTTGAGATTGAATTTTATTAAATATATTGTAGTAGCTGCTTAACTATGTTACATTATTCACTGACGATTTTAGTGTAGAAGTTAGTCTGTTCAAATATTCATTAAATTTAAGGAATACCTAGTCGGAAAAAGCATTCAACAATTTGAACATTAAAATAGGAAAATATTCCAGCGTTTTATTCAAGTTTCAATGAACTAAAGATAGTTATTTCAAGAACGGAATCAAGAGAGGTAAAGTCACAAAAATTATAAAAAAGGTACATTTGTGTATTTTTCGGAAAAAATATACAGAATATCTCAAAACATTATTGATTTGTGATAGGTACAGTCATGTAATAAATAGATATCAGTCAGGTCCTTTACTCAGTTACACAACAATTGATACCTACAGAATAATATTGTATTGATAAAATAAAATGGGAAGGTAGGAGGAAACGACCATTAGGAACAGGGCAGCACCCCACGTAGGAGACGTATCTTCAGTTGAACATGGTAATCACCTGAAAAAAATGGAATGGGATGTGATGAAAAGAGTTGTGAAGTAGGTAAGTAACTATGAAGACGTAAGAAAGTACTTAAAAGAATGCATCTATAGTATTACGAGCAATTTGAGCTACATAAGTTGCTGTAGGTACCTACTTGCTGGTTTTGTAGGAGTGCTTTTTGGTAATACATTCTATCAGGTATTCTACCGATCGTTATGATTATTTACGTACATCAACCAATATTCGGAACAAAGTTGCTTGCTAGTGAAAGACATAGTAGTTATCACTACTCACTTTCACGTTATCGTCGGAAGTATTCGGCATGCGAAATTTCTTTTGATGATAAGAAATAGGATAAAATTAATATGTCGAAAGTACTCACCACATCTTCGAAAAACCGGTTCTTGGACGGGAAGACTCTTTCTTGAATAACCGATTTTAGGGTCGATCATGAAAGTTAATACGTCGTTTTCATCGTTGGTTTGTTTTTATTTATTTTTCGACACTAATTTCTTTCACCACTAGTGTATTACAATAAATAGAAACGCTAAAATGAAGGTTTTTGAGCCGATTGAAGTAAAAGTCGTCCAAGCAAAACTCACATTGAGGTTTTAGGTTATCCTGATTAACGTGAAGTTGATGTTTATTCCAACTTCTGCCTTGAAATTCATCAAAAATTTGCAGTTACGAACATGGAACAGCATGGAACCTTTATAGTTCCATGCCGTTTTGTTCTCTTCCTCTTCGTCTTCGTCGTCTCTGGATTACTAAACTCCAGTTTCTTAAACCGAGCTGATAAGGACTTGTACACTCGCCAAACGGGATCTGTCGTTTAAACGGTGTTTCAAAATTAAGCTAAGCTTAGCTATGTCCCCGTTTAAACGATGACTTGTACCCCCGGCCCTCAGTCCCGTTGGAACATGATGTTTGGACCGTCCCGCCCAAAGTGGGCAGTCGGTCCAAAGAGAAAGTAGTCCTGTTTACCAACAAAGTAGTTCCCTAAGAATGAACCAAATTTGATCATCTCGTACATTCAATGGGTTATTGCATTCAGAACTAATAAGCCAGTATTAGATCTGTAAGGGTTAATGAACTAGTAGACCAAGGACGATCATAATTAAGAACAAAATAGAACATGAATGCACAGGGCAATCGAGACGGCCGTGGCGTAAATACCCCTCTGTGATCCCGATGCCTCGGCTGTACCTAGAACGTACTATCTACACAAGTTAACTCTGCGCTCTATTTTTCTGTTCAAATCATTTATTTACAAACGTTTTAGTTCTCAACCAGTGTGGTTTATTTAGTTCTCATTCCCGAGATAAACACATGAAAGCAATAAGAGTACTCCGTACCGTTGGTCACCGCCATTTTTTCATGTTGTGAAGTACCAAGTACCTACGTGGATCTTTTAGTTTCGTTTGATCTATGTAGTTATAATTACTATATTTGCATTTCTCGAATGTCATAACACATACTTACAAATTAGTTTTAGAACCTCAACTTTCTGGCCTTTGATTATGCACCAGACAACTCTTCGCGCTCGTTTGGCTCAAGATTGGGAGATATGTTCCCTTCGTCTTTTGTCTTCTCATTCTTAGTTTTAATATTATTGACATTTTGAATGTCATGTTGAGAAATATTCCATTCTTGGGGCTTGTGCCTGCATATAGAGACGACGAATCCGACACTGAGAGGTGGCTGAAATGGATATTCGGACTTCCACTGTTATAGCCGATATCAATCAGAATATTGCCATTTTTCACGGACATTTCGCCTTTCACTAGCAGGACTGAGTCTGGAGAGCGGACCGACCTTTCCATTTCTTAGCGGGGCTGAGTCTGGGAGGGCCTGGACTGAGTCGGGTGTTGCCCACCTGGGCCTCCTTCTTCAACTAGGTAGCATCGTCGTTGCTCACACCAGTCTCCTCCGTCAAATTTTGGCAGCAAAAACTCTCAAAATTGGGGTGAGAATAGGGATGGCATATCGAATGAAATGTATCGATATATCGATCAAATGATATATCGTCAATGAGATATCGATACCTTCGATATATCGGAGGAAATATATCGATATTTCGATATATCGGAGAAAATATATCGATTTTTCGATGTATTGGAAGATCTACTTTAAAAGACATGTGAAGTAGGTAGGTGAATATAATAGTTTTAAAACAATATAAAAATAATTTAGGATGACATTTATGGATATATCGGAGTATCTACTTGGAAAAACTTGAAGAAGTAAGTAGGTAGGTGAATTGAAAAGTTACTAACATCATTTTGGAGGAAATATTATCGATATACTCGACATATCAGAAGATCTATTTGGAAAAACCGTGTGAAATATGTATTAACCTACTTTCAAAAGTTACTGGGTATGAATGATCAAAATTCATTGTTTAAAAACTGGAAAAAAGTGCGAAAATGTCACTGCAATGTTAAATTAATTTATAAATTGACAGGGGTATAGGTTCTATGGACCATCATGATCCTTCAAAATTGAAAATAATTGTTGTGAAAACCTGCTTCACTTCGTATAGTAGGTAGTTTTAATCTAGACTAGTCAAGCATTTGAGCCTTGAGAGCCACTGTAGGTGAATACTATGTACACAATCATGTCTGAGCTGAAGTCAACAGTCTGAAATCAACCCATCAGTGGGTACCTACAAAATTTGGAATAAAATTACTTGATGTTTTTACAAGTACAGGCGTCCCTTCTCGTCCATTCATTTCAATATTTAATTTTTACTAAAAATTTTTTTTTTTTAACTTGAAAACAGGTCGCGATATATTGTTGAATATATCGATATTGACCGATAATATCGGTTCTCTATATCGATACAAATATATCGATATATCAAACATAATATATCGATATATTTCATATATCGATATATCGTTGCTATCCCTATTCGTTTTATCCTCGAGACTCAAAAATCGATTATTTTCGATATCAAACATAAACTTCTCAACATAACCTTCTCTGACCCGATCAGCTGGTCGTGAAGGGGCGCCATTTGCGCTCCTATCCAGCAAGGCTATTCTGTTTACATACCAAGTTTTCTGTTCTGTAAACAGAACAATGGTGATAATATTCTTTAAAAGCAATTATGTAATCGGTATTATTATGTCTCCCTTGTGGGTTAGATGTCTGACAAGAAATTCCATACTCAGTATGTGTGTTCACTCTCAGGTGATGACCTGAGAAGGTATGAATATAAGATACGTCTCTGCGGTGGTTTAGACCCCTTTGAACATACTGATGGTATTAACTTTCCTTTAACTCAAAAATACTTAATAATACGTGATTTTAGCCCAGTGTTATTGAATGGTGGAATCAGTATGTAGGTAGGTAGGTAAACAACTTCGTTCAGCTGTAACTCCCAGCGCCTCCTACCAACATCCTCCACCAAAGTTAAATTTGGAATCATTCAGAAATTACTTAGTATCAACTAAATAGTATTAACTTCCTACTTGAATGCCCACTTAAGAAGGTAATTAACTAAACGAATAAACCAGTCAACAGAATTTGTTGAGGCAACGTAACTACACATCTTTCCGAAAACATCACGTTCCTCACTTTCCTACTTCCTCTCCCTGCACATGAATTTTGAAATTCAGGAGATGAAGTGAATATTTACATCGATCATTTACTAATTGAACTTCAAAACAATCACGCAAATTGGTTCGAAATTATCTTCCTGGGAACTTCGTACAAATCAAAACACTTGGACACAAACAAAAACATTTTGTGAAGCTCGTCCAGTAGGCATTCTATTATTACTACCTAACTACTAATGACTGAAGTAATGTAACCACATTAAAATGTGATGTATTTTTATTCTTACCGGTGATGAAATGCCGAGAACAAACTAGTATTTGTTTGGAGTTTAGATGTCACCCTCTCAAATTGTGATTGATTCGAGCGAGCCACCTTGCTCTTCTTTATTCTGATAGGTCTTTTGTCTTTTCACATTGGCTTCTAATGACTTTTGGCAAACCATACAACGAAATACTGCTCCTGTGATGGGAAGAGCAGCCAAACACCGCACAAATCGGCATGTCTAATGAAAAACTCTTTGTTTACAACGATGGGAATTCAGTCAGTTTATTGAACATGGTTGTCAGGAACGCTGGGTATCAGCGACGCCAAAAGGCTGATATTCTTATTTTTCGGAAAGTTCTCTTGTCTCTCCACACTGTTTCTAATCACTTTTGGCAAACCAAAAAATTAAATACCGCTTCCGGTAAGAGAAGAGCAACTAATAACTGCATAAATTGGCATAATGAAAAAGCGTCCATACAATCTTTGTTTACAACAGAGTCAACATGGCCACCTTTCAGCGAGATTCGAATAACCGTTCGATTAGTCGAAGAATCGATACATCCATTCTGTGTGACGTCACACGGATAAAAGCAATCAGCGCGAGACGATAGTTGTGGAGGTCAAGGACTCAACGGGACTCTTCTGCCAAGGAAATGTTTTATTTTCATTCTACTTTTTATACCCGATTCATTCCCATTAATTAAATTAAACAATTCATACCACTATGTTACGATTTAATTCTGTAACCTACTTGCTATTTTATGTTAATCGAGTTGGAATTTTCCCAGGTGTGCCCTCACTTCTTCAAGTCTCCCCAACACCAGTCACTAATGTTATCAACCAAGTTATTTCGCCCACAGCACAGGTCATTGGAAAAGTAAGTTCTCGATTTCAACTTTCGAAAGTGTACTCATTATTTAGGTTCAACAAATTTTAACTCAACAGTTCTCAGGTTATTTTTAGGTTCATTCTTGATTTCGTTAATTGATTATTGCTTTTTTTGTGTGATGTCGGCGTGTTGTCGAGTGAAGGCGACGGCCTTCTCGATGGCTTGTTATTTCTGTTATGTATTGAGGAAAGTGGCATTATCCATAAATAACTAAATATTCCTCAACTTGGAAAAGACAATAGAAAGTTATATTTTCGGAAATTACAATGGAAAAATAATGGTAGATTTAAGTGAACTGTAATGAAAAGTTATGGAAAGAATTACGATTGGCATTGGCTGAATTGAATTAAACGGAAAAACAGAAAACTTATGGAGCTCCTTACAATTTGTAAGTACCTAAGGAAATTTTAGATATGAATTTGATCAAAATCGATATGCTAAAGAAAACTGAATGAATGACTAAAGATATGAAATTGGACAATCTGACCCGTGGCGAAGAAAGGTAGGTAGTAGGCGAAGAGAGGCGAGATTCTTGATGCGATTCCCGGCGGTGGTAGATGGAAGTCCAGAACCAATCCAAGAGAGGATTCTTCAGCTTCGATTGCTACGGAAATAATGAAAAGAATGTAACGAGATGTTCTTCCATGTGAAGTAGGTACACCAACAAGCTTGAGTTATAAGTCGGTACTGCAGGAAACTTACAATTATGTAGCAAATGAGTAGAATAGATGTCGATCCGAACAGGAAGTTGAATCCTTCCGGCAGAAATCCGAATTTGCACTCGAGATGCTTGAGGCGAGTCTCTTTAGGTGTGCAATTGGCGGAGGTATCGAATGAAGGTGTCGAACGGTTTGTTCTCGTTGAGGAGCGTTACAGCGACTGGAGCTCTTAGGGAAGGATAGAGGTGATGAACTAACGCGGACCTGTCGTTTCAAGCGCAGTACACTTCGTGAGAGCTCATCAAGGACGGCCTAGAGCGGATGCGATAACAGTTTCTATTGGTCCCTACTCAACATGGATGCAGGAGATTTACCAGACACTGGCTTCCCGGTGTATTACTGCCTACCGAGGGAAGGAGTGTATATAAGTTTCCTCTAGCCGCGGACCTCCGCGCGAATATCGGAGACTGGCGGGAGGAGGCGCATTTACGTAGTGGGGAAGACAACTCCCAGGTAAGATGGGAGCAGAGGCCGGCGCCCTGACGGCTACCGATGCTTCTGAGGAACTTGGGCTTGTAAATGAGACGAAGGAGAGAGAAATGATCAAGTCGAATTGTTGAAGTAAACTCCATGAAGGGCAAGCCCTGAGTCTTCCTTTTATATTACAGGTCAGAGAATGGCGAATTCTTATTCATAAATACGATTATGAATACGAATACTGGTATGAATATGAATACAAATATAATTGTATTCACACTTTGAATACGATTTTCCCCCGTATTCGTATTTTGAATACGATTTTATGATTTTGACATTTTATGTCTTTACTATGGCACATAAATGAAAAATCGTCACGCGGGGAGCGTTACGCGGAAATTTCTGATGATTTTCACGTACAACCAATCGTTCCTAGGGAAAACTAACTTCCTCATTTTCCACCCCACAAAAATCGTTCACCACTCATTGGAAAGCTCTCAATTTATTAAACATAAGACATAAAATATCTCTCGTGGTTGCTTACTTGTACGAAAGCTGTATCCACCGTTTGTGTTTTCTTTGAGTTTTTTTTTCTATGATTTCCCAAAAAATCGAATTTTTTTACGATTTTCCCTGAAAATTATAGGTACTTTTTTATATGATTTTCTCCCGAATTCTGGACATATTTATGACAACATTGTCAAAATAATCAATCAAAATTCGAAACGCTCGCCAATTCTTATAGGATTTTTCAAGCAGAATCGAATGAGACCAACCCCAGGTCGCTACGACCAACTGAATAGAAAGTACGACGAAATGTCCGGTAAAAATCATAATTTTTTAACGATTTCCAGTGCTAATCGTTTAAAAAATACGATTTTCTGCGGAAATTTCGTCGTACTTTCTATTCAGTTGGTCGTAGCGACCTGGGATTGGTCTCATTCGATTCTGCGTGAAAAATCCTATAAGAATTGGTGAGCGTTTCGAATTTTTATTAATTATTTTGGTAATGTTAGGCAATAACTAATTCCAGAGTTCGGGAGAAAGTCATTAAAAAAGTATGATTTTCAAGGAAAATCGTTTTAAAAAAATCGATTTTCGGGGAAATTATAGAAAAAATCATAAAATCGTATTCAAAATACGAATACGGGGGAAAATCGTATTCATAGTGTGAATACAATTGTATTCGTATTCATATTCATACCTGTATTCGTATTCATAATCATAAAATCGCAGATATGATTTGTATTCATAATCGTATTTATGAATAAGAATTCGCCCATTTCTGTTACAGGTAACAAGGTGAAGGGAGAGTAGAGGAGGGTGACGTCAGATGACGTGTTCCCCCCGTACCTCTCTCTTTCACCGTCTGATGACTCATTCAGGGGTTCCCCTTTATGTATCTATATTGGAGAACTAAAATAGGTAGATAATGGATCATTACATCACCCCATAGCCACTACTTACTATTACAATTATTTATTTATCTCAGAATTATGTGAAGGTACAATGCAAGTTGCAAGTTTTCAAATTCGAATTAAATAATAATTTGGAAGGCAGACGAACTCCTAAAACATTATTTGGAAAAAGCCTATAATTTCTCCACAGAATGGAATGACTTGGGTTAATTGCTCGGGATCTGAAGAAGTCCGTGCTATGCTTGGCCGATGGGGTATTCACGCCTATTTTCCTGCTGAATTCTTTCCTTCCTCTTCTGCAGTAAGCCTTTCCTTCCTTGATTCTCAACCTTCATCCTCCACTCCTTACCTAGGAAAGTAGTTGAAGAGTAGATCTGTGTTATGTATAAATTCTGAACTTGTAATAATTAGGTAGAAATTAAAGTTGTAATAATTAGGTAGAAGTTCCCTTACCTAGGAATGTAGTTGAAGAGTAGATCTGTATAATAGTTCTAAACTTGTAATAATTATGTAGAAGTTCAGTGCATATGAAAATAAGTAGGGTACAGAGATTAGAAGGATAGGGGATAAGGAGTGATGATAGATGAACAATAACGAGCCATAGACTTCATTCTAGAGAGCAGGTTTGTACGTTTCCATGCACCATTTCTCAGCTGTTGCTTCCGGGTCTACCACGGTAGCGGAAGCTTTGTTTTCACTTTTCAAAAAAGTTCTCCAAAATCAAAATTTCCACTCGCGTTTTACGTTTCAAACCTGAACAATGGGGTATTTCAGTGGGTCGGGAATTCAGATTTTTGACCTTAAATTTGGATTTAGCACCCTTGAAAACCTATATACTCCAACTTTTAGCCCAATGATACTATAACATGTTGTAGAAAAATTAATTAAAGAGATCACACGTTTGAAAAAGGCGGGCCGCTATAAATGCACACACACTAGGCAAGGACTACGCCGCGCGCGTGTGTGAGTACTATTTTGTAGTATCCAAGAGGTCTTCCAAGGGTTTCTGTGCATGGATACTTTTTTCAAAGACAGTTGGCTAGCTACGTCACGATTGGCTGGCTACGTCACACCATTCAAATCTTCAACTTTCCTTAGCTTCTCTGATTTTAAAAAACATTTTCTCGATGAAAAAACCCGATTACCGTTATTCCTGAGCCATACTCTTTTGAAACAAAAAATAAAAAAAAATTGACTGAAATACCCCATTGTGGTTCAGTGTCTGTCTATCATGAAATCCTTGCCACAGCCATAACTTCTACATTTATCATCCGATTTTGATGAGATTTTCAGGAATTGTTCGGGTTGACGTGTAAATGGTCCGCTATGAAAACTTTACCCCCGGACTGATAGTAGCCGCTGCCTACCCTGTGGCGCTACAATCCAGTGCGGATTTTGGCCTACCTCAAAACCTTCTCCATTCCTCTTTATTTTGCGCAACAGTGCGCGAAATAAACTCCTGCATAAACAAATAAACAAAACTCCCATCGCAGCTATGGTCTTCCTCGCTGGTGTCTCCCTCCTGGTTCACCCATGAGGACCTTCCTGGGCAACTCTACTCTGGCATCCGTATTAGATGACCTGCCCACCTAAATCGGCAGCACCTTATAAAACGATTATACTCTGGTCCCCAAACAGGCTATAAAGTTCTCGGTTGAACCGTGCACGCCAGGTACCACCTTCACAAACAGGGCCAAATATTCTGTTTAGCACTTTCCTCTCGAATACCGCCAATGCATTTTTATTGGCTACAGACAGGGTCCAGGTTTCTGTGGCATACGTCAGGACTGGTATCACAAGTGTTGTACAGGACAATCTTGGAGGACAAGTGAAGGCCTCCACGGATTCGAATGTGTAGTCACCCACACATACATTACCAGCTCTTCCGACTGCCTACTGTTTTGGCCTCATTGATTTGGAGTCCCATCTTTCTCGCCTCACCCTCAAGGGCGAGGAAGTCTTCCCTGACAGCTGGCAAACTTCTTCCAATTATATCCAAGTCATCTGCATATGCTAGTATTTGGACAGACTTGTAGCGGATTGTGCCTTGGGTATTAATCATGGATTCTCTTATTGCTTTGTCCTGGGCGACATTAAACAGCACGCATGCAAGAGCATCTCTCTGAGAGCTTGCTCTGAACTTTGACCTGGCAAGAAACTTCCTTCATGGTTAACTTTACCATGCGTAGAAGTTTATCAGGCACACCAAGATAGTAGCCACTGCGCATGCGCAAATGTGAAATCCTTGCCACAGCCATAACTTCTATATTTCTCAACCGATTCCGATGAAATGTTAGGGGATTATGAGAGTTGGGGTGAGGATGGTCCCCTATGAAAATCATTACCCTGAGTTCCCTTCGAGATTGATGTTTTGAGAGAAGCTACTATGCATTGGATCATCTTTACAATCGGGTTATGGATACGAGGAAGCTATGTGCCACAACCACTTGGCAGCCCTTTTTTCGTTAGCCTCCGATCCTATCTTCTTCTACTGTTGTTTGGGAACCCAGTGAAGAAGAGAGCTGCAAGTCTGTAGGCACCTTTCCTGGAAGCTAACCTAAATGGCTGAGAAAGTCCTCGCACACGTGCATAAGGGCGCACAAACCTGCCTGGTTGGGTCATACCTATAAGAGCGACAATCTTAGTCCGACTAATTCCCCTGATCTTACGCCGTGTGGTCAGAAAGTATGAGAGCAGGACGGAGACTACACTTTAAAAATAATTTTTCCGCCCACCTTCAAAAAACCGGGAAACTTTAGATGTCTCAGACTAAGTCAACCATCATATCAATCTATTGTAACATTTCACGTTATGTTTCTTGTGCCTGATATTTGATTTTCATCTTTCAGCCCGATCCACCGCAGCAGATTATTCAGCACGTGCCGGAAGTCATTCCTGTTATAGAAAGACCGCAACCTACAATGATTCGGTCCCAAACTGTTGTCATCAACGAGGAGAAAAAATACGAACTCACGGTACGATTCTGTGCACATTTCAAGCTGTAAATTCTCAATAACAATTTTCTGCAACTTCCATAGAGTTTTCCAGCCCGAAAATTTGAAAATTCCAACCAGTAGTTAAACGTGTTGTAATTGAACTGGTCTAATCTTTCTGTTGCAGAGAGAGCAAATGATGAAAGCTCAGGAACTGTTCCAATCTGCTAACAAGGTGACCAGGCCGGAGAAATCACTCATTCTCGGTTTCATTGCAGGATCTCGAGGTAAGATTTAAGAATTTACTATTCTATCAATAGGAATAATTGAGGCGGAACGAACAACAATGTTAATCACCAGCGCTCTACAGAACTTTTCGGTTTCGCATTCCCACATAAAACTGTTGAAGAGTTACAGCACTCAAGGTTTCCTAGACAGCTCGTGGTAATGCTGATAGAGTACTACCAAAAAAGTGGCTTCCTGTTACTGGTGCTGCTAAATCAACACCAATCACTGCGATGGAGCTCCATCAAATGTCAAACTCCAGAAAATCTGAGTAGTCTCCCTGAGAAGCTCAGGGAACACGAGTCATTCCCATCTCTGGCAGACACTGTCCCGGGACCAACAGCAGTTAGCTGCTTGGATCTGGTGTGCCAGTCTCAAAAAGTTCCACCCTGCCACATGTAGCTGAGGCTTTGGAGACATGGAGAGCCAGTCTGGTTCGAGTCTATACCGTAGAATCAGCCCTCAGTGCGACAAGAAATGGAGGATCTGGGGCAGTTTCTGCTGTGGGAGATGTTGCAGCTCCAGTGGGAAGGCTGGCTACTTGCTTCAATGGCGAGATTCGGGCAGTAATCTTCGCTCTGAATCTGATTGAGGAATCCAGACGACGGCAAGAAGTCATTCTAATTGACTCACAGGCAGCCATCCGAAATCCTTGGATGTTATCAGGCGAAGAAAGCATTTAGAGAAACTATATATCTGTATGTATCTATATATATGGAGGGGGGTGGGGGTCGACAGAGTTTACTATTAGATCGGATTTGAACCACGAGGGTAAGTGAAATGATCTTGTATGAAAGTAAGTACTTACAGGATCGATGTCTGCAATCAGACTGAGGCTATCCATGAGTTGTGATTCGATAGAATGGAAATAATCGCTCCCTCCAATCAGGTGTCAGAGTAACTTGCTCTGTCACCACCGACACCTTTTCAAGGTACATAAAGGACTCGGTTGCTGCAAAGACGAAGGAAGCCCGGCGGCTTGTTGGAGACCGCAAGATCAAGAAGCAAGTTCCGGGTGTGTTGTCGCGTTTTGGACACTTGAAAGATTTTTTTTTTAAAATTACGCCGTATACGAGGCTCTGAGGCTATTCGTTCACGCACAGCCCAATAAATATTTGCTTTCCTATACCAGATGGTTTCGTCGTCTCCAATCTGTTCTCTTATGTCTTGCAGTGCAGGACATGTGTCTAAATGCTGGGATGTCATATCTTCGATGTGGCAAAGTGTACCGATTCTGTTTAGATGCTTGGCCAGGAAATCATGCTCAGTCTGAATCCTGAAACAAGCCACACTTTGCCTTCTGGGCAGTGTTTTAGGTATGGGATTATTCAGTAGGGTGGCCCATTGCTTTCCAGCTGCTGCTCTCTCATGGCCTTCTCGAGCTATTGACTGTATCTTGGCATCGACCAGGCGTTTGGCTGTGCTGTAAGGGAGAGGAGCATCTGGCTGCGGCAGGAGTGACCCTCTTTTGGACAACGCATCTGCTTTTTCATTTCCCTCTATTTGGCAATGTGAGGGAACCCACTGCAGCATCAGTTGGGAACTCCTCATCAACAACTTCTCAATGGCAAGACGGCATTGAAAGGTCATGATTACCTGAACTCCCACCTCCTCAGAGTTCGAGTGAAAGACAGCCCAGGCTGCTCATTATCCGAGACGACCCTCTTGGACTGTCCTCAACTGTGGGACGTAAAATCAGCGTTTCTTCCTGACGACACCAGATGGTCTAATATTTCAAAAATATGTTGGGCTGCAAGAAGTGGCAAAGCGGAATAGCCGATGACCTAATGACGTAGAGGGAAAAAACATGCTATCCCTATCAGGGGCGTCTGGTGAGAATATTCGTGAGGCAAACAGCTTGTCCAGTCACCGAGGAAAAAACAATAATGAAAAACGCTGCAAATTATTACACAAAGGTTTACCCTCGTCACTACCTACCAATCATGTTTTCGCTTCAAAATGTTGTTTATTTAGATGAAATAAACCCTTCACACTCCTTTTGAAGAAATAAAGAATTCCTTGGTTTAGAAATTTGATTACAGGAAGCAAAACATGTACAACCCAAAGAAACGAACATCGAAAAATTCAATGGTACCTATCTCAAATTGGTGAAAAAACAATACCTTCATAACGAGAGTTTTCGAGAGAGGGGGCCTTAAGAAGTTACAGCCCTAATGTTTCACCACTCAGAAGTGACTGACAAAACCTTCGGGGCACAAGTGGACCCCAAATGGAGCTCTTATACCAAATTTCATCAAAATCGGTCCATGATAATTAAGGAAAGTTCCGCGGACGGACGGATTTTTTTATATTCTATTTTCAAAATATACGTAGTACGCAAAATATACGTATTATGCAATTATTTCCAAGTAGGTACCCATCAACAAGAAAAACGATTAGGTACAGTAAAATCGGGAATGGGACACCAGTCAGTGCCAGGCAGCCGCTATTTGCGGTGGCGAAAAAACTAAGTTTTCCTTCCTTGAGATAATGTGGTTGGATGGATATGTTATGTCTTGCCATGCATGGGTTAATTAGTATCCATGGCTCATCTTCCAAGTTTCTCTCCTTTCAAGGTCGTAAAACAGTTCTCCGATTGTTTGCTACAGCTGATAGCGTGGTAGTGGGGGTATGGTAATACTTGACACCGCGATGACCGCCCGCCGATCGTCGCCTCTCACTCTAAACAGTCCCGAAAAATTCATTTTTTTGAACTGCTTGCCTTGCATCGCTTTGCCCCGCGATAGTTCGCTTATCATCTGCAATCATCTTCATTACCGACCTCTCCAAGTCTATGGTGTGTTGCGGGGTAGTATCCAAGGCAAAATACGTACTTTCTCATTCCATTCTCCTATTTCATCTAATTTACTTGGTAATAATGAAAAAGTACCTAAATTATAATAAAATTTTCCAAAATTGGCTATTATGTTACTTGCAAAAAATGGGAGTATAGGAGAATCTCAACAAAAATTAATTTATTCATTTTGCTTATTTTTAGTAAGGCAAACAGTGTTTGCTATGTTTGCCTGGAGGAGGCGCCACTGATCCCTATCCAGTATTGACTCCACTGGCGTCAAGACGGTTTAACGTAAATATTTACGATTTATTTCAGAAAATCCGTGTCCTCAACTAGGCGACGTCATCACCATCAAACTGAGCGAGTACCAAGAACTGGTGACTATGGGACCCAACTCGATACCGGTTCCCAAAATCGTCGAGACTCACTTCCAGATGAACTACATCACCGGCGAATGGAACCTCATCAACAGATATCGAGACATACCGATTGACTTGTGATCGAAAAAATCGTTTTTACGCGCTCATTCAATTATTGTTGTAAATAGAACAAATTACGAAGGAGAAAGAATATATTTAGTATATTTACGTATATTACGAGTACTAGTAACTAATTGTTTCAAGCTGTGAGCTTTCAATGGTTCCGACAAAACCATTACATTAGGATTCAATGTTATTTATTTCATCGCTAGTTTATGAGTGTTTTTTTTAAAGAAATTTTATCAAGCAAAATCAAAGTATTAAAACAAACGTGGTTGGGTAATATTGCTTGAAGTTGACATGAAATGGAACAGGTTGGAAGACGCATTTTGCAATTTATTCCCTCTCAAGCTACGGCTTATGAAATAGTACTCAAGTCCCAGGAAAAGTTGTACGTATAGATCGATTGAATTGACAGTAATTTTAGTTCACGTTACGTTAGGTAATAGTTTCAACGAATACCCTTGAACAAACGGGTTTTTGGTGTCTTGAATCATCAGAAATACTCACTTTCTTGTCAGATGTTGATGATTTCAACGGTTTTTGTTCTTTGAGTTCGACTGTATTATTTTAAGTAGCTTAGTAGGTCACATTCCGGTTATTTTAGTTGAGTTTTTTTCAAGATGGCTTCATAGTTGTATTATAAAGAATTGGTTTGTTATGACGTTGGAAAGTCAAATGGCCGATTGTAATTTATAAGTTGAGCCTCTAATATCATGAAACTGCCATCTATAAAAACCTTGATGCATTCTATTAGATGTTGTTCCGGCGCAGCAGTTGTCGTTCATCAGCTTCAGTTAGTCCAGTTCTCATGAGAAATTGTACAACATCTTACGTTGCTTTTTCTTAATTTATTATGGAACATTCTTAGTCTATGTTGTTGTTCATAAGCTCCAGTCCATATCTCATGAGAGGTTGACTTACTTTTTACTTCTTCTCTACTCCTGCTGCAGTCATATTGAAGGTCTTGTGGTAGTGGAAGCAGAAAGAACGCAGTTTTTTCTTAATTGGCCAAACTTTATATTTGAGAAGTGACGAAGAGCCCCTGCTTTTTGCAGCACGATTTCTTAATTTATTTTGGACCATTCTCAGTCTATCCAAACTGAGAGACACTTATATTCCTTAAATCAATAGGTAATATCTCGCATTCAAGTTTGCGAGATATTGGTAGGTATTATGGGGGAATCATCGAGACCAAAATACCTGTCGATATCTTCCCCTTGAAAAGTATAGATATCTTCTCATTGTATTGATATCTTCCCACCCCTCAATGAAAGAATAATAACGCTTTTGACGCATTGGTAATATTTGAATTAGTTAGAGGTTTAGTAAAACGTAATTGGGTCATTTTCCCAGAAAGGGCCAATCGTTGTCCAGAGCAATTGGCAATCAATAAAATTTTTCGGGCAATCAATAAAATATGCACTTATTCACGCTAAAATATAGAAATTAAAGTTTAGACTGCTAAATGTGCAGTAATCTGCCATCTCCGGACCCCTAGGTAGTCAACTTTTGTTATGACTGCGTGTCAGAGCGTATTTCATGAGAAGCGTCAGCAATCGGCGCGAGGAACTCCAGTGTTTTATCCATCCACGGTGCGAGGGACATTTGGACCGCGACGGGTAAGGCCCTGATCCAAAATGCCTTCGTAATGGCGTGAGGTCCCCCAGTTGATGGCGCATTTGGCGGAGTAGCTGGGAGGGTTTGAGGTCCCCCAGTTGATGGTGCTTGGTGAGGGCCGTGATCCTCGCGTGCCGAGACGGCTCTAAGATTTCTATGAGCCGCTGATACTGAGATCATCGTAGGGAGTCACAAGCTGAGCTTGTGTCAGGTCCGCCACTTGTACTGCAACATCGTAGGGCAGTAGAGGGATGGCTCGGGTAAAGCGCGCACGCTGCGTATTTATATGCGCGCCGGTGAAAGCCGCGTCGAGCTGTATAAACCACAGCCGGGGATCCTCTCTGTAGAATGGCGGGAGCGTCAGCGGTATCGAGACCTTCGTGGCCTCGGCGAAGTCCGGTGCGGGCGGCGGCGCACGGGCGTCCATATCCTCGAGGTAGCTTCGGGTTGAGTAGCGAACCAAAAATGTGCGGGGTCACCAATGTTATGACTGCGTGTTGGAGCGTGAAGGCGATCGGCTTCACTTCGGCTTGTCGATTTGATTGACCCTACTCAACGAAGACAAAGGACGGGACAACACTCAACGCCCGGCGCGGGTTACCGCCGACGGTGTGCAAGAGTGTTCAAGATCGCCAGCTCGGATACATACCTAGGCACGATTGCTCGCCAACCCGGGGAATGCACCTCATTTACCTATGCCTAGTTGGGGGCAGACAACTACTAGGGTAAATGGGAGCAGAAGCCGGTGCGATGAGCTTTATCGCATACCGAGACCTTCTGAGGAACTGTGGGCTTCAGAGAGAAGGCGAGGCAGAGTGAGAAATAAACAAGTCGAGTTTTCGAAGACGAGTGCATGAAGAGGAAGCCCTGAGTCCTCCTTTTATATTGGTCAAACAAGGTAAGGGGAGAGTGGAAAAGGTGACGTCAAGTGATGTCACTGTTCCCCGTACCTCACCTTACCTACCTGGCATGATGAGTCACTCAGGGTTTCCCTTGTCCTTTATTGGAGAACTAAAACAGTTAAAGAGTATGAGTCATTACAACTTTGCTTGAACACTGTGAATCACCTATGAAAGCAGCGGCCTGAATTCTTTATTCTTTACGGCCTGATTCTTTATTGCATATACCTAGACATGAAAAAAATGGGTTTGCAGATTTTTTCAGAAGCAAATAAAGCGAGCAGGAGGATAAAATGTGCTTGTCCGGAGGTTTCTGTCTTTAATCTGCCTTTTTTTCGTTTTCGTATTTTGGCGGCTTTTTATAGGTTCCCGCGGTTTCACTACCACTGTAAGAGGTGAGGTTAGTCGTTAGGTTATCAAAGAAAGCGGCGGGAATCGTATTTCTTCTATGTGGAGGTGTGCACAAGTGGTTTCAGTTGCAAAAACGTGGTGTCACAGTCACCGTCTGTCTTTCATCTGCCCTCTGTGAAACGGCAAGAAATCGCAATTATTTTTTCTTTTTGGTCTCTAGTTATTGTTTCTACCGAGCTGGTTCCAGCGATATGGTTACACTTCAGCAGAACAGCACCAGAACGCGGGAAAAGCTGAAAAACCTAAGTGCCATCCAGGAACTTGTGTCTTTCATCTGCCGGTGTAGGTGGCAGATTAAAGATCTTTTGGACAGATGAAAGACTTTTTTCAAGTTGTTAACAATTTAATTTGAATTTTCCGTTGCAATTTAAAAACTTTACATTTTTCGACCTCAAAACTGTATTCAGCAACTATAAAAATCCCCTTGTACCAAGTTTTGGCTCGAAAACCCGATAAATTGAGATTACTTGGTTACTTTTGGAGGTTTCTAGGTTGCTATCAGAAAAACTGTGTTCCACGTTGGTTTACCCCTTTTCTACACCTGCGTCCCGCCCTGGTTCAATTTTTGGAATAACTCCCAGTTCTCGCTCCTCATGGAGATGGGGTTCCAAGTATTCTCCTTTAACAGTTTCTTTCGATAGGTTTTCGTCTTTAATTTTTAATTAATTAATTAAGCGTCCCACTGTGTGTTCTTTCGTCGAAATTCAATCAGTATGGTGTGAGGTTAATCCCTGATTTTTGGCAGAACTTGAGTCGAACTTTAAGTTTTCTGAACTCTTGGAATACCGATTGTCCCTTTCTAGGAAAATGACCCAAATACATCGTCGAGTAAAAAACATTAAAGTTGCTAACTGCTCCAGCGAATAAGCCTGCTAGAAAACAGTGTTTATACCTCGGGAAAGAGAACTGAATGAACTACACAGGGTTAGAGCCAAAACTTTCGTATTAAACAGATCAAAGGGTTTTAAATGTAAAATAGTAGAGCGCAGAGTTAAACTGAATAAACGGCCAAACACTGGGCGAACAATGGCGTTGGGGTTCTAGAACATTTGGGAAGCGGGAGGATTCCGTCTGTTGTAATGGCCGCTGCTCACTCGATCTAACATTTGCATCGTCATGTTCATAACTAATGTCCTAAAAGCTCTACAGTAGATTGCAATAGATAGATCTAGAACTGGCTCATGATTCCTGAATGCATAGGACTAATAGTTGCATGATCTGAACTAATTAAGGGGGTCGCCATTCATTCCTCGTTCCGGGTCATTATTTCGCGAAATTGAAGGGGCAAAACCCTGAAAAGTTGAGAAAACCAGTTTATCCACTGACTGAGACCCCCCTCAACAATAGAGAGTTTTTGGTGCCAAAATCTCACGGGCCCTGTTAGGAGGAGACTAGGGCGAGCAACAGAGGATGCTACCCAGTTGAAGGAAGAAGCCTGTTAACCTTGGACAGGGGGGGGGAGGGAGGCGCTTGTGACGGTGGGCCTCTAGGAACGGGTGACTGTCAGGGGGCACCCTTTCATCGTCGCCCGCTGTTTTAGAGGGAAGCAAATCCATCGTCACCCGCGAACTCTTTGCTTTGTGAAGAGGTTCCACGGGCCCGTTAGTGGTAGGGATGGGTATCGATACTCGATATTTCAAAATATCGATACTTTTGTACCGATACTCGATATTTTAGTATCGATACTGCACTATCCAATATTTTTGGATATCGATACTTTGGCTCCGATATTTCTAAATATCGAATATCGATACAGCTCTCGCGGAAAATTCAACATAATGGCTAAGAAATGAAGAAAGTAGGGAGGCTTTTGGGTTAGTACTCTTTGGTTGCACAAAATTTGTTAAACGTTATTTAATAACGTTTGAATCATGGAGAAAATAGCCCTGCTTGGACTCTTGATAGTGAAAAATGAATACAAATTGATGAAAAAATGATTTTTCTTAAGAATATTGGACAATATTGATAGTTTGTGACACTAAAGTATCGATACTCGATATTTTAAAATATCGATACTCATGCCCAACGATACTTGTAATATCGATACTCGGATACGATACAGTATCGATACAAAATATCGATACTTTTATAACGATATCCATCCCTAGTTAGTGGTTGCCAAAAACTCTCTAATACCCCACAATCCTATCCAATACTCATCATATCTACCCTCACTCCTGATAAGTAGTTTCGTTATAGAATCATATGTATTGTGTTTTCGTGTTTATTGATCACAATTGTTAGTTCTGAAGTCTGACCTTATTATTTGTTTGTACTGGAACATTTATCCTTCAATTTCAAACGATTTTATCAATTGAAATGTGACAATTTTGTGTTTTTAGCACGAATCGCCATCAGATTTTTTTTTGTTTTGTTTTGTTTTTCGCAAATTTCTTCTTAAACTCCCAAGTCATTCATGGTATGTACAAATTATTGAAAATGTTTATTGAAATTCGTTTGAATATCATTGAATACGTACATTGTTAAACATTGACATTGGGATAAGTTTTGGTGGTGTCACTTTACTGTATATTTGGGACCCGACACCTCCGCTCCCCGAGTGTTGTTTGCAAGAATTTTCCGAGTCCAAGTATCCTAGCCCGTAAATAATGACGAAAGATTTTATTTATTATAACTAAGTAGGTAAGCGCATTCAGAGTTTTAGAAATGTCTAAATTGTTCGATTCACTCTTTAGTCGTGCCAATTCAAAAATACCTTCCATTGCGCAAATTCGGAAGAATCTTCCATTGTATTTTCTGTACCTACGTTTAGTCGGCTATGGCTTGGAACAGAACTGATACTGTTAAACAAGGCATACTGGAAGTGTACCTGTTGGTTACCGATATCCATTTGTAACCGCAGGCGATCTCTGTGTGATCTCTCTTTCTGATTGGGTGTAATCCTTCCAAAAAGTGTAAAAATTCTGAATGTATATATGAAGCAACAATACATGTTTAATGAAATTAAACGCGTGCTTAACTGTTCTGCATTCATCGTTTACGAATTGGTAATTATTTTGTCCAAGACATACTGTTACGTGGTTTTATATTTCTGCTACGAACAGGGTGTCCAGCGACCGGGAATACTCTGGGAATTTCACTCTACTGAAAACTCAGGAAGTTTCTTTCACTTTTTTTCGAAAAATCCTGGAAAAAGCGCAAAACCTTTCTGTTGAAAGTTCCGGCAGTCAGAGGGAGATAAGTTGTAGTAGGCACGGAAAAATACTCACACGTGAAAGTTAGACCCAGTAGGTAGTTCATTTGTTCCATGGAACTTCCATAATGTTATGACCCACATATCAACTAACAGTTAGTTCTTAAATAAAGAAGCGAACAGGAGGATCCCTTAGTGAGTCATCACCCACTGGGGGAGATGAGGTACGGGGGACACGCCAACATGATCACCCTTCCACCTCTCTCTCCCCCGAGGAAAACTATATGAGTATATAAGCGCACTCAGGGATGCTCCCTCATGCCGGCAGTCAACCGACTTATTCATTTCGCTCTCTACCTTCTCCTCGAATTACT